>JAVJHT010000016.1:202500-222500 GCA_032872505.1 Leptopilina syphax
GCTCCGGTACCACACGGAGAGTAGATAGGGACAGCGGGATTCAGCGGGATGTGTTGCCTTGGATCTTGAAATTTATTCTGAGCCTTGTTTCAAGAAAATTCCGTCGTTCCTACCTTTCGGCTTACCAACGGATTGTCTCTTAACAAGGGTATTTGCAAAACTATTTGATATTGACTCTATTATACTTTAATCGGCGAATTGTTTCGTGCCTCTCATTTACTCTTTTCTAACGACATTAGCGTCGGTTCTATTTTATCTCTTCTTTAACTCTTTTAAACTTTATTTGTCGGTCCAAGATGTCCACGAACATCTTTTACTACTTTCTAGCTGCACCACCAAAGAAAACGCCATTGCAGGAATGGAAAAATTAGACAAACAGAGTCCTCTTCTTTCGAGATTTACAGGTTTTAGTTCACCTAGTGTGATCCAGGGAAACCGCGTGGAGGTACCTGCCCTGGAGATAAATCCCCAGGCTCTGCCGCCGTGACTCGACCCGGGATTGCTCCCTATGTCTTTCATGTCTTACGACTCGCATCCGTTGATATCCGAAGATATGCCGGAGCTGTTTAGTTACGCCTGCATAACTTCTCATCTCCCAGGCGACTGGGTTTTGCCATTTTAGTCGCCTCTTACGACATGCATGGCTACATTTGTCCTATTCTTCCTCCGGATAACAACACGGAGTAAAGCTTCTGAAACCTTAACACGCTGCCCAGGACACAAGTCCAGGCAGCGCGTCAGATCTCTGAAGCTTATGATTCATTCAAGTTCTCATCTAAGTGAGGATTAATTAATTCGAGATCTATAATATCTTCTTCTTCCTTAGCTTTTATTATTTCAATAGCTAGTTTTTCAAATAAGATATATTCTTCTTTATGCATTAGTGTTTCAGGTTCAACAGGCCAGCCGTATCCCTTTCGTTGCACTAAGCTTTTAAGATTAGATCGTAATGCGTTCCATTTTGGACATTCCATCAACACGTGCTCACTTGTTTCCAATTCACCACAATCACAGTCTCCTGTGTCTTTCAAACCTAGCTGAGCTAGTTTCTGTGAGAATTTTCCGTGTCCTGTGAAGAACTGAGTTGTGTATTGATTTGGAATTATCCAATTTTGTGTACGTCTTTCTCTGACATTAGGGAAGAACTTTCTGGTAATCTTATCAGATTCCAACCATTCTTCCTGCCAGAGATTCAGTACTTGTCGTTCAATCTGTCTTTTAGCTTCTCCATTAAATAGTCGGAGGTGCCTATCAGACATTTCTATTTGCTGAGCATTAAACTCAAATTCGTTCAATCTGAAGTCTATTTTCTTTCGAACCTTATACATGGAGACTCTTCTTTCAGCTTCAAGCCGAATTGGGAGAACTCCTGCAATTACAGGTAAGACTTCTGTTTGTGCTGTTCTGTACGCACCCGTTACTCCGATGAGTACGAATCTTTGCACGCTATTCAATTTTTGCCAGTGCTTTACGTTCAATAGGTCTATCCATGCGGATATTCCATATGTTAATATTGCTTCAAAGAGACCTCTGTATATGCACTTCAGTGAAGAAGGCCCTATACCCCAGTCTCTCTTTGCAACTTTTTTAACTTGCGAGAAAAGTGTTCTGCACTTTAATGCTATGGTTTCAACGTGTTGATCGACTTTGACTCGTATAACTCCTGTAGACAGTGTAAGTCCAAGATATTTGAAACTTTTCACTGCTTTAATTGTTTTTCCACACAGAGCAATCCTTGGAGGAGTATTTCTGTTTAAGTCTCCTTTAGTTAACATTGAGACTGTTTTTGTTTGTGATAATTTCATTTTGTGATCATTGCACCAATTATTAATGATGCTCAACACTTGTTCTCCTTTTTGTTCCAATTCATGTCGTGTGTTTCCTTCAATTATGACCGCTCCATCGTCTGCATAGACGACCATTTTGAAGCCGGCTCGTTCAACAGTTACGATTAAGTCATCAAACACTAAGTTCCACAGCATTCCGCCTAGCACTGAACCCTGAGGTGCACCTTTATTCGTTTCTCGTTCAACACGACCATTGCTGGTCTGGAAATTGGCACGCCTATTCCTCAAAAAATCTTGAACAAGTCCAAGAGTTTTTTCGGAGCAGCCTTTTTCTCTTAATTCATGAATGATATCCGGCCACCACAGGGTATTGAATGCATTGCTTATGTCAATGAAGATGCAGACAATATGTTTATCACATATGTCTCCTTGCACTTGCAAGAACTTTCGAATTGCATCTTTAGTTGACAGATTCGGTCTAAAGCCATATTGCCATTTCGATAATTTTGGTTCTACTGCTTTTTTGATTCGTTCTAATATTAGGCTTTCTAGTACTTTTCCCATAATAGGTAGTAAGCATATGGGCCTATATGATGCAGGATCAGTTGCGTCTTTATCATTCGATTTGAGTAGAGTTACAACGTTTGCAATCTTCCACTCGTTTGGAAAGATACCGAATTCTAAGCATCCATTAAATAAAGCTAACATCTGAACGTTCAATACAAGCCATGCATTTTTAATCATGGCTGCTTCTATGGTATCCCAACCTGGGGCTTTGCCATTTTTCAGCTTTTGTATCGCTTTATTAACTTCTTGCACAGAAAACGGACTCTCTTGTATTAAGGGCTCTACGTCCCTTCCATACATTCGAGCTCTCTTTAATCTTTGGATGTCTGTCTCTCCCTCCTCATTGTCAAGACAAAAGAGGCTGTCGAGTAGAGCACCCGCCGATTCTTTCCATGTTAGCGTAAATCCGCTAGTTGTTCTAATTGAGTTCATTGCACTGTGAACGCGGAGCTTGCTACAAGCAAGCTTGTATGCAAAACCCCATGGATCCTTCGACGTTTCAGTAATGAAATTCTTAAAGCTTATTTTTGCAGCTTTTTTCATTTCTTTATTATATAGTCTTCTTTGATTTTTATATTCAGTTTTTAGTGTTTCCCTATTCTCATTATAAGCTCTTTGGAATTTTCGTCTTATTTTATTAACTTCTGACTTTAAGTCAGTTAGTTCTTGAGTCCACCAGCGGACTCCACTCTTTTTTGGTTTCTTTAATGGCATTGCCTTTTCGCTTGCACTCATGATCGCTATCCGAATATTTCTAGTGAGATCCACAACATCCGTTATTCTTTCGCACTTATTTATTAGTTCTGGTTTCAGAGAATTTAGTGTGTCTTTGAACATTTCCCAATTCGCTTTGTTTATATTAAATCTTTTTCCTATCGGACTTTCATTTTCAGTCACCTCCGTACTAATAGGGGCCAGCCTAATAAGTATCGGACGATGATCACTCGCACACCAATTTTCTTCAACCTTCCATTCTCTTACTAGTCGTACTGCTTGACTACTTGCAACTGATAAATCAATATTGCTTTCGTTACCAACAGAATTAAAGAATGTTTTCGGGTTGTTGGGTTCGTTCAATACGTAGAGATTCATCTCGTTTATGAAATCATCTACTTTTTCACCTTTTTCATCAAGCTGATCAGAGTACCAGGTCGGAGACTTTGCGTTGGAATCGAGGCATATAATTATTTTCTTCCCTCTCAGAAGGTTTAAGATTCTTTTTAATTCCATTATATAACGATCAACGTCATGTGAGAATTGTAGGTAGGCACTTATTAGAAAAACGTCAAAGTTACCATTGTCCACATGTGCGCAGACAATATGACTTGTACACAGATGGCTAAGCCTTGTGACAGTCAATTTATCGTCAAACACAACTATTGCAGCCCATGGATACTCATTGTCCTTTGAACCAGTGATAGTTTTAGCACTGAGACCAAAAGCTGCCACTCTGCCTTTTACAGCATATGGTTCCTAAACAAGAGCAATTTGTATCTTTCTCTTTTGAGACATGTTTCTGATCTCGGTAGAGGAATTTCTTCCTCTACCAGCGTTTATTTGCATCAATTGCAGTACGCCGCGTTCAATTATTATGTTATTTGTTATTTCCATAATCTATTCGGCTTTTCGTTCGATCGAGTGCGGCTCTGTATGCTGGACAGTTACGCTGTCCAGATTTGTGATCCGCACTCTTTTTTGCCTTTTTACATGCAAAGCATGTAGGTGGCTTGTTCGCCTTTTGATCAGGACAATCTTGGGCCTTATGACCCGGTTTCGCACAATGTGCACATGTCAACTCTTTCTCCTTACAGTGTTTTTGCACATGTCCGTATCCTTGGCACTTAAAGCACCTGGACACGGAGATAAAGTCATCGACTTTACATGAGCTCCACTGTATATAGAGTCTCGAGTTGTTTGAGCTCCTTAGGTTGGCTCTCAGACCTGGAGTTACTTCTGCAACCCAGTTCGTTGAACCTTCCCTCTTTGGACCCATTTTAAACCGAAGTTTAAATGACTCCTTTAGTTGCTCTACATTCAAAGCGGACTTCTTTAAGTGATTATTCTGGTCAAAAATCGCAGAAATCACTTGGTCCTCGTTCAAAGTGTCAGGCACATCGTAAATAAGCAGTTTCGGGTTAACCGTTCCCGCTTTTGTTATTTTGTAGTCCTGACTTTTGATTCTGTCATGAGACAGAATCTTTTTGAGGTCTTCTTCGGCTTCGACCTCGATGGCGACACCGCCTTCCTTCATCTTTCTAACCGCTTTGATGCGAATTCCCTCTTTGGCTGGATTAACCAAAGTCATCAGCTGTTTCTTTGTGTCCTCGCTCGTTTCCTTGCGGTTTTCTGGTGGTCTTATAAAGACCACTTTCGCAAGTTTCGGAACTTTTTTCACTGGCCCGCTTAATGCAGGAACAGAGTTTGGTTTCAATGAAACAGCTTCCGAGAAGGATTTCTTACTCATCGCAGTGCCTCGAGTTTCGAGGACTTTTTCAACAGTTCTGGCAATTAAGCCATCACTATTTTCACGTTCAATTATCCTTCCTTGGAGGATCTGGTTTTCAGAAATCAATTCGAAAATTAATTCCCTCATTTCCTTCACCTCTTCTAGGATATCTTGGCTTATATCTTCGGGGATCCTGGGGTCCATGATTAACCTGTGGATTCGCACCTTAGATTTTTTCGCCTTTTGTCTGAAGTCTTTCTCTTGTGATACTCGACTTACTTCTTCGTTCAACTCTTCATCTCCTCTAGGAAGAGGAGATGTGGCTTTTCTCTTCCGAGAATGACTTCTCTGATGAGTTTCGCCGTCCGTCGTTTCAGAGTCAGATATGTTTTCTTTCCCCTTACTGATCTTTTTCTTAAACTTCTTACTCTTCTTCGTCGGAGTCTTTGGTTTTACAAATCCTGTCATGTCCGTTGTCGTATCCATGTTGTCGTTGTCTGTCTCCTCCACTTGGATGGAGACATCATTTGAGTCAATTTTACCGAGGCAATTATTAGTTGTATTCATTCTGGGTCTTACCTCCCTCTTTGATCAGACAGCAGTGGGGTGTTCGCAAATAAGTACTAGGCTCAGAAGTATTACCAACTCAGCGCTAGTACCCTTACCAACCTGCCGCCCTTAGGAGGGAGAAAATATAAAAATTTTTCAAATCATTCAAAATTGTCAGCTTATTACGCTTGTTGCCGGTTACCTCGACCATTCATCCCATCGTCACGTAGCTCAAACTTAGGATTAGGGGGGTTTTATAGAGGACCCCACCTCGCAGCCGTGCAATTAAGCCTAGCCCCCGTTACTTATGTGCATATCGTTCCCATATAACGCTAGCTTGAATTAGGGTCGTTGATTTACACATAAGTTTTACGGTAATTAGGGGTTGAGCAGCGTTGTTTCAACCAACCCCAGTCCAGCTGTCCGGAGGTGCTTATTCAGAGCAGCAACGAGTTGCCTCCAAGAAAAATGAAACCAACAACTTCGTTCAACAGTCAACAAAAACAACATCTCATCACCGGTCAGCAACAAGAAGCTGCTGAGTAGATTATTCACACCAACCCCTCATACACAGGGGAGTTATGCATTTCGCAACTTTGCACACCCGTGTTGGTAGCCTGGGACTACAGGCTTCCTTACTAAGTCCCGAAGGAGAAGTAAGGCCAATTCATGCTTTTATCCCTTTTTTCTTCTATCTTTTCGTGCGCATTGCTTTTAACCATCCAAATACTTTAAAGTGACATGGGCCTCTCACATTGCTGTGGAGACCCATTTGTCCTTAAACACCTATACCTTGCTTATCCCATTTCTTGCGCATTGCTTTCATCGTTCATATACCTTAAAGTGATATCGGCCTCACACAGTAACTGCGGAGACCGATATATCTTTATTATCCATTCTTATTTCTCTTTCTTTTCTTCCTTCCTTCCTTCCTTGCTCTTGTTCGCGTCTGCATTAAGCAGATACATCCACTAGGAATGCTTTCCATTATCCACAACCTATGGACGCGCTCTGTGGCATGAGCAATGCCTCTGATCTACAGATTCACTCAGCCGAACGTTTCAAGAGTTAAAGCATATAAACTCCTTATGTTCTGCGAGATCATCTTTGCAAGTGTGCCGCCACTAGGGCAGACCCCAAGCTAGTAGACCAGCCAGAGAGTAGATAGGGACAGCGGGAATCTCGTTAATCCATTCATGCGCGTCACTAATTAGATGACGAGGCATTTGGCTATTTTTTTTTTTTTTTAATAATACATATTTTGTAATACATTATACTAGGTTCATCCGAGAAACCTAGTAGCTAGCTCCTTCCTCGAGACGTCCTCCGGTTCACCTCCGTCTTCGATGTTGGACCGATGTTGAGCGGTTGAAGACATTCCACGCCATCTGGCTTCCTAGGAGAACTCTACTGGACAGAACCTTCAAGTCTCCTTTGCGAATGGCACCACACCTTACAAGATTGGAGGCAGACGACAAACTCCAAATTCCTTTCCAACTGAGTGTGATTGAGAATACATCCACACTCAGACCTACTACTTCGGAAGAACTCTTTATGACTTCGACCAGGTTACAATCCCTCTTATATTTCCTAACCTTCAGAGAATCTGCTCGATCTAAATCAGTTTGTTCGGAAACAACCTGAGCATCGAGTACCAAACATTTCCTATCTAAAATAGCTACAATATCTGGCTTCCTAATACCTGATGACGTTAGGTATTGAGGTTCAATCTCAACTGAATAGTTGGATTTACGAAGCTTCTTTGCCACGTACTCTACAAGAGCATCATGTCTCCGGATTCGCATATCGTGGGTACGGTGACAGCGTTGGAGAGCATGATTTGCGGTTTCAGGAACATTACATCCAGCACGACAGATTCGTTCTTTCCTCTGACCACGAGAGGTTCGAGATCTTGTTGGAATAGCACTGATTCTCAACTTGATAGAGTTAATAAAGTCTCTACCAGTGAGGAAACGAGTACCATCAGCAACCCAATTGTGTTGCCCAAGAACCTTCCGTGAATCTCTTAAAGATCCCCCATCAACTGACTTGTATAGTTTAGAAGCCCACCATGCTTCCATTCCCTGCTTAGATGTTAAAGAGATGTTATTGCAGGTTCTAAGCCGATACTCGGCTTTGTATATCTGTTCTGCTATGAAGGAGTCAGATATTCTGCCACTTTCGCCAAAAATCTCGAGCAACTTTTTAAGTCGAATGACTCTTTCCAATGGTGCTGCCCAACGACACGCACGCACCCCCAAACCACCATCCTTTACACTTGCGTGTATATAAGCATTCGGGCAATCACCTGGAAGATGTAACCAAGTTCTAATATAATAGCGAACTATTCTATCAATTGTCCTAAGATAACCTAATGTAGTTTCTCCCATGGACAATTGATATTGATAAGATGGTAAAATAATATTAGATAAAGCCCAAAGCCTTTGTTGCGGTTTCAGAGGAGCCTTTGTTAATGTTTCAAGTGACGCCTTTAGCAAACCCTTTACGTCCGACAAAACTCTACCTTCAGCAGTGAATGGAATACCAAGGTATTTCCACTCATCTGTTCTTTTAAGAGGTAAGATGTTAGTACCTCTGATGTTAAACGAAGATCTTGCATCAACCACTATCTTCTTCTCTCTAGGGATGTTAACAAGAGAAATAGTACTGCATTTGGACGGATTAATCTCAAGACCACATTGCAACAAGTACTCCGAGATGTTATTAAGTAAGGTCTGAAGACCAACCTTTGTTGCTGCCAGGAGAATCAGGTCGTCAGCAAAAGCGACAACGTTAACTTGGAGAGATCCAATATTAACACCGATCTCCGATGGTACTCTTTCAAAAAGTCCATCCATCACAATGTTGAAAATATAAGGAGACATAGGGTCACCTTGTTTGACACCGCAGGTAGGGTGGATCTTTTCAGAAGTCCACCCACCATGTTGCAGTACGGTGTCACTGGTTTCGTACAAGGTGTTAATGTACTGAATAAAGGGGTCAGGAACTCCCTTTGCCTTCAACATGTACTGAATTGATTGATGCGACACAGAGTCGTAAGCTTTCCGGACATCCAGAGAAGCCAAGAAAAAAGATTCTCAATAACAACTCCCTCCTTTGCCTGTCTTACTTTTTTCACACACACATCCACTTCATCTACGACTGCCTCATTCATTCTTCTTCTCACTTCTCTTACACTCAGATCTTCATTCGCACCTTTAACAATTAAGGCGAAACTTTTCGGTCGCACATCGCTCATGTTCTCTCTCTCACACACACCAGTCACACTTTCCAATACTTCATTCACATTGTCAACGCTTTTGTTCATTTTTTCTACTACGCTACACATTACATTTGCACATTCAGACACTTTTAACACACATTCGTTCATTCTGTCTTTCTCTTCCAGTCTCCCTCTTAACGAAGCATTTTCCAAAGCTAATTTTTTAATTAGGTTATCCATTTTTCCAACACTAATTAATATGTCATCAGCAACATCCACACAGCTTTCACTCAGTACCAAATCACGCACCTCATTAACAATCGCACTAGAATTTTTCATGCAGCACAATGCATCAACACTTACCTCAAAGTCCATGGCGTCCTCTCCCACTCCTTTTCCGCTCAACGCCTTCTCTTTCTGCACTCTTTCTCTCTCCTTCTCAACCTCCATTTGTTTTTTAGCTTCTATTTTTTCGTGCCGTTTTCTCTCCCTCTTTCTCACTTCACTGTCAGAAGCAGCGGTATCCTTCAAAAATTTATCGCGACCTCTCAGCGGGGAGCGAGAAGCCGCGCGTCGCGTCCCGCTGTCGCTTCCCCCACTCGACGACTCATCTCTCTCGGTTACCTTGCTACTCTTCGTTTTATTCTTAGACCCCATTTTTCGTATCACGTGCCCCCCCTAAGGGGACGAAGGGCACAAACACACAACTCAGAACACAGGAACAATTAACAATTAACAATTTTATAAATAAACACAAAGAAAATCGATTAACAAAAAACAAAATCAAAAAAGAAAATTTCAATATCAAGGCACAAGTAATCGCGCACGCGCAAAAACCAACATCCGCACAGCTCGACTGCTCGAACAAGACTGAGTGAGTAGATAGGGACAGCGTGAATTCAGCGTGAATGATTGCCATATATTACTTCAAAAAGTTTTTGGGACTTGTTGCAAGTAAAATCCGTCGTTCCTACCTTTCGGCTTACCAACGGCTTTGACTCTAAACAAGGTTAATTTCAAATCTATATAAAATGACTCTAATATACATTGTTTCGGCTAATTGTTTTATAACTCTTATTTACTCATTTCTAACTACACAAGCATCGGTTCTTTTTTCTCTTCTTTGACTCTTTAATTCTTTATTTATCGGTCCAGATGTCCACGTACATCTTTTACTACCTTCCAGCTGCACCACCAAAGGATTCGCCCACAGAAATGGAAAAATTAGCTGAACAGAGTCCTCTTCTTTCGAGATTTACAGGCTTTAGTTCACCGAGGGTGATCCAGGGAAAACCGCGTGGAGGTACCTGCCCTGGAGATAAATCTCCAGGCTCTGCCGCCGTGACTCGACCCGGGATTACTCCCTATGTCTTTAATGTCATACGACTCGCATCCGTTGATATTCGAAAATATACCGGAGCTAAAAGTTTCGCCAGCAAAACTTCTCCTCTCCCAGACGACTGGGTTACTATTTTAGTCGCCTCTTACGACATGCATAGATACAGTTGTCCTATTCGAGGCCTTTCCGGGACCAACACGGAGCCAAGCTCATTACTGCCGACTTGCACGGCACGCATGATTGCGGGTGTAGAATATTTGTCTTGCCGAATACACCTTGGCGCTGACCAGCTTCACAGGAAATATAACTAATTTGGCTTCTATGCAACTTTTCGGATCTGCTTTGGGTGATAATAAGAGGGGTGAACGAAGTCCCTCCGTTTTGCACCCTCGACATGACTTCAAGCTTATTCTTTAGTACTAAGTGTGGGGGAACGACTTCCACCTTTTCGTAAATTTCAACAGGTCTACTAGGTTGCAATTCGCCCCTCGCAGTTATAAATCCTCCACCGCCCCCTTTTAGTCGCCTTTTACGACACGCAGTAGATTACGGAAGTACTATTCTGCTCCGGTACCACACGGAGAAGTACCACACGGAGAAGTAGATAGGGACATCGCCTTTTGAGTTTAACGTGTAGGACCTCCCGATACCGGTATACCCACACGGTCCCCCATGGGACACGGGGCCGAGATACGCTCGGCCAACGTCGATGACCAAGATGTTCTGGTCATCTACCGATTCCCGCAAGGTCAGTAAGGACCATTGCGGACCCTCGGTGGGGGCCGGGACCTTTCCAATCCCTAACGGCTATGCAGGCCGCTACCCGAGTTGAGACCGCAACTCACACGTCGAGGCGGGTAAGAGTGGGCAATCGCGATGGCACATAAGTGCCCAATCGACTGCCCCCTCCCAAGAACGCCTCTAGCCTTAAGCGATGTAGGCTGCTAACCACTGCCACCACGAGTCCAACCCAATGACCGGTGGGAGACAAGTCTCCCGGGCATCCGGTCCCCGTGGTACCGTTTATACTCTGGTATGAGTCCCGGTTGGGAATCTTACCATTCCCTGCACCGGTCAGCAACGAGGAGAGGAAAAGAAAAAAAAAAAAAAAAAAAAAAAAAAAAAAAAAAAAAATCCCAAGCTTGATCATTCATTCAGTGTTTCACTCTACATACGTACACAATCATACACTTTATTGATTTGCAATAACCCAAGCTCTCATCTTAAACGCACGCTCCGCAAACTCACACAGGCAATCATAATATTCCTTCTTACTTAAGACGCCCTTCACATTCCATTGACCAGGTCTTCCGGTTACATTCATTCCATCTAAATCTCTAAATCCTGCATACATATCACAATCACACAATACATGAATCCAATCCTCATTCGCCACGCCACACGGACAGGACGGGGAGTCTGCCAATTTCCTCAAGTGAAGAAAGGCATTGAGACTCCCATGTCCCGTCAGTAAGTAGCTAACCTTCAGACCTGGGTCAAACATTTTACATTTGCCCACAAACCTAACATCTCTTATCCATTCATACGTAACTCTTCCTTTCGTACAGTCATTCCATCTTTCCTGCCACACATCATTTGCTTTCTCAGTCACTAATTCCTTCCTCTCCGTCTCATCCATTCCTTCATTCATTTCATCATCAGCCACTAGATCATTTTCATTCATTGCAATACTCTTTCTCACCTTATACCAATTCGCTCTTCTCTTACATTCAATGTCCCACGGAAGCGATCCATAAATAACCTGCATCGCCACCGTGGAGACAGTCCGACACACTCGAGTACACGCATACAAACAAACACGCTGACATCTATTCAATTCCACACGAACAGTCTTAAGATCTAACAATTCATACCAAACAATCGCACAATACATAATCGCAGGCACCATCATCGCATTCATAACAGTCTTCATCACACACCTTTTCAAACCCCAATCTTTCCTCAACACTCTACGTAACATACCCATAACACGATTCACTTTTCCTCTCATACGATTCACATGCACTCTATATTTCATATCCACACTTACCAACACACCCAAATATTCGAAACTGTCTACAAATTTTAAAGTTCTAGTATCATCCACATTCAGTTCAACATGCACACGCCTATTCAACATTTGCAACCCACCTTTTAGAACCATACATACAGTCTTTCTGTCATTCACATCCACACCAATCTTCTTTCCCCATTCATACACTGGTTTCATAATAACACTCGCTCTTCCTTCCACAGCATTCCTCGTATCTCCTTCAGCAATCACAACCAAATCATCCGCAAATGCAATCACTTTCACACCCAATTCATTCAATAGATTCAACAGTTCATTCATACCGAGATTCCACACAGAGGGTCCGCAGACAGATCCTTGTGGGCAACCTCGCTTAGCCATTCTCATAACCTCATCCATTCCATTTGTCATACCAGCCATTCGCTCATTAAAGTAACTTTTCCACATATTCAAATCCTCATTCGTACAACCAGCTTCACTTCTCAATTTCTCCAACACTACATCCCACAACACATGACTAAACGCACCCTTAAAATCCACAAATATACCAATCACATACTTACTTCTAGATCCATTCACTATCTCTTTCAATTTCAGCCATGCATCCTCTGTACTCTTACCTTTCATAAAACCATACTGACATTCATTCCATTTACCTTCCATACATCTTAACAATCTCTCAACCATCATGCGCTCCAAGATCTTACCCAAACCACTCAACAGACTGATAGGTCTGTATGATTCCGGGTCCGATCTTGGCTTACTCCCATTCTTCAACAACGCAACCACTCTAGCTTTCTTCCACTCCCTGGGGAAGACACCCTCATTCAAACAAGAATCATACATCCCTTTCATAAACTGAGGCACTGCATTATATACATGCCTCAGCATCACATTCGTCAACCCATCATACCCTGGTGCCTTCCCCAGTTTCATCTTTCTCACCGCACTTTCAAGTTCATTCTCACCAAATTCATGCACTACATTCTCCCCAGCCAAGAGGTCAGGCGCCCCTTCGCCACCTTCAATGTCGACAGGACCCCCGACCACTGGCGGGAAGAAATCATTCATCAACATATTCGCACTCTCTACCCATGTTCTCGTAAACCTTCCATTCCTTTTCAATCCAGCCAAACCATACCTATCAAGCTTACCCATACATATCTTATATACATGGTTCCAGGGATTTCTGGAACCTTCCTTTTGCACATACTCACGCCAGTCATCCTCTTTTGCATCCTTCATCATTCTTTTATACTCTTTCGCACAATTTTTCCATTCGTTCCATTTACTTTTATCCAAATCACCCGTTCTTCTTCTTTCATTCTGGTAACTCTTTCTCATTCTTCTTACATCCTTCAAGCTCTTTCGTTCTAAACTTTCATTCCACCATATCACACGTTTATTATTACGCCGACAGACTCTCTCCATACATTCATCATTTGCTTTCTCAATCCATTCATACATTTTCCTCATCTTGTCCTCCGCACCAAGCTCCGAGTACCAATCATACCCAAAGCTGGCAGCAGCGGATTCGATGAGGGCCTCATACTTACTCCAGTCACACTTTTTATCATTCCACTTTTTCAACTCAATCACTTGCGTCTCATCCACACTCACATTCACTATCATTTTCATTCTTATCACGTTGTGGTCACTTATGCCTACATCATCCAGAACATCCCACTCAATCAAACATTCATTTCCCTTGTAGAGGGATACATCTATGTCACTCTGGCCATTCGGCCCACTAAATGAATAGACGGGGGATGGCTCATTCAACACAGATACATCCCTCCACAAGATCCAATCAGACAACCTTTCACCCTACTCAACGTTCTCCAGCTCCGACCCAAGGCTTTACTGTGCCAAAGGTCGGAGGCGGCATTAGCATCCATTCCAATCAACACACGCTTACCATTTAACATTCGCAGCACATTACTCAAATATTCAACACATTCATCCATTTCACCATTCGGCTTACAATACAACGATACGACATACATTTCCCCAATTGCACCCTTGATCCACACACATACACCATCCACAAAGTCAAATTCATTCATAACCATACATTCATAACTGTTATCAAACATTGCAACACACGCTTTCCCAGACACACTCGCAAACACCCTGGGTCCTGCAGTCAAACCACATACTCTTCCTACATTTATATATGGTTCCTGAAGGAGACACAATTGAATGCGCTCCTCCAGAACATATTTACTCAGATCACACATAACACCATACGCACCATTACAGTTTAACTGCAGGACCTCTAAAACCATAGAATTCATTCTTACACTATTAGACATTATTAATTCTTGCACGTAATACATTCACTCTCCACACGTACTCAGGGCAGTCCAACGAGAGAGCATTATGCCCTCTCGAAGGTAGTCCCCTTCGCCCGGCAATTGCTGCAGTCCTCCGACGCTTTGCAGGATGCCACAAGATGCCCACTCTTTCCACACTTATTACATAACCTCTCCTTCTTACAATCAAGCACCCTGTGACCATATTCCATACATCCATAGCATCGAAGGACCTTCTCCCACTCTTTCACCTTGAAAGATGTCCAGCTCACGTATACTCGTCCATCCTTAATTATTCTATTTCTGCATTCCAGAGGCAGCTGAACAATCACGTTGCCCGTTTTCTCTCCATCTCTACTATATCGTCTCACAATTTTAGTGCGTTGCTTAAAGTTATCAAAACCAATCAGATCTAAGGGCATCACAGACCTGTTATTGCTCAATCTCGTGCGGCTAGAAGCCGCCTGTCCCTCTAAGAAGATTTATTTGTACGTTGGTAGTAAAAACCCACCGACCGAAGCCGGGGGCCTTCAAGATACCATAAGGTACGCCTATTTAGCAGGCTAGAGTCTCGTTCGTTATCGGAATTAACCAGACAAATCGCTCCACCAACTAAGAACGGCCATGCACCACCACCCACCGAATCAAGAAAGAGCTCTCAATCTGTCAATCCTTCCGGTGTCCGGGCCTGGTGAGGTTTCCCGTGTTGAGTCAAATTAAGCCGCAGGCTCCACTCCTGGTGGTGCCCTTCCGTCAATTCTTTAAGTTTCAGCTTTGCAACCATACTTCCCCCGGAACCCAAAAGCTTTGGTTTCCCGGAAGCTGCCCGCCGAGTCATCGGAGGAACTTCGGCGGATCGCTAGCTGGCATCGTTTATGGTTAGAACTAGGGCGGTATCTGATCGCCTTCGAACCTCTAACTTTCGTTCTTGATTAATGAAAACATTTTTGGCAAATGCTTTCGCTTCTGTCCGTCTTGCGACGATCCAAGAATTTCACCTCTAACGTCGCAATACGAATGCCCCCATCTGTCCCTATTAATCATTACCTCGGGTTTCTTAAAACCAACAAAATAGAACCGAGGTCCTATTCCATTATTCCATGCACAGAATATTCAGGCAAATGATAGCCTGCTTTAAGCACTCTAATTTGTTCAAAGTAAACGTACCGGCCCACCTCGACACTCAATCAAGAGCACCGCGATGGGATATTAGTTGGACCGCCCCCGAAGGAGCTAAGCCCACCGGTAGGACGTCTCACGAGCATGTCAGTTAAACACCGCGAGCGGCGAACCGACAGCGTGCGACACAGATTCAACTACGAGCTTTTTAACCGCAACAACTTTAATATACGCTATTGGAGCTGGAATTACCGCGGCTGCTGGCACCAGACTTGCCCTCCAATTGATCCTCGTTAAAGGATTTAAAGTGTACTCATTCCGATTACGGGGCCTCGGATGAGTCCCGTATCGTTATTTTTCGTCACTACCTCCCCGTGCCGGGAGTGGGTAATTTGCGCGCCTGCTGCCTTCCTTGGATGTGGTAGCCGTTTCTCAGGCTCCCTCTCCGGAATCGAACCTGATTCCCCGTTACCCGTTACAAACCATGGTAGGCGCAGAACCTACCATCGACAGTTGATAAGGCAGACATTTGAAAGATGCGTCGCCGGTGCGAGACCGTGCGATCAGCACAAAGTTATTCAGAGTCACCAAAGTAAACGGTGGACGAGCAAAGCCCGCCACCGATTGGTTTTGATCTAATAAAAGCGTTCCTTCCATCTCTGGTCGGAACTCTGGTTTGCATGTATTAGCTCTAGAATTACCACAGTTATCCAAGTAAATGTGGGTACGATCTAAGGAACCATAACTGATTTAATGAGCCATTCGCGGTTTCACCTTAATATGGCATGCACTTAGACATGCATGGCTTAATCTTTGAGACAAGCATATGACTACTGGCAGGATCAACCAGGGAGCTTTGAATATATCTTTCAAGTAATATTATAAAATAATACACTCTCAGAACACTCAAGCTTTTTTTTTATAAATATTGAGTGAGAGAGTATAAAATATATAATATGAAGAGGGTCTTTTAAACATCGAAAGAAACATTTTGTTCTAAACGATGAGACTCACATACAACATATATTTAATATATATTTTTATAACTGCTCTCCTTATATATTTTTGTTTTTTTTTTATATAAGGGCATTCGTTCAACATTTACAGATTGAGTCGCCCTCATTTTATATATTTTGACTCGAAATCCGTTCTTTGTACATTTCAAAACGTACTCTCAAATATATACAAGATATATAATTTTTATATACCCATCGTTAGACTTTGAAAAAGTCGTCTTGTTAATGTCTTTAGACATTTTTTTCGTTAAAAATTTTATTTTTAACTTATTCTCGCTCGGAATCGAGTGAGTCGATGCTCTGTTGTATAAGTATAAAATTATTTTCAAAAATGAAAAAATTCATACTAAAACGCCCAAGGCGCTCGTCACATAAGGGCCATTTGGTCTTAGACGCCGACCCGTGACAATGCTGTGCTTACAAGGATCCAAATCAAAAAAAAAAGTGTACCGCGATTCATGGTCTTATGCATTAACTCTTATGCGAAAAGTCTCCAAGTGATGTACACTAGCCCGAAAAGGTCTCCAAGTACTTAACCAAAAAAACACTATTTTTTCTTTTTTCAATTCGTCTAAACCCAACTCATATCTATTTGACAAATTTTTCAAAGTTTTTTTTTTTTTTTTTGAAAAATTTTTGGTGCGCATTGCTTTTTCATTATTCGTCTAAACCCAACTTATATACAATTGAAAAATTTTTTCAAATATCACTCCTTATAAGGATCCAAATCGAAAAAAAAAGTGTACCGCGATTCATGGTGTTATGCATTATGTCTTATGGGAGAATTCTCCAAGTGATGTACACTAGACTAAACTGGGCTCCAAGTACTTTGAGAAAAAAATAATTTTTTTTTCTTTTTTACATTATTACAAGCCTTCCTTCTCAAGCATTGCTTCCTCCTCAAAGATAGAGTACCCTAGTTATCATTTTGAAAAATTGTCTATC
Source organism: Leptopilina syphax (assembly GCA_032872505.1). Taxonomy (NCBI): domain Eukaryota; kingdom Metazoa; phylum Arthropoda; class Insecta; order Hymenoptera; family Figitidae; genus Leptopilina; species Leptopilina syphax. Next base: position 219,839 of record JAVJHT010000016.1, read on the forward strand.
AATCGTCTAAACCCAACTCATATCCAATCGAAAAAAATTTTCTAAGTCCCCGTGCGCATTGCTTTCAGAGACATCACTTGTCCTAAAGTTTGCACTTGTCAAATGTATAACGAGTGTTCACAAGTCCAAGGTATATAGTGTTGTCACAAGTATAATCGTTTGCACTTGTCCAATGTATAAAGAGTGTTCATATGTCCATGGTATATAGAGTTGTCACAAGTATCATAGTTTGCACTTGTCCACTATAATAAGAGTGTTCACAAGTACAAGGTATAAAGAGTTGTCACAAGTATAATCGTTTGCAATTGTCGAATGTATAAAGAGTGTTCACAAGTCCAAGATATATAGAGTTATATTATCTAAAGTCCAAGAGGTTGATCATGTTTAATACATAAAGAGTGTTCACAAGTCTAACATATATAGAGTTGTCACAAGTCCAATATTTTTTTTTCACTAGTCCACTATATACAGAGTGATCAAAAGTCCAATTTATATAGAGTTACAACAAGTCCAAGAGTTAACACTTGTCCATTTTATAAAGAGTGGTCACAAGTCTAAGATATATAGAGTTATCACTTGTCCAATGTATTTAAAGTGTTCACAATTTTAATGCATATGGAGTTGTCACAAATACATATTAGTTTGCACATGTCCACTATAATCAGAGTAATCACAAGTCTCAAAGTTTACACTTGTCCTCTATATAAAGAGTGATCACAAGTCCAAGATATATAGAGTTATCACTTGTCCAATGTATTTAAAGTGTTCACATGTCCAAGACATACGGAGTTGTCACTAGTACAATAGTTTGCACTTGTCCAATTTATATAGAGTGATCACAAGTCCATGATATATAGAGTTATCACTTGTCCAATGTATTTTAAGTGTTCACAAGTCCAATGAATATAAAGTTGTCACATGTCCACTATATACAGAGTGATCACAAGTCCAATGTTATATAGTTGTCACAAGGACAATAGTTTTCACTTGTCCAATTTATAAAGAGTGTTCACATGTCCAACGTATATAGAGTTACCACTTGTTCACTATATTAAGAGTGGTCACAAGTCCAAGATATATAGAGTTATCACTTGTCCAATGTATTTAAAGTGTTCACAATTTTAATGCATATGGAGTTGTCACAAATACATATTAGTTTGCACATGTCCACTATAATCAGAGTAATCACAAGTCTCAAAGTTTACACTTGTCCTCTATATAAAGAGTGATCACAAGTCCAAGATATATAGAGTTATCACTTGTCCAATGTATTTAAAGTGTTCACATGTCCAAGACATACGGAGTTGTCACTAGTACAATAGTTTGCACTTGTCCAATTTATATAGAGTGATCACAAGTCCATGATATATAGAGTTATCACTTGTCCAATGTATTTTAAGTGTTCACAAGTCCAATGAATATAAAGTTGTCACATGTCCACTATATACAGAGTGATCACAAGTCCAATGTTATATAGTTGTCACAAGGACAATAGTTTTCACTTGTCCAATTTATAAAGAGTGTTCACATGTCCAACGTATATAGAGTTACCACTTGTTCACTATATTAAGAGTGGTCACAAGTCCAAGATATATAGAGTTATCACTTGTCCAATGTATTTAAAGTGTTCACAATTTTAATGCATATGGAGTTGTCACAAATACATATTAGTTTGCACATGTCCACTATAATCAGAGTAATCACAAGTCTCAAAGTTTACACTTGTCCTCTATATAAAGAGTGATCACAAGTCCAAGATATATAGAGTTATCACTTGTCTAATGTATTTAAAGTGTTCACATGTCCAAGACATACGGAGTTGTCACTAGTACAATAGTTTGCACTTGTCCAATTTATATAGAGTGATCACAAGTCCATGATATATAGAGTTATCACTTGTCCAATGTATTTTAAGTGTTCACAAGTCCAATGAATATAAAGTTGTCACATGTCCACTATATACAGAGTGATCACAAGTCCAATGTTATATAGTTGTCACAAGGACAATAGTTTTCACTTGTCCAATTTATAAAGAGTGTTCACATGTCCAACGTATATAGAGTTACCACTTGTTCACTATATTAAGAGTGGTCACAAGTCCAAGATATATAGAGTTATCACTTGTCCAATGTATTTAAAGTGTTCACATGTCCAAGGCATACGGAGTTGTCACTAGTACAATAGTTTGCACTTGTCCAATTTATATAGAGTGATCACAAGTCCAAGATATATAGAGTTATCACTTGTCCCATGTATTAAAAGTGTTCACATGTTCAAGGCATACGGAGTTGTCACTAGTACAATAGTTTGCACTTGTCCATTATATAGAAAGTGATCACAAGTCCAAATAGAGTTATCACTTGTCCAATGTATTAAAAGTGTTCACAAGTCCAATGAATATAAAGTTGTCACATGTCCACTATATACAGAGTGATCACAAGTCCAATATTATATAATTGTCACAAGTACAATAGTTTGCACTTGTCCAATTTATAAAGAGTGTTCACATGTCCAACGTATATAGAGTTACCACTTGTCCAATGTATTAAAAGTGTTGACAAGTCCAAGGTATATAGAGTTGATAAAAATGCAATAGTTTGCACTTGTCCAATATTTATAAAGTGATCACAAGTCCAAGATATATAGAGTTATCACTTGTCCA
>JAVJHT010000016.1:227500-235000 GCA_032872505.1 Leptopilina syphax
CCTCGTATCTCCTTCAGCAATCACAACCAAATCATCCGCAAATGCAATCACTTTCACACCCAATTCATTCAATAGATTCAACAGTTCATTCATACCGAGATTCCACACAGAGGGTCCGCAGACAGATCCTTGTGGGCAACCTCGCTTAGCCATTCTCATAACCTCATCCATTCCATTTGTCATACCAGCCATTCGCTCATTAAAGTAACTTTTCCACATATTCAAATCCTCATTCGTACAACCAGCTTCACTTCTCAATTTCTCCAACACTACATCCCACAACACATGACTAAACGCACCCTTAAAATCCACAAATATACCAATCACATACTTACTTCTAGATCCATTCACTATCTCTTTCAATTTCAGCCATGCATCCTCTGTACTCTTACCTTTCATAAAACCATACTGACATTCATTCCATTTACCTTCCATACATCTTAACAATCTCTCAACCATCATGCGCTCCAAGATCTTACCCAAACCACTCAACAGACTGATAGGTCTGTATGATTCCGGGTCCGATCTTGGCTTACTCCCATTCTTCAACAACGCAACCACTCTAGCTTTCTTCCACTCCCTGGGGAAGACACCCTCATTCAAACAAGAATCATACATCCCTTTCATAAACTGAGGCAACTGCATTATATACATGCCTCAGCATCACATTCGTCAACCCATCATACCCTGGTGCCTTCCCCAGTTTCATCTTTCTCACCGCACTTTCAAGTTCATTCTCACCAAATTCATGCACTACATTCTCCCCAGCCAAGAGGTCAGGCGCCCCTTCGCCACCTTCAATGTCGACAGGACCCCCGACCACTGGCGGGAAGAAATCATTCATCAACATATTCGCACTCTCTACCCATGTTCTCGTAAACCTTCCATTCCTTTTCAATCCAGCCAAACCATACCTATCAAGCTTACCCATACATATCTTATATACATGGTTCCAGGGATTTCTGGAACCTTCCTTTTGCACATACTCACGCCAGTCATCCTCTTTTGCATCCTTCATCATTCTTTTATACTCTTTCGCACAATTTTTCCATTCGTTCCATTTACTTTTATCCAAATCACCCGTTCTTCTTCTTTCATTCTGGTAACTCTTTCTCATTCTTCTTACATCCTTCAAGCTCTTTCGTTCTAAACTTTCATTCCACCATATCACACGTTTATTATTACGCCGACAGACTCTCTCCATACATTCATCATTTGCTTTCTCAATCCATTCATACATTTTCCTCATCTTGTCCTCCGCACCAAGCTCCGAGTACCAATCATACCCAAAGCTGGCAGCAGCGGATTCGATGAGGGCCTCATACTTACTCCAGTCACACTTTTTATCATTCCACTTTTTCAACTCAATCACTTGCGTCTCATCCACACTCACATTCACTATCATTTTCATTCTTATCACGTTGTGGTCACTTATGCCTACATCATCCAGAACATCCCACTCAATCAAACATTCATTTCCCTTGTAGAGGGATACATCTATGTCACTCTGGCCATTCGGCCCACTAAATGAATAGACGGGGGATGGCTCATTCAACACAGATACATCCCTCCACAAGATCCAATCAGACAACCTTTCACCCCTACTCAACGTTCTCCAGCTCCGACCCAAGGCTTTACTGTGCCAAAGGTCGGAGGCGGCATTAGCATCCATTCCAATCAACACACGCTTACCATTTAACATTCGCAGCACATTACTCAAATATTCAACACATTCATCCATTTCACCATTCGGCTTACAATACAACGATACGACATACATTTCCCCAATTGCACCCTTGATCCACACACATACACCATCCACAAAGTCAAATTCATTCATAACCATACATTCATAACTGTTATCAAACATTGCAACACACGCTTTCCCAGACACACTCGCAAACACCCTGGGTCCTGCAGTCAAACCACATACTCTTCCTACATTTATATATGGTTCCTGAAGGAGACACAATTGAATGCGCTCCTCCAGAACATATTTACTCAGATCACACATAACACCATACGCACCATTTACAGTTTAACTGCAGGACCTCTAAAACCATAGAATTCATTCTTACACTATTAGACATTATTAATTCTTGCACGTAATACATTCACTCTCCACACGTACTCAGGGCAGTCCAACGAGAGAGCATTATGCCCTCTCGAAGGTAGTCCCTTCGCCCGGCAATTGCTGCAGTCCTCCGACGCTTTGCAGGATGCCACAAGATGCCCACTCTTTCCACACTTATTACATAACCTCTCCTTCTTACAATCAAGCACCCTGTGACCATATTCCATACATCCATAGCATCGAAGGACCTTCTCCCACTCTTTCACCTTGAAAGATGTCCAGCTCACGTATACTCGTCCATCCTTAATTATTCTATTTCTGCATTCCAGAGGCAGCTGAACAATCACGTTGCCCGTTTTCTCTCCATCTCTACTATATCGTCTCACAATTTTAGTGCGTTGCTTAAAGTTATCAAAACCAATCAGATCTAAGGGCATCACAGACCTGTTATTGCTCAATCTCGTGCGGCTAGAAGCCGCCTGTCCCTCTAAGAAGATTTATTTGTACGTTGGTAGTAAAAACCCACCGACCGAAGCCGGGGGCCTTCAAGATACCATAAGGTACGCCTATTTAGCAGGCTAGAGTCTCGTTCGTTATCGGAATTAACCAGACAAATCGCTCCACCAACTAAGAACGGCCATGCACCACCACCCACCGAATCAAGAAAGAGCTCTCAATCTGTCAATCCTTCCGGTGTCCGGGCCTGGTGAGGTTTCCCGTGTTGAGTCAAATTAAGCCGCAGGCTCCACTCCTGGTGGTGCCCTTCCGTCAATTCCTTTAAGTTTCAGCTTTGCAACCATACTTCCCCCGGAACCCAAAAGCTTTGGTTTCCCGGAAGCTGCCCGCCGAGTCATCGGAGGAACTTCGGCGGATCGCTAGCTGGCATCGTTTATGGTTAGAACTAGGGCGGTATCTGATCGCCTTCGAACCTCTAACTTTCGTTCTTGATTAATGAAAACATTTTTGGCAAATGCTTTCGCTTCTGTCCGTCTTGCGACGATCCAAGAATTTCACCTCTAACGTCGCAATACGAATGCCCCCATCTGTCCCTATTAATCATTACCTCGGGTTTCTTAAAACCAACAAAATAGAACCGAGGTCCTATTCCATTATTCCATGCACAGAATATTCAGGCAAATGATAGCCTGCTTTAAGCACTCTAATTTGTTCAAAGTAAACGTACCGGCCCACCTCGACACTCAATCAAGAGCACCGCGATGGGATATTAGTTGGACCGCCCCCGAAGGAGCTAAGCCCACCGGTAGGACGTCTCACGAGCATGTCAGTTAAACACCGCGAGCGGCGAACCGACAGCGTGCGACACAGATTCAACTACGAGCTTTTTAACCGCAACAACTTTAATATACGCTATTGGAGCTGGAATTACCGCGGCTGCTGGCACCAGACTTGCCCTCCAATTGATCCTCGTTAAAGGATTTAAAGTGTACTCATTCCGATTACGGGGCCTCGGATGAGTCCCGTATCGTTATTTTTCGTCACTACCTCCCCGTGCCGGGAGTGGGTAATTTGCGCGCCTGCTGCCTTCCTTGGATGTGGTAGCCGTTTCTCAGGCTCCCTCTCCGGAATCGAACCCTGATTCCCCGTTACCCGTTACAACCATGGTAGGCGCAGAACCTACCATCGACAGTTGATAAGGCAGACATTTGAAAGATGCGTCGCCGGTGCGAGACCGTGCGATCAGCACAAAGTTATTCAGAGTCACCAAAGTAAACGGTGGACGAGCAAAGCCCGCCACCGATTGGTTTTGATCTAATAAAAGCGTTCCTTCCATCTCTGGTCGGAACTCTGGTTTGCATGTATTAGCTCTAGAATTACCACAGTTATCCAAGTAAATGTGGGTACGATCTAAGGAACCATAACTGATTTAATGAGCCATTCGCGGTTTCACCTTAATATGGCATGCACTTAGACATGCATGGCTTAATCTTTGAGACAAGCATATGACTACTGGCAGGATCAACCAGGGAGCTTTGAATATATCTTTCAAGTAATATTATAAAATAATACACTCTCAGAACACTCAAGCTTTTTTTTTATAAATATTGAGTGAGAGAGTATAAAATATATAATATGAAGAGGGTCTTTTAAACATCGAAAGAAACATTTTGTTCTAAACGATGAGACTCACATACAACATATATTTAATATATATTTTTATAACTGCTCTCCTTATATATTTTTGTTTTTTTTTTTATATAAGGGCATTCGTTCAACATTTACAGATTGAGTCGCCCTCATTTTATATATTTTGACTCGAAATCCGTTCTTTGTACATTTCAAAACGTACTCTCAAATATATACAAGATATATAATTTTATATACCCATCGTTAGACTTTGAAAAAGTCGTCTTGTTAATGTCTTTAGACATTTTTTCGTTAAAAATTTTATTTTTAACTTATTCTCGCTCGGAATCGAGTGAGTCGATGCTCTGTTGTATAAGTATAAAATTATTTTCAAAAATGAAAAAATTCATACTAAAACGCCCAAGGCGCTCGTCACATAAGGGCCATTTGGTCTTAGACGCCGACCCGTGACAATGCTGTGCTTACAAGGATCCAAATCAAAAAAAAAAGTGTACCGCGATTCATGGTCTTATGCATTAACTCTTATGCGAAAAGTCTCCAAGTGATGTACACTAGCCCGAAAAGGTCTCCAAGTACTTAACCAAAAAAACACTATTTTTTCTTTTTTCAATTCGTCTAAACCCAACTCATATCTATTTGACAAATTTTTCAAAGTTTTTTTTTTTTTTTTGAAAAATTTTTGGTGCGCATTGCTTTTTCATTATTCGTCTAAACCCAACTTATATACAATTGAAAAATTTTTTCAAATATCACTCCTTATAAGGATCCAAATCGAAAAAAAAAGTGTACCGCGATTCATGGTGTTATGCATTATGTCTTATGGGAGAATTCTCCAAGTGATGTACACTAGACTAAACTGGGCTCCAAGTACTTTGAGAAAAAAATAATTTTTTTTTCTTTTTTACATTATTACAAGCCTTCCTTCTCAAGCATTGCTTCCTCCTCAAAGATAGAGTACCCTAGTTATCATTTTGAAAAATTGTCTATCAATCGTCTAAACCCAACTCATATCCAATCGAAAAAAATTTTCTAAGTCCCCGTGCGCATTGCTTTCAGAGACATCACTTGTCCTAAAGTTTGCACTTGTCAAATGTATAACGAGTGTTCACAAGTCCAAGGTATATAGTGTTGTCACAAGTATAATCGTTTGCACTTGTCCAATGTATAAAGAGTGTTCATATGTCCATGGTATATAGAGTTGTCACAAGTATCATAGTTTGCACTTGTCCACTATAATAAGAGTGTTCACAAGTACAAGGTATAAAGAGTTGTCACAAGTATAATCGTTTGCAATTGTCGAATGTATAAAGAGTGTTCACAAGTCCAAGATATATAGAGTTATATTATCTAAAGTCCAAGAGGTTGATCATGTTTAATACATAAAGAGTGTTCACAAGTCTAACATATATAGAGTTGTCACAAGTCCAATATTTTTTTTCACTAGTCCACTATATACAGAGTGATCAAAAGTCCAATTTATATAGAGTTACAACAAGTCCAAGAGTTAACACTTGTCCATTTTATAAAGAGTGGTCACAAGTCTAAGATATATAGAGTTATCACTTGTCCAATGTATTTAAAGTGTTCACAATTTTAATGCATATGGAGTTGTCACAAATACATATTAGTTTGCACATGTCCACTATAATCAGAGTAATCACAAGTCTCAAAGTTTACACTTGTCCTCTATATAAAGAGTGATCACAAGTCCAAGATATATAGAGTTATCACTTGTCCAATGTATTTAAAGTGTTCACATGTCCAAGACATACGGAGTTGTCACTAGTACAATAGTTTGCACTTGTCCAATTTATATAGAGTGATCACAAGTCCATGATATATAGAGTTATCACTTGTCCAATGTATTTTAAGTGTTCACAAGTCCAATGAATATAAAGTTGTCACATGTCCACTATATACAGAGTGATCACAAGTCCAATGTTATATAGTTGTCACAAGGACAATAGTTTTCACTTGTCCAATTTATAAAGAGTGTTCACATGTCCAACGTATATAGAGTTACCACTTGTTCACTATATTAAGAGTGGTCACAAGTCCAAGATATATAGAGTTATCACTTGTCCAATGTATTTAAAGTGTTCACAATTTTAATGCATATGGAGTTGTCACAAATACATATTAGTTTGCACATGTCCACTATAATCAGAGTAATCACAAGTCTCAAAGTTTACACTTGTCCTCTATATAAAGAGTGATCACAAGTCCAAGATATATAGAGTTATCACTTGTCCAATGTATTTAAAGTGTTCACATGTCCAAGACATACGGAGTTGTCACTAGTACAATAGTTTGCACTTGTCCAATTTATATAGAGTGATCACAAGTCCATGATATATAGAGTTATCACTTGTCCAATGTATTTTAAGTGTTCACAAGTCCAATGAATATAAAGTTGTCACATGTCCACTATATACAGAGTGATCACAAGTCCAATGTTATATAGTTGTCACAAGGACAATAGTTTTTCACTTGTCCAATTTATAAAGAGTGTTCACATGTCCAACGTATATAGAGTTACCACTTGTTCACTATATTAAGAGTGGTCACAAGTCCAAGATATATAGAGTTATCACTTGTCCAATGTATTTAAAGTGTTCACAATTTTAATGCATATGGAGTTGTCACAAATACATATTAGTTTGCACATGTCCACTATAATCAGAGTAATCACAAGTCTCAAAGTTTACACTTGTCCTCTATATAAAGAGTGATCACAAGTCCAAGATATATAGAGTTATCACTTGTCTAATGTATTTAAAGTGTTCACATGTCCAAGACATACGGAGTTGTCACTAGTACAATAGTTTGCACTTGTCCAATTTATATAGAGTGATCACAAGTCCATGATATATAGAGTTATCATTTGTCCAATGTATTTTAAGTGTTCACAAGTCCAATGAATATAAAGTTGTCACATGTCCACTATATACAGAGTGATCACAAGTCCAATGTTATATAGTTGTCACAAGGACAATAGTTTTCACTTGTCCAATTTATAAAGAGTGTTCACATGTCCAACGTATATAGAGTTACCACTTGTTCACTATATTAAGAGTGGTCACAAGTCCAAGATATATAGAGTTATCACTTGTCCAATGTATTTAAAGTGTTCACATGTCCAAGGCATACGGAGTTGTCACTAGTACAATAGTTTGCACTTGTCCAATTTATATAGAGTGATCACAAGTCCAAGATATATAGAGTTATCACTTGTCCCATGTATTAAAAGTGTTCACATGTTCAAGGCATACGGAGTTGTCACTAGTACAATAGTTTGCACTTGTCCATTATATAGAAAG
>JAVJHT010000016.1:240000-245000 GCA_032872505.1 Leptopilina syphax
CACTGAAATCACCATGACCCGTCACGAACTGAGTCGTGTCGAAGTCAAAGTCCAGCTTATTTTTCAGCTTCAATCTATCTTTTATAGATGGAAAGAATTCATATGTGCACCTTCCCTTGGAAGAGCAATCCCATCTTCTCTGCCAAATATCAAGTGAGATATTCCGCAATCTTTTATAAACTGCCTCAGTGCTCTCCTCCTGCTGACAATCGTATATATAGCCTTCATATTGAAAGCTAGAGCGACACCTAGCTTTGTACCTGTAGTACAACTCCTTCGCAAGTATATCAATAGGTAGAACTCCGGCAATCACGTGTAACGCATCATGCGAAACAGTGCGATATGCCCTACATACCTTTATGAGCACGCTCCTCTGAGCAGATAGGAGAACACTGCGTTGTCTATACCTCAGGAGATTCTCATATGCTCCGATTGCATACAGGACAATCGGCAGGAAAACTGCGTTATATATACACGCAACATTTGCGAACCGAAGTCCCCAAGTGTTGCGTGCGACAGCTCCCATCTGATGGAAGACAGCCTTTCCTTTCGCACTGACACACTTGACATGCTCGGCGATCGTTAGCCTTGTGCCAAAATAAACTCCCAGGTACTTAACTGTATGCGAGTATTTTATACTCCGTCCATACAGCTTGACTGTTGGTGGTCTTACACCTCCCTTACCAGTATTGATAAGTGAGCCCGACGCAACTCCTTTTCCTTTTCTTTTATTCCTGCTCTTGACAGCATCGCTAAGCATTATCAACTCGGTCTTGCTCGTAGAGAGGACCATACCCTCCTCGAGACACCACTCCTGCAAGGTGTCCACACAGACCTGTGCCATAGCTTCAAGTTCTCTCCTGCTATTGCCTTGAATAATTGCAACTAGATCATCCGCATAGGCTACGACTTTAATGCCCTTGCTCCAGAGTCTTTTCAATGGGACGTCCATTACCAGATTCCAGAACTCGGGCCCAAGTACCGAGCCCTGCGGACAGCCCTTAGTGAGTTTCTTTAGAACCTTTTCATAATTATCCTCCAGCAAAACGCTACGATCACTTAGATAGCTCGACACAAGTCTATATAGGCGTGCATCGCAGTCTCTATCTCTTAATTGAGACAAGACCGAGTTCCATTTGACATTGTCAAAAGCCCCGGTAATGTCGAATAGCACTCCAAGAGTCATACTCTTGTCGGTGTCCTCCACCATTTTCTGCATTGCGACAATTGCGTCAACCGTCGATTTGCCTTTCTTGAATCCAAACTGTTTCTCAAATGAGTACAGTGGATGGTTAAGCCATGGAGCAAGAGAGTTCTTAATAAGCTTCTCAAGTATCTTGCTCAGCATCGAAAGGAGGCAAATTGGTCTGTAAGACCTTGCCTTTGTCGGGTCCTTATCGGGAGACTTGAGTAAGACTCTCAGAACTCCTGTTTTCCAGATACCTGGAAACACACCATGAGTCAGACACCCATTGAATAATTTAGTAAGCACGTCTAGCATGCTAGTTTCAATGATACTCTTTATCATTTCCACCTCAATATAATCATCGCCAGGCGCCTTACCATTCTTAAAGGTTTTAATTGCCTTCACTACATCAATAGATGTCCAACAAATTTCGCCAGTCTGAAGCATACCATCATCTAAAGTCCTCTCAGGCTCCTGACTCTCATTCCCAAAGAGCTCATCAAGCAGTGCACTGGCACTCTCACACCAGGTGTTGGAAGAGACACCTTCACGTGTGATATTGGCAATCGCCGTTCTAGTGCTAAGTTTATTGAGTGCAAGTTTGTAGGGTATTCCAAATGCATTACTGCAATCGGTTCCCTCCACAAAGTCTCTCCAACTCTTTGCACGCGCCTTAGCGATTTCCTTTGTATATGAACGCCTAGTAGCTCTATAATTTATAATAGCCAGACTCCTTTCCTCATCGGTTTGGTCAGTACGCTGTGACTCCCTTCGAAGTCTATTTACACTTCTCTTCAGACAAGTCAGATCGTTTGTCCACCACGGGACCGACTTTGGAAAGTATTTCTTTCTTTTCATCGACACTTCAGCTGCCGATTTGATAATTGTCGATACTTCTCTCGCCAATTCTTCAACTTGTGAGCCACTACTTAGGCATGCTTCACCAAGCCTCAGTTCAGCAACCCGATCTTCAATGCATTGCTTAAACTTGCTCCATTTAGCGTACTTAACGTTAAATCGAGGCAATTTAATATTGTCAGGCCTAGGCAAATCCCCAAAAACATGCAAAAGAGCACGATGGTCGCTCGACTCGATATCATCAATAATCCGAGTCTCAATCCATTTGCCAACAAAGTAGGAGTCAAGCAATGCCAAATCGATATTCCTTTTTCCCACCTTATATGTGCACAAGTTTCCAGTGCTCCTCACAGCATACAGATCCCATTGCGAAATGAAATCCTCTAGCTGTTCACCCCTAATATCCGCATACTCGGTATTGCTGCACCACAGGGGCGATACAGCATTTGCATCCAAGCAGACAACAACTTTATGGTTGCCGATCTTTTGCAGGACAATCTGGAGTTCCTGTAGGCTCTTCTCTATCTCCAAGGAAAACTGGAAATACGCAGAGACCAAATAGAATGACCCGTGCGGACCAGACACGTAGGCACACACACAGTGCGCCGTGCTAATGTCACTAAGTAACATGCCACTATATTCTCTATGCGTTATTACAATGCATGCCCAAGGGGGTTCACCCTCTCGATTTCCAGTAAGTATCTGGTTTGAAAATTTGCCAAGTCCTACGGCCTTGCCCTTATACTGGTAAGGCTCATGAATAATTATAATCGGAATGCCGCGACGGGCCGCTGTGTCTAACACCTCGTCCGTAGCAGCTCTTCCACGTCCAACGTTTATTTTGTAGCACTTTCAGACTACTAGAATTATTGAATTCCGTAGTCTGTCTTGGCCACTAACCTTTCAAGCGCCAACTTATAAGCCGGACAGCTCTTGTCAACTGCCTCGTGGCCCGACGGTCTTCCTGCATCTTTACAGTTGCAGCACACCGGGCTTGCTTTTTCCTCCCGGCGTGGGCACTTCTTATGCTCGTGACCCTCTTCTGAGCAAAAAGAGCAGATGCTGTTGTTGCTCTTGCAGAATTTCGAGACATGCCCAAATCTCAAACATTTAAAGCACCTCGAAATTCCTCTATAGTCTTGTACCCTGCAAGATTGCCAGTGCAAGAAGATTCTCTCGTTTCCACGAAGAGCATTTCTCACCTTCGGAGAGACCTCAACTACCCAGTTCACCACTTCGCCATCTCTTTTGCCCAGTTTAAACTTAGGAAGGAATCCATTTCTGAACTCCTCCTCAATAATATCTGCGAGAGTACCCTCATTTTGCGCAAAGGCATCCTCCACTAGCTTTGGTGCATCAACATCCCTAGGAACATCATAAATTATGACTCGAGGTCTCAGCAGGCCAGATTTGGTAACCTGTATCCCAGCCTTCTTAAGTCTATCATTCTCAAGGATCTTGTTAACATCCTCCACAGAGGTAATTTCTATGCAGAGTCTGCCGTTTTCTCTCTTCTTCAGTCCCCTTATGCCAATTTTCTCCCTAACTGGGTCAATAAGTTTCATTACCTCGCTCTTCAATTTCTCGCTTGTGTCCTTCTCAATTTTTGTTCCTGAGGGTGGAGAAACCATCAGGACTCGAGGAACACTCTTTATCTTAGAGTTGCTGCCTGTTAAAGGCGGCACTCTAGTTCCCACTTTGTTTGCATACGTTGGTCTGCTTTGGTCCGTCATTACTTCAATTTTTGCAGCCAGCCTATTTTGAGCGTGCGTAGCACCTTTGTTATAAGACTTTAAAGCTAGATTTTCTAGAATAAGCCTTCTCGTCATCTTCGCAAGAAGATCAAATTGAGCAGATAGATCACCTGTCAACTGCTTAGAGAGCCTCTTGGCCGCTTCGACATAGACCAACTCATCGAATCTCTCCTTCACCTTTTCCAGAGAAGCAATATCAGTCTCTGTACTCTCAAAGAGATCAATCCAGGCCCTATCCTCTGACGAGGGTGAGGAGTCTGAAAGTGTTCTCTTGCGAGCCTTCCTCCTACTGCTCGACTCTTCTTTAGAAGTTGAGTCGGTTATCTCCATATTTGAGTCTAGGAACTCAGAAACTCCACTTGGCACATTAGTTTTAATATTATTATTTGTATTTTCCATTGTTAATTATTGTTTTGTTCATTAGGTAGAGTTCGAGGTTTTGATAGTAATGGCATGTTTATTCAGATCAGGGTCACAAGTCCGCACTTCCACCCAGAGGAGGCATTCACATGGACTGGTGGCCTCGAAAGGTCCCCCCGTTACGACGACAGCACGCCTAGCACATGCACCACATGTCGTAGCCATCGCCGCCGGGATTTTCGCCGTCTGACCCAGGCAGCCAGGACCGCGTGGTTAGCGCGACCCCGGGCCTGTTACTATACGGCAGCCTGGCGTGCCAACAACCAGTTTCCCTAATGTACCCTCTCAGTCCAAAGCCAGCTTGGGCTTCCAAGCGAGACAAGCTTCCCCGATCCGACATGCCATACCACCGGCACCTCTGTCCTCTCTTTGTGTAGGGATCTACTTTACCAACACCACTATTACTGCTATATGGATAGGGCCATTCCTACGTCAGGACAAAAAAATAAAAACGAGAAAGTGTCACTTCTACAGCACACCGGTTACACCAACAGATCAAAGATCCGTTGGGCCCATGTGCCCCCGTGCCACAATCTCGTGCGCATTGCTTTTTTAAAAAAAATTGGCATAAAAAAAGGGGTGTTGCAGCTAAAGCCACAACACCCCTTAAGCATCAATAAAAGCATCTGTCCATCAACACCGTGCCACAATCTCGTGCGCATTGCTTTTTGAAAAATTGGCATAAAAAAAGGGGTGTTGCAGCTAAAGCCACAACACCCCTTAAGCATCAATAAAAGCACACCTGTCTATGGGCATATACACCCAACACTGCGCTTGCGCAA
>JAVJHT010000016.1:252500-255000 GCA_032872505.1 Leptopilina syphax
ATGGTAGGCGCAGAACCTACCATCGACAGTTGATAAGGCAGACATTTGAAAGATGCGTCGCCGGTGCGAGACCGTGCGATCAGCACAAAGTTATTCAGAGTCACCAAAGTAAACGGTGGACGAGCAAAGCCCGCCACCGATTGGTTTTGATCTAATAAAAGCGTTCCTTCCATCTCTGGTCGGAACTCTGGTTTGCATGTATTAGCTCTAGAATTACCACAGTTATCCAAGTAAATGTGGGTACGATCTAAGGAACCATAACTGATTTAATGAGCCATTCGCGGTTTCACCTTAATATGGCATGCACTTAGACATGCATGGCTTAATCTTTGAGACAAGCATATGACTACTGGCAGGATCAACCAGGGAGCTTTGAATATATCTTTCAAGTAATATTATAAAATAATACACTCTCAGAACACTCAAGCTTTTTTTTTATAAATATTGAGTGAGAGAGTATAAAATATATAATATGAAGAGGGTCTTTTAAACATCGAAAGAAACATTTTGTTCTAAACGATGAGACTCACATACAACATATATTTAATATATATTTTTATAACTGCTCTCCTTATATATTTTTGTTTTTTTTTATATAAGGGCATTCGTTCAACATTTACAGATTGAGTCGCCCTCATTTTATATATTTTGACTCGAAATCCGTTCTTTGTACATTTCAAAACGTACTCTCAAATATATACAAGATATATAATTTTATATACCCATCGTTAGACTTTGAAAAAGTCGTCTTGTTAATGTCTTTAGACATTTTTTCGTTAAAAATTTTATTTTTAACTTATTCTCGCTCGGAATCGAGTGAGTCGATGCTCTGTTGTATAAGTATAAAATTATTTTCAAAAATGAAAAAATTCATACTAAAACGCCCAAGTCGCTCGTCACATAAGGGCCATTTGGTCTTAGACGCCGACCCGTGACAATGCTGTGCTTACAAGGATCCAAATCAAAAAAAAAAGTGTACCGCGATTCATGGTCTTATGCATTAACTCTTATGCGAAAAGTCTCCAAGTGATGTACACTAGCCCGAAAAGGTCTCCAAGTACTTAACCAAAAAAACACTATTTTTTCTTTTTTCAATTCGTCTAAACCCAACTCATATCTATTTGACAAATTTTTCAAAGTTTTTTTTTTTTTTTTGAAAAATTTTTGGTGCGCATTGCTTTTTCATTATTCGTCTAAACCCAACTTATATACAATTGAAAAATTTTTTCAAATATCACTCCTTATAAGGATCCAAATCGAAAAAAAAAGTGTACCGCGATTCATGGTGTTATGCATTATGTCTTATGGGAGAATTCTCCAAGTGATGTACACTAGACTAAACTGGGCTCCAAGTACTTTGAGAAAAAAATAATTTTTTTTTCTTTTTTACATTATTACAAGCCTTCCTTCTCAAGCATTGCTTCCTCCTCAAAGATAGTACCCTAGTTATCATTTTGAAAAAATGTCTATCAATCGTCTAAACCCAACTTATATCCAATCGAAAAAAATTTTCTAAGTCCCCGTGCGCATTGCTTTCAGAGACATCACTTGTCCTAAAGTTTGCACTTGTCAAATGTATAACGAGTGTTCACAAGTCCAAGGTATATAGAGTTGTCACAAGTATAATCGTTTGCACTTGTCCAATGTATAAAGAGTGTTCATATGTCCATGGTATATAGAGTTGTCACAAGTATCATAGTTTGCACTTGTCCACTATAATAAGAGTGTTCACAAGTACAAGGTATAAAGAGTTGTCACAAGTATAATCGTTTGCAATTGTCGAATGTATAAAGAGTGTTCACAAGTCCAAGATATATAGAGTTATATTATCTAAAGTCCAAGAGGTTGATCATGTTTAATACATAAAGAGTGTTCACAAGTCTAACATATATAGAGTTGTCACAAGTCCAATATTTTTTTTCACTAGTCCACTATATACAGAGTGATCAAAAGTCCAATTTATATAGAGTTACAACAAGTCCAAGAGTTAACACTTGTCCATTTTATAAAGAGTGGTCACAAGTCCAAGATATATAGAGTTATCACTTGTCCAATGTATTTAAAGTGTTCACAATTTTAATGCATATGGAGTTGTCACAAATACATATTAGTTTGCACATGTCCACTATAATCAGAGTAATCACAAGTCTCAAAGTTTACACTTGTCCTCTATATAAAGAGTGATCACAAGTCCAAGATATATAGAGTTATCACTTGTCCAATGTATTTAAAGTGTTCACATGTCCAAGACATACGGAGTTGTCACTAGTACAATAGTTTGCACTTGTCCAATTTATATAGAGTGATCACAAGTCCATGATATATAGAGTTATCACTTGTCCAATGTATTTTAAGTGTTCACAAGTCCAATGAATATAAAGTTGTCACATGTCCACTATATACAGAGTGATCACAAGTCCAATGTTATATAGTTGTCACAAGTACAATAGTTTTCACTTGTCCAATTTATAAAGAGTGTTCACATGTCCAACGTATATAG
>JAVJHT010000016.1:260000-270000 GCA_032872505.1 Leptopilina syphax
GCTTCAATCTATCTTTTATAGATGGAAAGAATTCATATGTGCACCTTCCCTTGGAAGAGCAATCCCATCTTCTCTGCCAAATATCAAGTGAGATATTCCGCAATCTTTTATAAACTGCCTCAGTGCTCTCCTCCTGCTGACAATCGTATATATAGCCTTCATATTGAAAGCTAGAGCGACACCTAGCTTTGTACCTGTAGTACAACTCCTTCGCAAGTATATCAATAGGTAGAACTCCGGCAATCACGTGTAACGCATCATGCGAAACAGTGCGATATGCCCTACATACCTTTATGAGCACGCTCCTCTGAGCAGATAGGAGAACACTGCGTTGTCTATACCTCAGGAGATTCTCATATGCTCCGATTGCATACAGGACAATCGGCAGGAAAACTGCGTTATATATACACGCAACATTTGCGAACCGAAGTCCCCAAGTGTTGCGTGCGACAGCTCCCATCTGATGGAAGACAGCCTTTCCTTTCGCACTGACACACTTGACATGCTCGGCGATCGTTAGCCTTGTGCCAAAATAAACTCCCAGGTACTTAACTGTATGCGAGTATTTTATACTCCGTCCATACAGCTTGACTGTTGGTGGTCTTACACCTCCCTTACCAGTATTGATAAGTGAGCCCGACGCAACTCCTTTTCCTTTTCTTTTATTCCTGCTCTTGACAGCATCGCTAAGCATTATCAACTCGGTCTTGCTCGTAGAGAGGACCATACCCTCCTCGAGACACCACTCCTGCAAGGTGTCCACACAGACCTGTGCCATAGCTTCAAGTTCTCTCCTGCTATTGCCTTGAATAATTGCAACTAGATCATCCGCATAGGCTACGACTTTAATGCCCTTGCTCCAGAGTCTTTTCAATGGGACGTCCATTACCAGATTCCAGAACTCGGGCCCAAGTACCGAGCCCTGCGGACAGCCCTTAGTGAGTTTCTTTAGAACCTTTTCATAATTATCCTCCAGCAAAACGCTACGATCACTTAGATAGCTCGACACAAGTCTATATAGGCGTGCATCGCAGTCTCTATCTCTTAATTGAGACAAGACCGAGTTCCATTTGACATTGTCAAAAGCCCCGGTAATGTCGAATAGCACTCCAAGAGTCATACTCTTGTCGGTGTCCTCCACCATTTTCTGCATTGCGACAATTGCGTCAACCGTCGATTTGCCTTTCTTGAATCCAAACTGTTTCTCAAATGAGTACAGTGGATGGTTAAGCCATGGAGCAAGAGAGTTCTTAATAAGCTTCTCAAGTATCTTGCTCAGCATCGAAAGGAGGCAAATTGGTCTGTAAGACCTTGCCTTTGTCGGGTCCTTATCGGGAGACTTGAGTAAGACTCTCAGAACTCCTGTTTTCCAGATACCTGGAAACACACCATGAGTCAGACACCCATTGAATAATTTAGTAAGCACGTCTAGCATGCTAGTTTCAATGATACTCTTTATCATTTCCACCTCAATATAATCATCGCCAGGCGCCTTACCATTCTTAAAGGTTTTAATTGCCTTCACTACATCAATAGATGTCCAACAAATTTCGCCAGTCTGAAGCATACCATCATCTAAAGTCCTCTCAGGCTCCTGACTCTCATTCCCAAAGAGCTCATCAAGCAGTGCACTGGCACTCTCACACCAGGTGTTGGAAGAGACACCTTCACGTGTGATATTGGCAATCGCCGTTCTAGTGCTAAGTTTATTGAGTGCAAGTTTGTAGGGTATTCCAAATGCATTACTGCAATCGGTTCCCTCCACAAAGTCTCTCCAACTCTTTGCACGCGCCTTAGCGATTTCCTTTGTATATGAACGCCTAGTAGCTCTATAATTTATAATAGCCAGACTCCTTTCCTCATCGGTTTGGTCAGTACGCTGTGACTCCCTTCGAAGTCTATTTACACTTCTCTTCAGACAAGTCAGATCGTTTGTCCACCACGGGACCGACTTTGGAAAGTATTTCTTTCTTTTCATCGACACTTCAGCTGCCGATTTGATAATTGTCGATACTTCTCTCGCCAATTCTTCAACTTGTGAGCCACTACTTAGGCATGCTTCACCAAGCCTCAGTTCAGCAACCCGATCTTCAATGCATTGCTTAAACTTGCTCCATTTAGCGTACTTAACGTTAAATCGAGGCAATTTAATATTGTCAGGCCTAGGCAAATCCCCAAAAACATGCAAAAGAGCACGATGGTCGCTCGACTCGATATCATCAATAATCCGAGTCTCAATCCATTTGCCAACAAAGTAGGAGTCAAGCAATGCCAAATCGATATTCCTTTTTCCCACCTTATATGTGCACAAGTTTCCAGTGCTCCTCACAGCATACAGATCCCATTGCGAAATGAAATCCTCTAGCTGTTCACCCCTAATATCCGCATACTCGGTATTGCTGCACCACAGGGGCGATACAGCATTTGCATCCAAGCAGACAACAACTTTATGGTTGCCGATCTTTTGCAGGACAATCTGGAGTTCCTGTAGGCTCTTCTCTATCTCCAAGGAAAACTGGAAATACGCAGAGACCAAATAGAATGACCCGTGCGGACCAGACACGTAGGCACACACACAGTGCGCCGTGCTAATGTCACTAAGTAACATGCCACTATATTCTCTATGCGTTATTACAATGCATGCCCAAGGGGGTTCACCCTCTCGATTTCCAGTAAGTATCTGGTTTGAAAATTTGCCAAGTCCTACGGCCTTGCCCTTATACTGGTAAGGCTCATGAATAATTATAATCGGAATGCCGCGACGGGCCGCTGTGTCTAACACCTCGTCCGTAGCAGCTCTTCCACGTCCAACGTTTATTTGTAGCACTTTCAGACTACTAGAATTATTGAATTCCGTAGTCTGTCTTGGCCACTAACCTTTCAAGCGCCAACTTATAAGCCGGACAGCTCTTGTCAACTGCCTCGTGGCCCGACGGTCTTCCTGCATCTTTACAGTTGCAGCACACCGGGCTTGCTTTTTCCTCCCGGCGTGGGCACTTCTTATGCTCGTGACCCTCTTCTGAGCAAAAAGAGCAGATGCTGTTGTTGCTCTTGCAGAATTTCGAGACATGCCCAAATCTCAAACATTTAAAGCACCTCGAAATTCCTCTATAGTCTTGTACCCTGCAAGATTGCCAGTGCAAGAAGATTCTCTCGTTTCCACGAAGAGCATTTCTCACCTTCGGAGAGACCTCAACTACCCAGTTCACCACTTCGCCATCTCTTTTGCCCAGTTTAAACTTAGGAAGGAATCCATTTCTGAACTCCTCCTCAATAATATCTGCGAGAGTACCCTCATTTTGCGCAAAGGCATCCTCCACTAGCTTTGGTGCATCAACATCCCTAGGAACATCATAAATTATGACTCGAGGTCTCAGCAGGCCAGATTTGGTAACCTGTATCCCAGCCTTCTTAAGTCTATCATTCTCAAGGATCTTGTTAACATCCTCCACAGAGGTAATTTCTATGCAGAGTCTGCCGTTTTCTCTCTTCTTCAGTCCCCTTATGCCAATTTTCTCCCTAACTGGGTCAATAAGTTTCATTACCTCGCTCTTCAATTTCTCGCTTGTGTCCTTCTCAATTTTTGTTCCTGAGGGTGGAGAAACCATCAGGACTCGAGGAACACTCTTTATCTTAGAGTTGCTGCCTGTTAAAGGCGGCACTCTAGTTCCCACTTTGTTTGCATACGTTGGTCTGCTTTGGTCCGTCATTACTTCAATTTTTGCAGCCAGCCTATTTTGAGCGTGCGTAGCACCTTTGTTATAAGACTTTAAAGCTAGATTTTCTAGAATAAGCCTTCTCGTCATCTTCGCAAGAAGATCAAATTGAGCAGATAGATCACCTGTCAACTGCTTAGAGAGCCTCTTGGCCGCTTCGACATAGACCAACTCATCGAATCTCTCCTTCACCTTTTCCAGAGAAGCAATATCAGTCTCTGTACTCTCAAAGAGATCAATCCAGGCCCTATCCTCTGACGAGGGTGAGGAGTCTGAAAGTGTTCTCTTGCGAGCCTTCCTCCTACTGCTCGACTCTTCTTTAGAAGTTGAGTCGGTTATCTCCATATTTGAGTCTAGGAACTCAGAAACTCCACTTGGCACATTAGTTTTAATATTATTATTTGTATTTTCCATTGTTAATTATTGTTTTGTTCATTAGGTAGAGTTCGAGGTTTTGATAGTAATGGCATGTTTATTCAGATCAGGGTCACAAGTCCGCACTTCCACCCAGAGGAGGCATTCACATGGACTGGTGGCCTCGAAAGGTCCCCCCGTTACGACGACAGCACGCCTAGCACATGCACCACATGTCGTAGCCATCGCCGCCGGGATTTTCGCCGTCTGACCCAGGCAGCCAGGACCGCGTGGTTAGCGCGACCCCGGGCCTGTTACTATACGGCAGCCTGGCGTGCCAACAACCAGTTTCCCTAATGTACCCTCTCAGTCCAAAGCCAGCTTGGGCTTCCAAGCGAGACAAGCTTCCCCGATCCGACATGCCATACCACCGGCACCTCTGTCCTCTCTTTGTGTAGGGATCTACTTTACCAACACCACTATTACTGCTATATGGATAGGGCCATTCCTACGTCAGGACAAAAAAATAAAAACGAGAAAGTGTCACTTCTACAGCACACCGGTTACACCAACAGATCAAAGATCCGTTGGGCCCATGTGCCCCCGTGCCACAATCTCGTGCGCATTGCTTTTTTAAAAAAAATTGGCATAAAAAAAGGGGTGTTGCAGCTAAAGCCACAACACCCCTTAAGCATCAATAAAAGCATCTGTCCATCAACACCGTGCCACAATCTCGTGCGCATTGCTTTTTGAAAAATTGGCATAAAAAAAGGGGTGTTGCAGCTAAAGCCACAACACCCCTTAAGCATCAATAAAAGCACACCTGTCTATGGGCATATACACCCAACACTGCGCTTGCGCAAAAAATTTTTGCATAAAAAAAGGGGTGTTGCAGCCGAGCCACAACACCCCTTAAGCCATAGATTATATGATCACTCTCCCTACACACTGCTCCTCCTTCCCCGCACTGAACAAATGCGGGGCCCCGGGCTTGCAACCGGCATAGCGGAGTTAGTAGATAGGGACAGCGGGATTCAGCGGGATTCAGCGGGATGTGTTGCCTTGGATCTTGAAATTTATTCTGAGCCTTGTTTCAAGAAAATTCCGTCGTTCCTACCTTTCGGCTTACCAACGGATTGTCTCTTAACAAGGGTATTTGCAAAACTATTTGATATTGACTCTATTATACTTTAATCGGCGAATTGTTTCGTGCCTCTCATTTACTCTTTTCTAACGACATTAGCGTCGGTTCTATTTTATCTCTTCTTTAACTCTTTTAAACTTTATTTGTCGGTCCAAGATGTCCACGAACATCTTTTACTACTTTCTAGCTGCACCACCAAAGAAAACGCCATTGCAGGAATGGAAAAATTAGACAAACAGAGTCCTCTTCTTTCGAGATTTACAGGTTTTAGTTCACCTAGTGTGATCCAGGGAAACCGCGTGGAGGTACCTGCCCTGGAGATAAATCCCCAGGCTCTGCCGCCGTGACTCGACCCGGGATTGCTCCCTATGTCTTTCATGTCTTACGACTCGCATCCGTTGATATCCGAAGATATGCCGGAGCTGTTTAGTTACGCCTGCATAACTTCTCATCTCCCAGGCGACTGGGTTTTGCCATTTTAGTCGCCTCTTACGACATGCATGGCTACATTTGTCCTATTCTTCCTCCGGATAACAACACGGAGTAAAGCTTCTGAAACCTTAACACGCTGCCCAGGACACAAGTCCAGGCAGCGCGTCAGATCTCTGAAGCTTATGATTCATTCAAGTTCTCATCTAAGTGAGGATTAATTAATTCGAGATCTATAATATCTTCTTCTTCCTTAGCTTTTATTATTTCAATAGCTAGTTTTTCAAATAAGATATATTCTTCTTTATGCATTAGTGTTTCAGGTTCAACAGGCCAGCCGTATCCCTTTCGTTGCACTAAGCTTTTAAGATTAGATCGTAATGCGTTCCATTTTGGACATTCCATCAACACGTGCTCACTTGTTTCCAATTCACCACAATCACAGTCTCCTGTGTCTTTCAAACCTAGCTGAGCTAGTTTCTGTGAGAATTTTCCGTGTCCTGTGAAGAACTGAGTTGTGTATTGATTTGGAATTATCCAATTTTGTGTACGTCTTTCTCTGACATTAGGGAAGAACTTTCTGGTAATCTTATCAGATTCCAACCATTCTTCCTGCCAGAGATTCAGTACTTGTCGTTCAATCTGTCTTTTAGCTTCTCCATTAAATAGTCGGAGGTGCCTATCAGACATTTCTATTTGCTGAGCATTAAACTCAAATTCGTTCAATCTGAAGTCTATTTTCTTTCGAACCTTATACATGGAGACTCTTCTTTCAGCTTCAAGCTGAATTGGGAGAACTCCTGCAATTACAGGTAAGACTTCTGTTTGTGCTGTTCTGTACGCACCCGTTACTCCGATGAGTACGAATCTTTGCACGCTATTCAATTTTTGCCAGTGCTTTACGTTCAATAGGTCTATCCATGCGGATATTCCATATGTTAATATTGCTTCAAAGAGACCTCTGTATATGCACTTCAGTGAAGAAGGCCCTATACCCCAGTCTCTCTTTGCAACTTTTTTAACTTGCGAGAAAAGTGTTCTGCACTTTAATGCTATGGTTTCAACGTGTTGATCGACTTTGACTCGTATAACGCCTGTAGACAGTGTAAGTCCAAGATATTTGAAACTTTTCACTGCTTTAATTGTTTTTCCACACAGAGCAATCCTTGGAGGAGTATTTCTGTTTAAGTCTCCTTTAGTTAACATTGAGACTGTTTTTGTTTGTGATAATTTCATTTTGTGATCATTGCACCAATTATTAATGATGCTCAACACTTGTTCTCCTTTTTGTTCCAATTCATGTCGTGTGTTTCCTTCAATTATGACCGCTCCATCGTCTGCATAGACGACCATTTTGAAGCCGGCTCGTTCAACAGTTACGATTAAGTCATCAAACACTAAGTTCCACAGCATTCCGCCTAGCACTGAACCCTGAGGTGCACCTTTATTCGTTTCTCGTTCAACACGACCATTGCTGGTCTGGAAATTGGCACGCCTATTCCTCAAAAAATCTTGAACAAGTCCAAGAGTTTTTTCGGGGCAGCCTTTTTCTCTTAATTCATGAATGATATCCGGCCACCACAGGGTATTGAATGCATTGCTTATGTCAATGAAGATGCAGACAATATGTTTATCACATATGTCTCCTTGCACTTGCAAGAACTTTCGAATTGCATCCTCAGTTGACAGATTCGGTCTAAAGCCATATTGCCATTTCGATAATTTTGGTTCTACTGCTTTTTTGATTCGTTCTAATATTAGGCTTTCTAGTACTTTTCCCATAATAGGTAGTAAGCATATGGGCCTATATGATGCAGGATCAGTTGCGTCTTTATCATTCGATTTGAGTAGAGTTACAACGTTTGC
The DNA here is from genome assembly GCA_032872505.1 of Leptopilina syphax. Lineage (NCBI taxonomy): Eukaryota > Metazoa > Arthropoda > Insecta > Hymenoptera > Figitidae > Leptopilina > Leptopilina syphax. Next base: position 267,510 of record JAVJHT010000016.1, read on the forward strand.
AATCTTCCACTCGTTTGGAAAGATACCGAATTCTAAGCATCCATTAAATAAAGCTAACATCTGAACGTTCAATACAAGCCATGCATTTTTAATCATGGCTGCTTCTATGGTATCCCAACCTGGGGCTTTGCCATTTTTCAGCTTTTGTATCGCTTTATTAACTTCTTGCACAGAAAACGGGCTCTCTTGTATTAAGGGCTCTACGTCCCTTCCATACATTCGAGCTCTCTTTAATCTTTGGATGTCTGTCTCTCCCTCCTCATTGTCAAGACAAAAGAGGCTGTCGAGTAGAGCACCCGCCGATTCTTTCCATGTTAGCGTAAATCCGCTAGCTGTTCTAATTGAGTTCATTGCACTGTGAACGCGGAGCTTGCTACAAGCAAGCTTGTATGCAAAACCCCATGGATCCTTCGACGTTTCAGTAATGAAATTCTTAAAGCTTATTTTTGCAGCTTTTTTCATTTCATTATTATATAGTCTTCTTTGATTTTTATATTCAGTTTTTAGTGTTTCCCTATTCTCATTATAAGCTCTTTGGAATTTTCGTCTTATTTTATTAACTTCTGACTTTAAGTCAGTTAGTTCTTGAGTCCACCAGCGGACTCCACTCTTTTTTGGTTTCTTTAATGGCATTGCCTTTTCGCTTGCACTCATGATCGCTATCCGAATATTTCTAGTGAGATCCACAACATCCGTTATTCTTTCGCACTTATTTATTAGTTCTGGTTTCAGAGAATTTAGTGTGTCTTTGAACATTTCCCAATTCGCTTTGTTTATATTAAATCTTTTTCCTATCGGACTTTCATTTTCAGTCACCTCCGTACTAATAGGGGCCAGCCTAATAAGTATCGGACGATGATCACTCGCACACCAATTTTCTTCAACCTTCCATTCTCTTACTAGTCGTACTGCTTGACTACTTGCAACTGATAAATCAATATTGCTTTCGTTACCAACAGAATTAAAGAATGTTTTCGGGTTGTTGGGTTCGTTCAATACGTAGAGATTCATCTCGTTTATGAAATCATCTACTTTTTCACCTTTTTCATCAAGCTGATCAGAGTACCAGGTCGGAGACTTTGCGTTGGAATCGAGGCATATAATTATTTTCTTCCCTCTCAGAAGGTTTAAGATTCTTTTTAATTCCATTATATAACGATCAACGTCATGTGAGAATTGTAGGTAGGCACTTATTAGAAAAACGTCAAAGTTACCATTGTCCACATGTGCGCAGACAATATGACTTGTACACAGATGGCTAAGCCTCGTGACAGTCAATTTATCGTCAAACACAACTATTGCAGCCCATGGATACTCATTGTCCTTTGAACCAGTGATAGTTTTAGCACTGAGACCAAAAGCTGCCACTCTGCCTTTTACAGCATATGGTTCCTGAACAAGAGCAATTTGTATCTTTCTCTTTTGAGACATGTTTCTGATCTCGGTAGAGGAATTTCTTCCTCTACCAGCGTTTATTTGCATCAATTGCAGTACGCCGCGTTCAATTATTATGTTATTTGTTATTTCCATAATCTATTCGGCTTTTCGTTCGATCGAGTGCGGCTCTGTATGCTGGACAGTTACGCTGTCCAGATTTGTGATCCGCACTCTTTTTTGCCTTTTTACATGCAAAGCATGTAGGTGGCTTGTTCGCCTTTTGATCAGGACAATCTTGGGCCTTATGACCCGGTTTCGCACAATGTGCACATGTCAACTCTTTCTCTTTACAGTGTTTTTGCACATGTCCGTATCCTTGGCACTTAAAGCACCTGGCCACGGAGATAAAGTCATCGACTTTACATGAGCTCCACTGTATATAGAGTCTCGAGTTGTTTGAGCTCCTTAGGTTGGCTCTCAGACCTGGAGTTACTTCTGCAACCCAGTTCGTTGAACCTTCCCTCTTTGGACCCATTTTAAACCGAAGTTTAAATGACTCCTTTAGTTGCTCTACATTCAAAGCGGACTTCTTTAAGTGATTATTCTGGTCAAAAATCGCAGAAATCACTTGGTCCTCGTTCAAAGTGTCAGGCACATCGTAAATAAGCAGTTTCGGGTTAACCGTTCCCGCTTTTGTTACTTTGTAGTCCTGACTTTTGATTCTGTCATGAGACAGAATCTTTTTGAGGTCTTCTTCGGCTTCGACCTCGATGGCGACACCGCCTTCCTTCATCTTTCTAACCGCTTTGATGCGAATTCCTTCTTTGGCTGGATTAACCAAAGTCATCAGCTGTTTCTTTGTGTCCTCGCTCGTTTCCTTGCGGTTTTCTGGTGGTCTTATAAAGACCACTTTCGCAAGTTTCGGAACTTTTTTCACTGGCCCGCTTAATGCAGGAACAGAGTTTGGTTTCAATGAAACAGCTTCCGAAAAGGATTTCTTACTCATCGCAGTGCCTCGAGTTTCGAGGACTTTTTCAACAGTTCTGGCAATTAAGCCATCACTATTTTCACGTTCAATTATCCTTCCTTGGAGGATCTGGTTTTCAGAAATCAA
>JAVJHT010000016.1:277500-287500 GCA_032872505.1 Leptopilina syphax
ATATTATAAAATAATACACTCTCAGAACACTCAAGCTTTTTTTTTATAAATATTGAGTGAGAGAGTATAAAATATATAATATGAAGAGGGTCTTTTAAACATCGAAAGAAACATTTTGTTCTAAACGATGAGACTCACATACAACATATATTTAATATATATTTTTATAACTGCTCTCCTTATATATTTTTGTTTTTTTTTTATATAAGGGCATTCGTTCAACATTTACAGATTGAGTCGCCCTCATTTTATATATTTTGACTCGAAATCCGTTCTTTGTACATTTCAAAACGTACTCTCAAATATATACAAGATATATAATTTTATATACCCATCGTTAGACTTTGAAAAAGTCGTCTTGTTAATGTCTTTAGACATTTTTTCGTTAAAAATTTTATTTTTAACTTATTCTCGCTCGGAATCGAGTGAGTCGATGCTCTGTTGTATAAGTATAAAATTATTTTCAAAAATGAAAAAATTCATACTAAAACGCCCAAGGCGCTCGTCACATAAGGGCCATTTGGTCTTAGACGCCGACCCGTGACAATGCTGTGCTTACAAGGATCCAAATCAAAAAAAAAAGTGTACCGCGATTCATGGTCTTATGCATTAACTCTTATGCGAAAAGTCTCCAAGTGATGTACACTAGCCCGAAAAGGTCTCCAAGTACTTAACCAAAAAAACACTATTTTTTCTTTTTTCAATTCGTCTAAACCCAACTCATATCTATTTGACAAATTTTTCAAAGTTTTTTTTTTTTTTTTTGAAAAATTTTTGGTGCGCATTGCTTTTTCATTATTCGTCTAAACCCAACTTATATACAATTGAAAAATTTTTTCAAATATCACTCCTTATAAGGATCCAAATCGAAAAAAAAAGTGTACCGCGATTCATGGTGTTATGCATTATGTCTTATGGGAGAATTCTCCAAGTGATGTACACTAGACTAAACTGGGCTCCAAGTACTTTGAGAAAAAAATAATTTTTTTTTCTTTTTTACATTATTACAAGCCTTCCTTCTCAAGCATTGCTTCCTCCTCAAAGATAGTACCCTAGTTATCATTTTGAAAAAATGTCTATCAATCGTCTAAACCCAACTTATATCCAATCGAAAAAAATTTTCTAAGTCCCCGTGCGCATTGCTTTCAGAGACATCACTTGTCCTAAAGTTTGCACTTGTCAAATGTATAACGAGTGTTCACAAGTCCAAGGTATATAGAGTTGTCACAAGTATAATCGTTTGCACTTGTCCAATGTATAAAGAGTGTTCATATGTCCATGGTATATAGAGTTGTCACAAGTATCATAGTTTGCACTTGTCCACTATAATAAGAGTGTTCACAAGTACAAGGTATAAAGAGTTGTCACAAGTATAATCGTTTGCAATTGTCGAATGTATAAAGAGTGTTCACAAGTCCAAGATATATAGAGTTATATTATCTAAAGTCCAAGAGGTTGATCATGTTTAATACATAAAGAGTGTTCACAAGTCTAACATATATAGAGTTGTCACAAGTCCAATATTTTTTTTCACTAGTCCACTATATACAGAGTGATCAAAAGTCCAATTTATATAGAGTTACAACAAGTCCAAGAGTTAACACTTGTCCATTTTATAAAGAGTGGTCACAAGTCCAAGATATATAGAGTTATCACTTGTCCAATGTATTTAAAGTGTTCACAATTTTAATGCATATGGAGTTGTCACAAATACATATTAGTTTGCACATGTCCACTATAATCAGAGTAATCACAAGTCTCAAAGTTTACACTTGTCCTCTATATAAAGAGTGATCACAAGTCCAAGATATATAGAGTTATCACTTGTCCAATGTATTTAAAGTGTTCACATGTCCAAGACATACGGAGTTGTCACTAGTACAATAGTTTGCACTTGTCCAATTTATATAGAGTGATCACAAGTCCATGATATATAGAGTTATCACTTGTCCAATGTATTTTAAGTGTTCACAAGTCCAATGAATATAAAGTTGTCACATGTCCACTATATACAGAGTGATCACAAGTCCAATGTTATATAGTTGTCACAAGTACAATAGTTTTCACTTGTCCAATTTATAAAGAGTGTTCACATGTCCAACGTATATAGAGTTACCACTTGTTCACTATATTAAGAGTGGTCACAAGTCCAAGATATATAGAGTTATCACTTGTCCAATGTATTTAAAGTGTTCACATGTCCAAGGCATACGGAGTTGTCACTAGTACAATAGTTTGCACTTGTCCAATTTATATAGAGTGATCACAAGTCCAAGATATATAGAGTTATCACTTGTCCCATGTATTAAAAGTGTTCACATGTTCAAGGCATACGGAGTTGTCACTAGTACAATAGTTTGCACTTGTCCATTATATAGAAAGTGATCACAAGTCCAAATAGAGTTATCACTTGTCCAATGTATTAAAAGTGTTCACAAGTCCAATGAATATAAAGTTTTTACATGTCCACTATATACAGAGTGATCACAAGTCCAATGTTATATAATTGTCACAAGTACAATAGTTTGCACTTGTCCAATTTATAAAGAGTGTTCACATGTCCAACGTATATAGAGTTACCACTTGTCCAATGTATTAAAAGTGTTGACAAGTCCAAGGTATATAGAGTTGTTAAAAATGCAATAGTTTGCACTTGTCCAATATTTATAGAGTGATCACAAGTCCAAGATATATAGAGTTATCACTTGTCCAATGTATTTTAAGTGTTCACAAGTCCAATGAATATAAAGTTGTCACATGTCCACTATATACAGAGTGATCACAAGTCCAATGTTATATAGTTGTCACTAGTACAATAGTTTGCACTTGTCCAATTTATATAGAGTGATCACAAGTCCAAGATATATAGAGTTATCTATTGTCCCATGTATTAAAAGTGTTCACATGTTCAAGGCATACGGAGTTGTCACTAGTACAATAGTTTGCACTTGTCCATTATATAGAAAGTGATCACAAGTCTAAATAGAGTTATCACTTGTCCAATGTATTAAAAGTGTTCACAAGTCCAATGAATATAAAGTTTTTACATGTCCACTATATACAGAGTGATCACAAGTCCAATGTTATATAGTTGTCACAAGTACAATAGTTTTCACTTGTCCAATTTATAAAGAGTGTTCACATGTCCAACGTATATAGAGTTACCACTTGTCCAATGTATTAAGAGTGGTCACAAGTCCAAGATATATAGAGTTATCACTTGTCCAATGTATTTAAAGTGTTCACATGTCCAAGGCATACGGAGTTGTCACTATTACAATAGTTTGCACTTGTCCAATTTATAAAGAGTGTTCACATGTCCAACGTATATAGAGTTACCACTTGTCCAATGTATTAAAAGTGTTGACAAGTCCAAGGTATATAGAGTTGTTAAAAATGCAATAGTTTGCACTTGTCCAATATTTATAGAGTGTTCACATGTCCAAGAAATGCGGAGTTGGCACAAGTACAATAGTTTGCATTTGTCCACTATATAAAGAGTGATCACAAGTCCAATATACATAGAGTTGTTCTAAAGTCGAATAGTTTGCACTTGTCCACTATATACAGAGTGATTACAAGTTCAAAATGCTAATAGTCTAAACCTAACTTATCTCTTGAAAGAGTTTTCACTTGTCTACAGTATGGAAAATTGTCACAATTAAAATAGTTTGCACTTGTACAATAAATAGAGAGTAATCACAAGTCCAAGTTATATGTTTTAGAGAATATTTCCTAGTCCCCATTCTCATTGCTTTTAAAGTCTCCACTTGTCCAATAGTTTGCACAGTGCTCACAAGTATAAGGCATATATACATTCCGTGGGCGTTGTTATCTTAAGAAGCATATAATGTATGCACTTGTTCATTTCACAAAGTTTTAGTGATTGTAAAAATTTTCTCTATCAATCTTTTATGGAAATGACGAAATAATGTATAATTCTAATTGGTGCACATTTCAATTAAATAATATTGATTCCTTGTTTATAAATAGTTATGAAAAGCCTTAATTCAATATAGGTATGTCGATTGAATACTCTGGTTATGGTTTTTACACTTGAAAATATATATCATCGTGATCACTTGTCCATGATGGATTTGAAAAATTCGCATTGCTTTACAGAATTTGCAATTTGTCTATAAATACATTGTTATCACTTGTCCAAAATTAATTTTTATATTGTATGTCATTTAAACAGTCTTAAATCTAAACATAACCCATATTCTTAAGAGTGATTGGTTTGTCCATTATGTACATCATCCTGGTCACAAGTCCAATTCATATGTAACAAAAATATTCTAAGTCCTGGTACGCATTGCTTTTGTTATAGGATTTTTTTTTTAAATTTCCAAGTTTCCGTGCGCATTGCTTTAGATAGAGAGTCTGCAATTTATATATTATACCTCATCGTGAGCACTTGTCCATGTTATAATGAAAAAAAAATTTCTAAGTCCCCGTTCGCATTGTTTTATAAATCGTCTAAACCCAACTCATATCTTCAAGAGTGATCGTTTGTCCACTATCTGCATCGTGGACACAAGTCCAATTCATGTGTAACAGAAATATTCTAAGTCATCGTGCGCATTGCTTTTAAACTGTTTACGTTTCGCTCGAGGACTATCACTTGTCTTTATATACCATTCTTCCAATCCACTAAAAAGTTTGAATTTGAAAAAATTATTCTAAGTCCACATATCGAGTCGTCTAAACCCAACTTATATCTTCAATAGTAACAGAAATTGTCAAAGTCCCCGTGCGCATTGCTTTCAGAGTGATCACTTGTCTGTCCACTACTATATAGACTGTTTGTTCTCTCAAGTCATATGTAATAAAATTTTTCTAAGTCCAAAACATCGAATCGTCTAAACCCAACTCATATCTTCAATAGTAGAAGTAACAAAAAATTTTTCAAGTCCCCGTGCGCATTGCTTTTGTTTTTGGTAGCGAAAATTTTCCAAGTCCCAGTGCGCATTGCTTTTGTTTTTGGGAGCGAAAATTTTCCAAGTCCCCGTGCGCATTGCTTTTGTTTTTGGGAGCGAAAATTTTCCAAGTCCCCGTGCGCATTGCTTTTGTTTTTGGAAGCGAAAATTTTCTAAGTTCCCTTGCGCATTGCTTTATTAATATGTTTAAATATTAATATATATGCTTCCCTTCCAATGGGTTTTTTTTTCTTTTTTTTTTTTTTTTTTTTTTTTCGGCCGCATCTCGGGGGGCGAAATCGGCTCGAAATTTTACCTCTATTCGTCTAAACCCAACTCATATCTTGGAGAGCAGAAAAAAAAAAAAAAAATTATATATAATATATATAATATATAATATATATATATATTATATTATATTATATATTATTATATTAATAATATATATATATATATTATATATATTATATATTATATATATATGTCCTGCAGTTCACAATATGACGCGCAATTAGCTGCGTTCTTCATCGACCCACGAGCCAAGTGATCCACCGTTCAGGGTAATCATTTATATAAATTATATAATTTTTCAGAATTCGATAAGCCGTTTTTGATAGACAAATATTTTTCAAAAAAATAAATTTTTGAAAATGTTTTGCTTCAAAGCGGTTTGGTGCATTTTAGTCAATAAGAAATATAAAATTTCAAACAACAAATGCACCGGCCGGCTGATACGCTAACGCCTGGATATTAAATAAAGAAAAAAATTAATTTTTCTATGATATTTATACCAAACGCGCGTAACGCTAGCATAAAGATGCCATTTAAGGCGCCGGGCGAAAATTCATTTAAAAACCACGGAACAACATTAATAAGCACAAAGGCGTATTTGTTATATCTTACAAAATACGACTCACAATGGCAGTGTTGCTCCTTTACAAGGTTACCACGGCAGACACCTTTTTTTTTTTTTATAAAGTACACCAAAATCAAAAAAATTAATTTTTGTTTGGCTCGTTCAAAATTTTTTATATATTACATATAATAAAATATGTATATATAAATTTTTTATTAAGTAAAACAGACGATGCTTCGTAGAGCATACATTTTAACTGTAATACGTTAATGATCCTTCCGCAGGTTCACCTACGGAAACCTTGTTACGACTTTTACTTCCTCTAAATGATCAAGTTTGGTCATCTTCCCGGCAACATCGGCAATGCCGAAACACTGCCGCGCACCAGTCCGAAGACCTCACTAAATCATTCAATCGGTAGTAGCGACGGGCGGTGTGTACAAAGGGCAGGGACGTAATCAACGCGAGCTTATGACTCGCGCTTACTGGGAATTCCTCGTTCATGGGGAATAATTGCAAGCCCCAATCCCTAGCACGAAGGAGGTTCAGCGGGTTACCCGGGCCTTTCGGCCAGGGAAGACACGCTGATTCCTTCAGTGTAGCGCGCGTGCGGCCCAGAACATCTAAGGGCATCACAGACCTGTTATTGCTCAATCTCGTGCGGCTAGAAGCCGCCTGTCCCTCTAAGAAGATTTATTTGTACGTTGGTAGTAAAAACCCACCGACCGAAGCCGGGGGCCTTCAAGATACCATAAGGTACGCCTATTTAGCAGGCTAGAGTCTCGTTCGTTATCGGAATTAACCAGACAAATCGCTCCACCAACTAAGAACGGCCATGCACCACCACCCACCGAATCAAGAAAGAGCTCTCAATCTGTCAATCCTTCCGGTGTCCGGGCCTGGTGAGGTTTCCCGTGTTGAGTCAAATTAAGCCGCAGGCTCCACTCCTGGTGGTGCCCTTCCGTCAATTCCTTTAAGTTTCAGCTTTGCAACCATACTTCCCCCGGAACCCAAAAGCTTTGGTTTCCCGGAAGCTGCCCGCCGAGTCATCGGAGGAACTTCGGCGGATCGCTAGCTGGCATCGTTTATGGTTAGAACTAGGGCGGTATCTGATCGCCTTCGAACCTCTAACTTTCGTTCTTGATTAATGAAAACATTTTTGGCAAATGCTTTCGCTTCTGTCCGTCTTGCGACGATCCAAGAATTTCACCTCTAACGTCGCAATACGAATGCCCCCATCTGTCCCTATTAATCATTACCTCGGGTTTCTTAAAACCAACAAAATAGAACCGAGGTCCTATTCCATTATTCCATGCACAGAATATTCAGGCAAATGATAGCCTGCTTTAAGCACTCTAATTTGTTCAAAGTAAACGTACCGGCCCACCTCGACACTCAATCAAGAGCACCGCGATGGGATATTAGTTGGACCGCCCCCGAAGGAGCTAAGCCCACCGGTAGGACGTCTCACGAGCATGTCAGTTAAACACCGCGAGCGGCGAACCGACAGCGTGCGACACAGATTCAACTACGAGCTTTTTAACCGCAACAACTTTAATATACGCTATTGGAGCTGGAATTACCGCGGCTGCTGGCACCAGACTTGCCCTCCAATTGATCCTCGTTAAAGGATTTAAAGTGTACTCATTCCGATTACGGGGCCTCGGATGAGTCCCGTATCGTTATTTTTCGTCACTACCTCCCCGTGCCGGGAGTGGGTAATTTGCGCGCCTGCTGCCTTCCTTGGATGTGGTAGCCGTTTCTCAGGCTCCCTCTCCGGAATCGAACCCTGATTCCCCGTTACCCGTTACAACCATGGTAGGCGCAGAACCTACCATCGACAGTTGATAAGGCAGACATTTGAAAGATGCGTCGCCGGTGCGAGACCGTGCGATCAGCACAAAGTTATTCAGAGTCACCAAAGTAAACGGTGGACGAGCAAAGCCCGCCACCGATTGGTTTTGATCTAATAAAAGCGTTCCTTCCATCTCTGGTCGGAACTCTGGTTTGCATGTATTAGCTCTAGAATTACCACAGTTATCCAAGTAAATGTGGGTACGATCTAAGGAACCATAACTGATTTAATGAGCCATTCGCGGTTTCACCTTAATATGGCATGCACTTAGACATGCATGGCTTAATCTTTGAGACAAGCATATGACTACTGGCAGGATCAACCAGGGAGCTTTGAATATATCTTTCAAGTAATATTATAAAATAATACACTCTCAGAACACTCAAGCTTTTTTTTTATAAATATTGAGTGAGAGAGTATAAAATATATAATATGAAGAGGGTCTTTTAAACATCGAAAGAAACATTTTGTTCTAAACGATGAGACTCACATACAACATATATTTAATATATATTTTTATAACTGCTCTCCTTATATATTTTTGTTTTTTTTTATATAAGGGCATTCGTTCAACATTTACAGATTGAGTCGCCCTCATTTTATATATTTTGACTCGAAATCCGTTCTTTGTACATTTCAAAACGTACTCTCAAATATATACAAGATATATAATTTTATATACCCATCGTTAGACTTTGAAAAAGTCGTCTTGTTAATGTCTTTAGACATTTTTTCGTTAAAAATTTTATTTTTAACTTATTCTCGCTCGGAATCGAGTGAGTCGATGCTCTGTTGTATAAGTATAAAATTATTTTCAAAAATGAAAAAATTCATACTAAAACGCCCAAGGCGCTCGTCACATAAGGGCCATTTGGTCTTAGACGCCGACCCGTGACAATGCTGTGCTTACAAGGATCCAAATCAAAAAAAAAAAGTGTACCGCGATTCATGGTCTTATGCATTAACTCTTATGCGAAAAGTCTCCAAGTGATGTACACTAGCCCGAAAAGGTCTCCAAGTACTTAACCAAAAAAACACTATTTTTTCTTTTTTCAATTCGTCTAAACCCAACTCATATCTATTTGACAAATTTTTCAAAGTTTTTTTTTTTTTTTTGAAAAATTTTTGGTGCGCATTGCTTTTTCATTATTCGTCTAAACCCAACTTATATACAATTGAAAAATTTTTTCAAATATCACTCCTTATAAGGATCCAAATCGAAAAAAAAAGTGTACCGCGATTCATGGTGTTATGCATTATGTCTTATGGGAGAATTCTCCAAGTGATGTACACTAGACTAAACTGGGCTCCAAGTACTTTGAGAAAAAAATAATTTTTTTTTCTTTTTTACATTATTACAAGCCTTCCTTCTCAAGCATTGCTTCCTCCTCAAAGATAGTACCCTAGTTATCATTTTGAAAAAATGTCTATCAATCGTCTAAACCCAACTTATATCCAATCGAAAAAAATTTTCTAAGTCCCCGTGCGCATTGCTTTCAGAGACATCACTTGTCCTAAAGTTTGCACTTGTCAAATGTATAACGAGTGTTCACAAGTCCAAGGTATATAGAGTTGTCACAAGTATAATCGTTTGCACTTGTCCAATGTATAAAGAGTGTTCATATGTCCATGGTATATAGAGTTGTCACAAGTATCATAGTTTGCACTTGTCCACTATAATAAGAGTGTTCACAAGTACAAGGTATAAAGAGTTGTCACAAGTATAATCGTTTGCAATTGTCGAATGTATAAAGAGTGTTCACAAGTCCAAGATATATAGAGTTATATTATCTAAAGTCCAAGAGGTTGATCATGTTTAATACATAAAGAGTGTTCACAAGTCTAACATATATAGAGTTGTCACAAGTCCAATATTTTTTTTCACTAGTCCACTATATACAGAGTGATCAAAAGTCCAATTTATATAGAGTTACAACAAGTCCAAGAGTTAACACTTGTCCATTTTATAAAGAGTGGTCACAAGTCCAAGATATATAGAGTTATCACTTGTCCAATGTATTTAAAGTGTTCACAATTTTAATGCATATGGAGTTGTCACAAATACATATTAGTTTGCACATGTCCACTATAATCAGAGTAATCACAAGTCTCAAAGTTTACACTTGTCCTCTATATAAAGAGTGATCACAAGTCCAAGATATATAGAGTTATCACTTGTCCAATGTATTTAAAGTGTTCACATGTCCAAGACATACGGAGTTGTCACTAGTACAATAGTTTGCACTTGTCCAATTTATATAGAGTGATCACAAGTCCATGATATATAGAGTTATCACTTGTCCAATGTATTTTAAGTGTTCACAAGTCCAATGAATATAAAGTTGTCACATGTCCACTATATACAGAGTG
>JAVJHT010000016.1:295000-297500 GCA_032872505.1 Leptopilina syphax
GGCATTCGTTCAACATTTACAGATTGAGTCGCCCTCATTTTATATATTTTGACTCGAAATCCGTTCTTTGTACATTTCAAAACGTACTCTCAAATATATACAAGATATATAATTTTATATACCCATCGTTAGACTTTGAAAAAGTCGTCTTGTTAATGTCTTTAGACATTTTTTCGTTAAAAATTTTATTTTTAACTTATTCTCGCTCGGAATCGAGTGAGTCGATGTTCTGTTGTATAAGTATAAAATTATTTTCAAAAATGAAAAAATTCATACTAAAACGCCCAAGGCGCTCGTCACATAAGGGCCATTTGGTCTTAGACGCCGACCCGTGACAATGCTGTGCTTACAAGGATCCAAATCAAAAAAAAAAGTGTACCGCGATTCATGGTCTTATGCATTAACTCTTATGCGAAAAGTCTCCAAGTGATGTACACTAGCCCGAAAAGGTCTCCAAGTACTTAACCAAAAAAACACTATTTTTCTTTTTTTCAATTCGTCTAAACCCAACTCATATCTATTTGACAAATTTTTCAAAGTTTTTTTTTTTTTTTTTGAAAAATTTTTGGTGCGCATTGCTTTTTCATTATTCGTCTAAACCCAACTTATATACAATTGAAAAATTTTTTCAAATATCACTCCTTATAAGGATCCAAATCGAAAAAAAAAGTGTACCGCGATTCATGGTGTTATGCATTATGTCTTATGGGAGAATTCTCCAAGTGATGTACACTAGACTAAACTGGGCTCCAAGTACTTTGAGAAAAAAATAATTTTTTTTTTCTTTTTTACATTATTACAAGCCTTCCTTCTCAAGCATTGCTTCCTCCTCAAAGATAGTACCCTAGTTATCATTTTGAAAAAATGTCTATCAATCGTCTAAACCCAACTTATATCCAATCGAAAAAAATTTTCTAAGTCCCCGTGCGCATTGCTTTCAGAGACATCACTTGTCCTAAAGTTTGCACTTGTCAAATGTATAACGAGTGTTCACAAGTCCAAGGTATATAGAGTTGTCACAAGTATAATCGTTTGCACTTGTCCAATGTATAAAGAGTGTTCATATGTCCATGGTATATAGAGTTGTCACAAGTATCATAGTTTGCACTTGTCCACTATAATAAGAGTGTTCACAAGTACAAGGTATAAAGAGTTGTCACAAGTATAATCGTTTGCAATTGTCGAATGTATAAAGAGTGTTCACAAGTCCAAGATATATAGAGTTATATTATCTAAAGTCCAAGAGGTTGATCATGTTTAATACATAAAGAGTGTTCACAAGTCTAACATATATAGAGTTGTCACAAGTCCAATATTTTTTTTCACTAGTCCACTATATACAGAGTGATCAAAAGTCCAATTTATATAGAGTTACAACAAGTCCAAGAGTTAACACTTGTCCATTTTATAAAGAGTGGTCACAAGTCCAAGATATATAGAGTTATCACTTGTCCAATGTATTTAAAGTGTTCACAATTTTAATGCATATGGAGTTGTCACAAATACATATTAGTTTGCACATGTCCACTATAATCAGAGTAATCACAAGTCTCAAAGTTTACACTTGTCCTCTATATAAAGAGTGATCACAAGTCCAAGATATATAGAGTTATCACTTGTCCAATGTATTTAAAGTGTTCACATGTCCAAGACATACGGAGTTGTCACTAGTACAATAGTTTGCACTTGTCCAATTTATATAGAGTGATCACAAGTCCATGATATATAGAGTTATCACTTGTCCAATGTATTTTAAGTGTTCACAAGTCCAATGAATATAAAGTTGTCACATGTCCACTATATACAGAGTGATCACAAGTCCAATGTTATATAGTTGTCACAAGTACAATAGTTTTCACTTGTCCAATTTATAAAGAGTGTTCACATGTCCAACGTATATAGAGTTACCACTTGTTCACTATATTAAGAGTGGTCACAAGTCCAAGATATATAGAGTTATCACTTGTCCAATGTATTTAAAGTGTTCACATGTCCAAGGCATACGGAGTTGTCACTAGTACAATAGTTTGCACTTGTCCAATTTATATAGAGTGATCACAAGTCCAAGATATATAGAGTTATCACTTGTCCCATGTATTAAAAGTGTTCACATGTTCAAGGCATACGGAGTTGTCACTAGTACAATAGTTTGCACTTGTCCATTATATAGAAAGTGATCACAAGTCCAAATAGAGTTATCACTTGTCCAATGTATTAAAAGTGTTCACAAGTCCAATGAATATAAAGTTTTTACATGTCCACTATATACAGAGTGATCACAAGTCCAATGTTATATAATTGTCACAAGTACAATAGTTTGCACTTGTCCAATTTATAAAGAGTGTTCACATGTCCAACGTATATAGAGTTACCACTTGTCCAATGTATTAAAAGTGTTGACAAGTCCAAGGTATATAGAGTTGTTAAAAATGCAATAGTTTGCACTTGTCCAATATTTATAGAGTGATCACAAGTCCAAGATATATAGAGTTATCACTTG
>JAVJHT010000016.1:302500-307500 GCA_032872505.1 Leptopilina syphax
TCTTACACCTCCCTTACCAGTATTGATAAGTGAGCCCGACGCAACTCCTTTTCCTTTTCTTTTATTCCTGCTCTTGACAGCATCGCTAAGCATTATCAACTCGGTCTTGCTCGTAGAGAGGACCATACCCTCCTCGAGACACCACTCCTGCAAGGTGTCCACACAGACCTGTGCCATAGCTTCAAGTTCTCTCCTGCTATTGCCTTGAATAATTGCAACTAGATCATCCGCATAGGCTACGACTTTAATGCCCTTGCTCCAGAGTCTTTTCAATGGGACGTCCATTACCAGATTCCAGAACTCGGGCCCAAGTACCGAGCCCTGCGGACAGCCCTTAGTGAGTTTCTTTAGAACCTTTTCATAATTATCCTCCAGCAAAACGCTACGATCACTTAGATAGCTCGACACAAGTCTATATAGGCGTGCATCGCAGTCTCTATCTCTTAATTGAGACAAGACCGAGTTCCATTTGACATTGTCAAAAGCCCCGGTAATGTCGAATAGCACTCCAAGAGTCATACTCTTGTCGGTGTCCTCCACCATTTTCTGCATTGCGACAATTGCGTCAACCGTCGATTTGCCTTTCTTGAATCCAAACTGTTTCTCAAATGAGTACAGTGGATGGTTAAGCCATGGAGCAAGAGAGTTCTTAATAAGCTTCTCAAGTATCTTGCTCAGCATCGAAAGGAGGCAAATTGGTCTGTAAGACCTTGCCTTTGTCGGGTCCTTATCGGGAGACTTGAGTAAGACTCTCAGAACTCCTGTTTTCCAGATACCTGGAAACACACCATGAGTCAGACACCCATTGAATAATTTAGTAAGCACGTCTAGCATGCTAGTTTCAATGATACTCTTTATCATTTCCACCTCAATATAATCATCGCCAGGCGCCTTACCATTCTTAAAGGTTTTAATTGCCTTCACTACATCAATAGATGTCCAACAAATTTCGCCAGTCTGAAGCATACCATCATCTAAAGTCCTCTCAGGCTCCTGACTCTCATTCCCAAAGAGCTCATCAAGCAGTGCACTGGCACTCTCACACCAGGTGTTGGAAGAGACACCTTCACGTGTGATATTGGCAATCGCCGTTCTAGTGCTAAGTTTATTGAGTGCAAGTTTGTAGGGTATTCCAAATGCATTACTGCAATCGGTTCCCTCCACAAAGTCTCTCCAACTCTTTGCACGCGCCTTAGCGATTTCCTTTGTATATGAACGCCTAGTAGCTCTATAATTTATAATAGCCAGACTCCTTTCCTCATCGGTTTGGTCAGTACGCTGTGACTCCCTTCGAAGTCTATTTACACTTCTCTTCAGACAAGTCAGATCGTTTGTCCACCACGGGACCGACTTTGGAAAGTATTTCTTTCTTTTCATCGACACTTCAGCTGCCGATTTGATAATTGTCGATACTTCTCTCGCCAATTCTTCAACTTGTGAGCCACTACTTAGGCATGCTTCACCAAGCCTCAGTTCAGCAACCCGATCTTCAATGCATTGCTTAAACTTGCTCCATTTAGCGTACTTAACGTTAAATCGAGGCAATTTAATATTGTCAGGCCTAGGCAAATCCCCAAAAACATGCAAAAGAGCACGATGGTCGCTCGACTCGATATCATCAATAATCCGAGTCTCAATCCATTTGCCAACAAAGTAGGAGTCAAGCAATGCCAAATCGATATTCCTTTTTCCCACCTTATATGTGCACAAGTTTCCAGTGCTCCTCACAGCATACAGATCCCATTGCGAAATGAAATCCTCTAGCTGTTCACCCCTAATATCCGCATACTCGGTATTGCTGCACCACAGGGGCGATACAGCATTTGCATCCAAGCAGACAACAACTTTATGGTTGCCGATCTTTTGCAGGACAATCTGGAGTTCCTGTAGGCTCTTCTCTATCTCCAAGGAAAACTGGAAATACGCAGAGACCAAATAGAATGACCCGTGCGGACCAGACACGTAGGCACACACACAGTGCGCCGTGCTAATGTCACTAAGTAACATGCCACTATATTCTCTATGCGTTATTACAATGCATGCCCAAGGGGGTTCACCCTCTCGATTTCCAGTAAGTATCTGGTTTGAAAATTTGCCAAGTCCTACGGCCTTGCCCTTATACTGGTAAGGCTCATGAATAATTATAATCGGAATGCCGCGACGGGCCGCTGTGTCTAACACCTCGTCCGTAGCAGCTCTTCCACGTCCAACGTTTATTTGTAGCACTTTCAGACTACTAGAATTATTGAATTCCGTAGTCTGTCTTGGCCACTAACCTTTCAAGCGCCAACTTATAAGCCGGACAGCTCTTGTCAACTGCCTCGTGGCCCGACGGTCTTCCTGCATCTTTACAGTTGCAGCACACCGGGCTTGCTTTTTCCTCCCGGCGTGGGCACTTCTTATGCTCGTGACCCTCTTCTGAGCAAAAAGAGCAGATGCTGTTGTTGCTCTTGCAGAATTTCGAGACATGCCCAAATCTCAAACATTTAAAGCACCTCGAAATTCCTCTATAGTCTTGTACCCTGCAAGATTGCCAGTGCAAGAAGATTCTCTCGTTTCCACGAAGAGCATTTCTCACCTTCGGAGAGACCTCAACTACCCAGTTCACCACTTCGCCATCTCTTTTGCCCAGTTTAAACTTAGGAAGGAATCCATTTCTGAACTCCTCCTCAATAATATCTGCGAGAGTACCCTCATTTTGCGCAAAGGCATCCTCCACTAGCTTTGGTGCATCAACATCCCTAGGAACATCATAAATTATGACTCGAGGTCTCAGCAGGCCAGATTTGGTAACCTGTATCCCAGCCTTCTTAAGTCTATCATTCTCAAGGATCTTGTTAACATCCTCCACAGAGGTAATTTCTATGCAGAGTCTGCCGTTTTCTCTCTTCTTCAGTCCCCTTATGCCAATTTTCTCCCTAACTGGGTCAATAAGTTTCATTACCTCGCTCTTCAATTTCTCGCTTGTGTCCTTCTCAATTTTTGTTCCTGAGGGTGGAGAAACCATCAGGACTCGAGGAACACTCTTTATCTTAGAGTTGCTGCCTGTTAAAGGCGGCACTCTAGTTCCCACTTTGTTTGCATACGTTGGTCTGCTTTGGTCCGTCATTACTTCAATTTTTGCAGCCAGCCTATTTTGAGCGTGCGTAGCACCTTTGTTATAAGACTTTAAAGCTAGATTTTCTAGAATAAGCCTTCTCGTCATCTTCGCAAGAAGATCAAATTGAGCAGATAGATCACCTGTCAACTGCTTAGAGAGCCTCTTGGCCGCTTCGACATAGACCAACTCATCGAATCTCTCCTTCACCTTTTCCAGAGAAGCAATATCAGTCTCTGTACTCTCAAAGAGATCAATCCAGGCCCTATCCTCTGACGAGGGTGAGGAGTCTGAAAGTGTTCTCTTGCGAGCCTTCCTCCTACTGCTCGACTCTTCTTTAGAAGTTGAGTCGGTTATCTCCATATTTGAGTCTAGGAACTCAGAAACTCCACTTGGCACATTAGTTTTAATATTATTATTTGTATTTTCCATTGTTAATTATTGTTTTGTTCATTAGGTAGAGTTCGAGGTTTTGATAGTAATGGCATGTTTATTCAGATCAGGGTCACAAGTCCGCACTTCCACCCAGAGGAGGCATTCACATGGACTGGTGGCCTCGAAAGGTCCCCCCGTTACGACGACAGCACGCCTAGCACATGCACCACATGTCGTAGCCATCGCCGCCGGGATTTTCGCCGTCTGACCCAGGCAGCCAGGACCGCGTGGTTAGCGCGACCCCGGGCCTGTTACTATACGGCAGCCTGGCGTGCCAACAACCAGTTTCCCTAATGTACCCTCTCAGTCCAAAGCCAGCTTGGGCTTCCAAGCGAGACAAGCTTCCCCGATCCGACATGCCATACCACCGGCACCTCTGTCCTCTCTTTGTGTAGGGATCTACTTTACCAACACCACTATTACTGCTATATGGATAGGGCCATTCCTACGTCAGGACAAAAAAATAAAAACGAGAAAGTGTCACTTCTACAGCACACCGGTTACACCAACAGATCAAAGATCCGTTGGGCCCATGTGCCCCCGTGCCACAATCTCGTGCGCATTGCTTTTTTAAAAAAAATTGGCATAAAAAAAGGGGTGTTGCAGCTAAAGCCACAACACCCCTTAAGCATCAATAAAAGCATCTGTCCATCAACACCGTGCCACAATCTCGTGCGCATTGCTTTTTGAAAAATTGGCATAAAAAAAGGGGTGTTGCAGCTAAAGCCACAACACCCCTTAAGCATCAATAAAAGCACACCTGTCTATGGGCATATACACCCAACACTGCGCTTGCGCAAAAAATTTTTGCATAAAAAAAGGGGTGTTGCAGCCGAGCCACAACACCCCTTAAGCCATAGATTATATGATCACTCTCCCTACACACTGCTCCTCCTTCCCCGCACTGAACAAATGCGGGGCCCCGGGCTTGCAACCGGCATAGCGGAGTTAGTAGATAGGGACAGCGTGAATGATTGCCATATATTACTTCAAAAAGTTTTTGGGACTTGTTGCAAGTGAAATCCGTCGTTCCTACCTTTCGGCTTACCAACGGCTTTGACTCTAAACAAGGTTAATTTCAAATCTATATATAAAATGACTCTAATATACATTGTTTCGGCTAATTGTTTTATAACTCTTATTTACTCATTTCTAACTACACAAGCATCGGTTCTTTTTTCTCTTCTTTGACTCTTTAATTCTTTATTTATCGGTCCAGATGTCCACGTACATCTTTTACTACCTTCCAGCTGCACCACCAAAGGATTCGCCCACAGAAATGGAAAAATTAGCTGAACAGAGTCCTCTTCTTTCGAGATTTACAGGCTTTAGTTCACCGAGGGTGATCCAGGGAAAACCGCGTGGAGGTACCTGCCCTGGAGATAAATCTCCAGGCTCTGCCGCCGTGACTCGACCCGGGATTACTCCCTATGTCTTTAATGTCATACGACTCGCATCCGTTGATATT
>JAVJHT010000016.1:315000-317500 GCA_032872505.1 Leptopilina syphax
TTGAGTGAGAGAGTATAAAATATATAATATGAAGAGGGTCTTTTAAACATCGAAAGAAACATTTTGTTCTAAACGATGAGACTCACATACAACATATATTTAATATATATTTTTATAACTGCTCTCCTTATATATTTTTGTTTTTTTTTATATAAGGGCATTCGTTCAACATTTACAGATTGAGTCGCCCTCATTTTATATATTTTGACTCGAAATCCGTTCTTTGTACATTTCAAAACGTACTCTCAAATATATACAAGATATATAATTTTATATACCCATCGTTAGACTTTGAAAAAGTCGTCTTGTTAATGTCTTTAGACATTTTTTCGTTAAAAATTTTATTTTTAACTTATTCTCGCTCGGAATCGAGTGAGTCGATGCTCTGTTGTATAAGTATAAAATTATTTTCAAAAATGAAAAAATTCATACTAAAACGCCCAAGGCGCTCGTCACATAAGGGCCATTTGGTCTTAGACGCCGACCCGTGACAATGCTGTGCTTACAAGGATCCAAATCAAAAAAAAAAGTGTACCGCGATTCATGGTCTTATGCATTAACTCTTATGCGAAAAGTCTCCAAGTGATGTACACTAGCCCGAAAAGGTCTCCAAGTACTTAACCAAAAAAACACTATTTTTTCTTTTTTCAATTCGTCTAAACCCAACTCATATCTATTTGACAAATTTTTCAAAGTTTTTTTTTTTTTTTTGAAAAATTTTTGGTGCGCATTGCTTTTTCATTATTCGTCTAAACCCAACTTATATACAATTGAAAAATTTTTTCAAATATCACTCCTTATAAGGATCCAAATCGAAAAAAAAAGTGTACCGCGATTCATGGTGTTATGCATTATGTCTTATGGGAGAATTCTCCAAGTGATGTACACTAGACTAAACTGGGCTCCAAGTACTTTGAGAAAAAAATAATTTTTTTTTCTTTTTTACATTATTACAAGCCTTCCTTCTCAAGCATTGCTTCCTCCTCAAAGATAGTACCCTAGTTATCATTTTGAAAAAATGTCTATCAATCGTCTAAACCCAACTTATATCCAATCGAAAAAAATTTTCTAAGTCCCCGTGCGCATTGCTTTCAGAGACATCACTTGTCCTAAAGTTTGCACTTGTCAAATGTATAACGAGTGTTCACAAGTCCAAGGTATATAGAGTTGTCACAAGTATAATCGTTTGCACTTGTCCAATGTATAAAGAGTGTTCATATGTCCATGGTATATAGAGTTGTCACAAGTATCATAGTTTGCACTTGTCCACTATAATAAGAGTGTTCACAAGTACAAGGTATAAAGAGTTGTCACAAGTATAATCGTTTGCAATTGTCGAATGTATAAAGAGTGTTCACAAGTCCAAGATATATAGAGTTATATTATCTAAAGTCCAAGAGGTTGATCATGTTTAATACATAAAGAGTGTTCACAAGTCTAACATATATAGAGTTGTCACAAGTCCAATATTTTTTTTCACTAGTCCACTATATACAGAGTGATCAAAAGTCCAATTTATATAGAGTTACAACAAGTCCAAGAGTTAACACTTGTCCATTTTATAAAGAGTGGTCACAAGTCCAAGATATATAGAGTTATCACTTGTCCAATGTATTTAAAGTGTTCACAATTTTAATGCATATGGAGTTGTCACAAATACATATTAGTTTGCACATGTCCACTATAATCAGAGTAATCACAAGTCTCAAAGTTTACACTTGTCCTCTATATAAAGAGTGATCACAAGTCCAAGATATATAGAGTTATCACTTGTCCAATGTATTTAAAGTGTTCACATGTCCAAGACATACGGAGTTGTCACTAGTACAATAGTTTGCACTTGTCCAATTTATATAGAGTGATCACAAGTCCATGATATATAGAGTTATCACTTGTCCAATGTATTTTAAGTGTTCACAAGTCCAATGAATATAAAGTTGTCACATGTCCACTATATACAGAGTGATCACAAGTCCAATGTTATATAGTTGTCACAAGTACAATAGTTTTCACTTGTCCAATTTATAAAGAGTGTTCACATGTCCAACGTATATAGAGTTACCACTTGTTCACTATATTAAGAGTGGTCACAAGTCCAAGATATATAGAGTTATCACTTGTCCAATGTATTTAAAGTGTTCACATGTCCAAGGCATACGGAGTTGTCACTAGTACAATAGTTTGCACTTGTCCAATTTATATAGAGTGATCACAAGTCCAAGATATATAGAGTTATCACTTGTCCCATGTATTAAAAGTGTTCACATGTTCAAGGCATACGGAGTTGTCACTAGTACAATAGTTTGCACTTGTCCATTATATAGAAAGTGATCACAAGTCCAAATAGAGTTATCACTTGTCCAATGTATTAAAAGTGTTCACAAGTCCAATGAATATAAAGTTTTTACATGTCCACTATATACAGAGTGATCACAAGTCCAATGTTATATAATTGTCACAAGTACAATAGTTTGCACTTGTCCAATTTATAAAGAGTGTT
>JAVJHT010000016.1:322500-327500 GCA_032872505.1 Leptopilina syphax
TTTTTCTATGATATTTATACCAAACGCGCGTAACGCTAGCATAAAGATGCCATTTAAGGCGCCGGGCGAAAATTCATTTAAAAACCACGGAACAACATTAATAAGCACAAAGGCGTATTTGTTATATCTTACAAAATACGACTCACAATGGCAGTGTTGCTCCTTTACAAGGTTACCACGGCAGACACCTTTTTTTTTTTTTATAAAGTACACCAAAATCAAAAAAATTAATTTTTGTTTGGCTCGTTCAAAATTTTTTATATATTACATATAATAAAATATGTATATATAAATTTTTTATTAAGTAAAACAGACGATGCTTCGTAGAGCATACATTTTAACTGTAATACGTTAATGATCCTTCCGCAGGTTCACCTACGGAAACCTTGTTACGACTTTTACTTCCTCTAAATGATCAAGTTTGGTCATCTTCCCGGCAACATCGGCAATGCCGAAACACTGCCGCGCACCAGTCCGAAGACCTCACTAAATCATTCAATCGGTAGTAGCGACGGGCGGTGTGTACAAAGGGCAGGGACGTAATCAACGCGAGCTTATGACTCGCGCTTACTGGGAATTCCTCGTTCATGGGGAATAATTGCAAGCCCCAATCCCTAGCACGAAGGAGGTTCAGCGGGTTACCCGGGCCTTTCGGCCAGGGAAGACACGCTGATTCCTTCAGTGTAGCGCGCGTGCGGCCCAGAACATCTAAGGGCATCACAGACCTGTTATTGCTCA
Source organism: Leptopilina syphax (assembly GCA_032872505.1). Taxonomy (NCBI): domain Eukaryota; kingdom Metazoa; phylum Arthropoda; class Insecta; order Hymenoptera; family Figitidae; genus Leptopilina; species Leptopilina syphax. The sequence goes on from JAVJHT010000016.1 coordinate 323,239, forward strand.
ATCTCGTGCGGCTAGAAGCCGCCTGTCCCTCTAAGAAGATTTATTTGTACGTTGGTAGTAAAAACCCACCGACCGAAGCCGGGGGCCTTCAAGATACCATAAGGTACGCCTATTTAGCAGGCTAGAGTCTCGTTCGTTATCGGAATTAACCAGACAAATCGCTCCACCAACTAAGAACGGCCATGCACCACCACCCACCGAATCAAGAAAGAGCTCTCAATCTGTCAATCCTTCCGGTGTCCGGGCCTGGTGAGGTTTCCCGTGTTGAGTCAAATTAAGCCGCAGGCTCCACTCCTGGTGGTGCCCTTCCGTCAATTCCTTTAAGTTTCAGCTTTGCAACCATACTTCCCCCGGAACCCAAAAGCTTTGGTTTCCCGGAAGCTGCCCGCCGAGTCATCGGAGGAACTTCGGCGGATCGCTAGCTGGCATCGTTTATGGTTAGAACTAGGGCGGTATCTGATCGCCTTCGAACCTCTAACTTTCGTTCTTGATTAATGAAAACATTTTTGGCAAATGCTTTCGCTTCTGTCCGTCTTGCGACGATCCAAGAATTTCACCTCTAACGTCGCAATACGAATGCCCCCATCTGTCCCTATTAATCATTACCTCGGGTTTCTTAAAACCAACAAAATAGAACCGAGGTCCTATTCCATTATTCCATGCACAGAATATTCAGGCAAATGATAGCCTGCTTTAAGCACTCTAATTTGTTCAAAGTAAACGTACCGGCCCACCTCGACACTCAATCAAGAGCACCGCGATGGGATATTAGTTGGACCGCCCCCGAAGGAGCTAAGCCCACCGGTAGGACGTCTCACGAGCATGTCAGTTAAACACCGCGAGCGGCGAACCGACAGCGTGCGACACAGATTCAACTACGAGCTTTTTAACCGCAACAACTTTAATATACGCTATTGGAGCTGGAATTACCGCGGCTGCTGGCACCAGACTTGCCCTCCAATTGATCCTCGTTAAAGGATTTAAAGTGTACTCATTCCGATTACGGGGCCTCGGATGAGTCCCGTATCGTTATTTTTCGTCACTACCTCCCCGTGCCGGGAGTGGGTAATTTGCGCGCCTGCTGCCTTCCTTGGATGTGGTAGCCGTTTCTCAGGCTCCCTCTCCGGAATCGAACCCTGATTCCCCGTTACCCGTTACAACCATGGTAGGCGCAGAACCTACCATCGACAGTTGATAAGGCAGACATTTGAAAGATGCGTCGCCGGTGCGAGACCGTGCGATCAGCACAAAGTTATTCAGAGTCACCAAAGTAAACGGTGGACGAGCAAAGCCCGCCACCGATTGGTTTTTGATCTAATAAAAGCGTTCCTTCCATCTCTGGTCGGAACTCTGGTTTGCATGTATTAGCTCTAGAATTACCACAGTTATCCAAGTAAATGTGGGTACGATCTAAGGAACCATAAGTGATTTAATGAGCCATTCGCGGTTTCACCTTAATATGGCATGCACTTAGACATGCATGGCTTAATCTTTGAGACAAGCATATGACTACTGGCAGGATCAACCAGGGAGCTTTGAATATATCTTTCAAGTAATATTATAAAATAATACACTCTCAGAACACTCAAGCTTTTTTTTTATAAATATTGAGTGAGAGAGTATAAAATATATAATATGAAGAGGGTCTTTTAAACATCGAAAGAAACATTTTGTTCTAAACGATGAGACTCACATACAACATATATTTAATATATATTTTTATAACTGCTCTCCTTATATATTTTTGTTTTTTTTTATATAAGGGCATTCGTTCAACATTTACAGATTGAGTCGCCCTCATTTTATATATTTTGACTCGAAATCCGTTCTTTGTACATTTCAAAACGTACTCTCAAATATATACAAGATATATAATTTTATATACCCATCGTTAGACTTTGAAAAAGTCGTCTTGTTAATGTCTTTAGACATTTTTTCGTTAAAAATTTTATTTTTAACTTATTCTCGCTCGGAATCGAGTGAGTCGATGCTCTGTTGTATAAGTATAAAATTATTTTCAAAAATGAAAAAATTCATACTAAAACGCCCAAGGCGCTCGTCACATAAGGGCCATTTGGTCTTAGACGCCGACCCGTGACAATGCTGTGCTTACAAGGATCCAAATCAAAAAAAAAGTGTACCGCGATTCATGGTCTTATGCATTAACTCTTATGCGAAAAGTCTCCAAGTGATGTACACTAGCCCGAAAAGGTCTCCAAGTACTTAACCAAAAAAACACTATTTTTTCTTTTTTCAATTCGTCTAAACCCAACTCATATCTATTTGACAAATTTTTCAAAGTTTTTTTTTTTTTTTTGAAAAATTTTTGGTGCGCATTGCTTTTTCATTATTCGTCTAAACCCAACTTATATACAATTGAAAAATTTTTTCAAATATCACTCCTTATAAGGATCCAAATCGAAAAAAAAAGTGTACCGCGATTCATGGTGTTATGCATTATGTCTTATGGGAGAATTCTCCAAGTGATGTACACTAGACTAAACTGGGCTCCAAGTACTTTGAGAAAAAAATAATTTTTTTTTCTTTTTTACATTATTACAAGCCTTCCTTCTCAAGCATTGCTTCCTCCTCAAAGATAGTACCCTAGTTATCATTTTGAAAAAAATGTCTATCAATCGTCTAAACCCAACTTATATCCAATCGAAAAAAATTTTCTAAGTCCCCGTGCGCATTGCTTTCAGAGACATCACTTGTCCTAAAGTTTGCACTTGTCAAATGTATAACGAGTGTTCACAAGTCCAAGGTATATAGAGTTGTCACAAGTATAATCGTTTGCACTTGTCCAATGTATAAAGAGTGTTCATATGTCCATGGTATATAGAGTTGTCACAAGTATCATAGTTTGCACTTGTCCACTATAATAAGAGTGTTCACAAGTACAAGGTATAAAGAGTTGTCACAAGTATAATCGTTTGCAATTGTCGAATGTATAAAGAGTGTTCACAAGTCCAAGATATATAGAGTTATATTATCTAAAGTCCAAGAGGTTGATCATGTTTAATACATAAAGAGTGTTCACAAGTCTAACATATATAGAGTTGTCACAAGTCCAATATTTTTTTTCACTAGTCCACTATATACAGAGTGATCAAAAGTCCAATTTATATAGAGTTACAACAAGTCCAAGAGTTAACACTTGTCCATTTTATAAAGAGTGGTCACAAGTCCAAGATATATAGAGTTATCACTTGTCCAATGTATTTAAAGTGTTCACAATTTTTAATGCATATGGAGTTGTCACAAATACATATTAGTTTGCACATGTCCACTATAATCAGAGTAATCACAAGTCTCAAAGTTTACACTTGTCCTCTATATAAAGAGTGATCACAAGTCCAAGATATATAGAGTTATCACTTGTCCAATGTATTTAAAGTGTTCACATGTCCAAGACATACGGAGTTGTCACTAGTACAATAGTTTGCACTTGTCCAATTTATATAGAGTGATCACAAGTCCATGATATATAGAGTTATCACTTGTCCAATGTATTTTAAGTGTTCACAAGTCCAATGAATATAAAGTTGTCACATGTCCACTATATACAGAGTGATCACAAGTCCAATGTTATATAGTTGTCACAAGTACAATAGTTTTTCACTTGTCCAATTTATAAAGAGTGTTCACATGTCCAACGTATATAGAGTTACCACTTGTTCACTATATTAAGAGTGGTCACAAGTCCAAGATATATAGAGTTATCACTTGTCCAATGTATTTAAAGTGTTCACATGTCCAAGGCATACGGAGTTGTCACTAGTACAATAGTTTGCACTTGTCCAATTTATATAGAGTGATCACAAGTCCAAGATATATAGAGTTATCACTTGTCCCATGTATTAAAAGTGTTCACATGTTCAAGGCATACGAGTTGTCACTAGTACAATAGTTTGCACTTGTCCATTATATAGAAAGTGATCACAAGTCCAAATAGAGTTATCACTTGTCCAATGTATTAAAAGTGTTCACAAGTCCAATGAATATAAAGTTTTTACATGTCCACTATATACAGAGTGATCACAAGTCCAATGTTATATAATTGTCACAAGTACAATAGTTTGCACTTGTCCAATTTATAAAGAGTGTTCACATGTCCAACGTATATAGAGTTACCACTTGTCCAATGTATTAAAAGTGTTGACAAGTCCAAGGTATATAGAGTTGTTAAAAATGCAATAGTTTGCACTTGTCCAATATTTATAGAGTGATCACAAGTCCAAGATATATAGAGTTATCACTTG
>JAVJHT010000016.1:335000-337500 GCA_032872505.1 Leptopilina syphax
GTCTTTAGACATTTTTTCGTTAAAAATTTTATTTTTAACTTATTCTCGCTCGGAATCGAGTGAGTCGATGCTCTGTTGTATAAGTATAAAATTATTTTCAAAAATGAAAAAATTCATACTAAAACGCCCAAGGCGCTCGTCACATAAGGGCCATTTGGTCTTAGACGCCGACCCGTGACAATGCTGTGCTTACAAGGATCCAAATCAAAAAAAAAAGTGTACCGCGATTCATGGTCTTATGCATTAACTCTTATGCGAAAAGTCTCCAAGTGATGTACACTAGCCCGAAAAGGTCTCCAAGTACTTAACCAAAAAAACACTATTTTTTCTTTTTTCAATTCGTCTAAACCCAACTCATATCTATTTGACAAATTTTTCAAAGTTTTTTTTTTTTTTTTGAAAAATTTTTGGTGCGCATTGCTTTTTCATTATTCGTCTAAACCCAACTTATATACAATTGAAAAATTTTTTCAAATATCACTCCTTATAAGGATCCAAATCGAAAAAAAAAGTGTACCGCGATTCATGGTGTTATGCATTATGTCTTATGGGAGAATTCTCCAAGTGATGTACACTAGACTAAACTGGGCTCCAAGTACTTTGAGAAAAAAATAATTTTTTTTTCTTTTTTACATTATTACAAGCCTTCCTTCTCAAGCATTGCTTCCTCCTCAAAGATAGTACCCTAGTTATCATTTTGAAAAAATGTCTATCAATCGTCTAAACCCAACTTATATCCAATCGAAAAAAATTTTCTAAGTCCCCGTGCGCATTGCTTTCAGAGACATCACTTGTCCTAAAGTTTGCACTTGTCAAATGTATAACGAGTGTTCACAAGTCCAAGGTATATAGAGTTGTCACAAGTATAATCGTTTGCACTTGTCCAATGTATAAAGAGTGTTCATATGTCCATGGTATATAGAGTTGTCACAAGTATCATAGTTTGCACTTGTCCACTATAATAAGAGTGTTCACAAGTACAAGGTATAAAGAGTTGTCACAAGTATAATCGTTTGCAATTGTCGAATGTATAAAGAGTGTTCACAAGTCCAAGATATATAGAGTTATATTATCTAAAGTCCAAGAGGTTGATCATGTTTAATACATAAAGAGTGTTCACAAGTCTAACATATATAGAGTTGTCACAAGTCCAATATTTTTTTTCACTAGTCCACTATATACAGAGTGATCAAAAGTCCAATTTATATAGAGTTACAACAAGTCCAAGAGTTAACACTTGTCCATTTTATAAAGAGTGGTCACAAGTCCAAGATATATAGAGTTATCACTTGTCCAATGTATTTAAAGTGTTCACAATTTTAATGCATATGGAGTTGTCACAAATACATATTAGTTTGCACATGTCCACTATAATCAGAGTAATCACAAGTCTCAAAGTTTACACTTGTCCTCTATATAAAGAGTGATCACAAGTCCAAGATATATAGAGTTATCACTTGTCCAATGTATTTAAAGTGTTCACATGTCCAAGACATACGGAGTTGTCACTAGTACAATAGTTTGCACTTGTCCAATTTATATAGAGTGATCACAAGTCCATGATATATAGAGTTATCACTTGTCCAATGTATTTTAAGTGTTCACAAGTCCAATGAATATAAAGTTGTCACATGTCCACTATATACAGAGTGATCACAAGTCCAATGTTATATAGTTGTCACAAGTACAATAGTTTTCACTTGTCCAATTTATAAAGAGTGTTCACATGTCCAACGTATATAGAGTTACCACTTGTTCACTATATTAAGAGTGGTCACAAGTCCAAGATATATAGAGTTATCACTTGTCCAATGTATTTAAAGTGTTCACATGTCCAAGGCATACGGAGTTGTCACTAGTACAATAGTTTGCACTTGTCCAATTTATATAGAGTGATCACAAGTCCAAGATATATAGAGTTATCACTTGTCCCATGTATTAAAAGTGTTCACATGTTCAAGGCATACGGAGTTGTCACTAGTACAATAGTTTGCACTTGTCCATTATATAGAAAGTGATCACAAGTCCAAATAGAGTTATCACTTGTCCAATGTATTAAAAGTGTTCACAAGTCCAATGAATATAAAGTTTTTACATGTCCACTATATACAGAGTGATCACAAGTCCAATGTTATATAGTTGTCACAAGTACAATAGTTTTCACTTGTCCAATTTATAAAGAGTGTTCACATGTCCAACGTATATAGAGTTACCACTTGTCCAATGTATTAAGAGTGGTCACAAGTCCAAGATATATAGAGTTATCACTTGTCCAATGTATTTAAAGTGTTCACATGTCCAAGGCATACGGAGTTGTCACTATTACAATAGTTTGCACTTGTCCAATTTATAAAGAGTGTTCACATGTCCAACGTATATAGAGTTACCACTTGTCCAATGTATTAAAAGTGTTGACAAGTCCAAGGTATATAGAGTTGTTAAAAATGCAATAGTTTGCACTTGTCCAATATTTATAGAGTGTTCACATGTCCAAGAAATG
>JAVJHT010000016.1:342500-347500 GCA_032872505.1 Leptopilina syphax
CACCAACTAAGAACGGCCATGCACCACCACCCACCGAATCAAGAAAGAGCTCTCAATCTGTCAATCCTTCCGGTGTCCGGGCCTGGTGAGGTTTCCCGTGTTGAGTCAAATTAAGCCGCAGGCTCCACTCCTGGTGGTGCCCTTCCGTCAATTCCTTTAAGTTTCAGCTTTGCAACCATACTTCCCCCGGAACCCAAAAGCTTTGGTTTCCCGGAAGCTGCCCGCCGAGTCATCGGAGGAACTTCGGCGGATCGCTAGCTGGCATCGTTTATGGTTAGAACTAGGGCGGTATCTGATCGCCTTCGAACCTCTAACTTTCGTTCTTGATTAATGAAAACATTTTTGGCAAATGCTTTCGCTTCTGTCCGTCTTGCGACGATCCAAGAATTTCACCTCTAACGTCGCAATACGAATGCCCCCATCTGTCCCTATTAATCATTACCTCGGGTTTCTTAAAACCAACAAAATAGAACCGAGGTCCTATTCCATTATTCCATGCACAGAATATTCAGGCAAATGATAGCCTGCTTTAAGCACTCTAATTTGTTCAAAGTAAACGTACCGGCCCACCTCGACACTCAATCAAGAGCACCGCGATGGGATATTAGTTGGACCGCCCCCGAAGGAGCTAAGCCCACCGGTAGGACGTCTCACGAGCATGTCAGTTAAACACCGCGAGCGGCGAACCGACAGCGTGCGACACAGATTCAACTACGAGCTTTTTAACCGCAACAACTTTAATATACGCTATTGGAGCTGGAATTACCGCGGCTGCTGGCACCAGACTTGCCCTCCAATTGATCCTCGTTAAAGGATTTAAAGTGTACTCATTCCGATTACGGGGCCTCGGATGAGTCCCGTATCGTTATTTTTCGTCACTACCTCCCCGTGCCGGGAGTGGGTAATTTGCGCGCCTGCTGCCTTCCTTGGATGTGGTAGCCGTTTCTCAGGCTCCCTCTCCGGAATCGAACCCTGATTCCCCGTTACCCGTTACAACCATGGTAGGCGCAGAACCTACCATCGACAGTTGATAAGGCAGACATTTGAAAGATGCGTCGCCGGTGCGAGACCGTGCGATCAGCACAAAGTTATTCAGAGTCACCAAAGTAAACGGTGGACGAGCAAAGCCCGCCACCGATTGGTTTTGATCTAATAAAAGCGTTCCTTCCATCTCTGGTCGGAACTCTGGTTTGCATGTATTAGCTCTAGAATTACCACAGTTATCCAAGTAAATGTGGGTACGATCTAAGGAACCATAACTGATTTAATGAGCCATTCGCGGTTTCACCTTAATATGGCATGCACTTAGACATGCATGGCTTAATCTTTGAGACAAGCATATGACTACTGGCAGGATCAACCAGGGAGCTTTGAATATATCTTTCAAGTAATATTATAAAATAATACACTCTCAGAACACTCAAGCTTTTTTTTTATAAATATTGAGTGAGAGAGTATAAAATATATAATATGAAGAGGGTCTTTTAAACATCGAAAGAAACATTTTGTTCTAAACGATGAGACTCACATACAACATATATTTAATATATATTTTTATAACTGCTCTCCTTATATATTTTTGTTTTTTTTTATATAAGGGCATTCGTTCAACATTTACAGATTGAGTCGCCCTCATTTTATATATTTTGACTCGAAATCCGTTCTTTGTACATTTCAAAACGTACTCTCAAATATATACAAGATATATAATTTTATATACCCATCGTTAGACTTTGAAAAAGTCGTCTTGTTAATGTCTTTAGACATTTTTTCGTTAAAAATTTTATTTTTAACTTATTCTCGCTCGGAATCGAGTGAGTCGATGCTCTGTTGTATAAGTATAAAATTATTTTCAAAAATGAAAAAATTCATACTAAAACGCCCAAGGCGCTCGTCACATAAGGGCCATTTGGTCTTAGACGCCGACCCGTGACAATGCTGTGCTTACAAGGATCCAAATCAAAAAAAAAAGTGTACCGCGATTCATGGTCTTATGCATTAACTCTTATGCGAAAAGTCTCCAAGTGATGTACACTAGCCCGAAAAGGTCTCCAAGTACTTAACCAAAAAAACACTATTTTTTCTTTTTTCAATTCGTCTAAACCCAACTCATATCTATTTGACAAATTTTTCAAAGTTTTTTTTTTTTTTTTGAAAAATTTTTGGTGCGCATTGCTTTTTCATTATTCGTCTAAACCCAACTTATATACAATTGAAAAATTTTTTCAAATATCACTCCTTATAAGGATCCAAATCGAAAAAAAAAGTGTACCGCGATTCATGGTGTTATGCATTATGTCTTATGGGAGAATTCTCCAAGTGATGTACACTAGACTAAACTGGGCTCCAAGTACTTTGAGAAAAAAATAATTTTTTTTTCTTTTTTACATTATTACAAGCCTTCCTTCTCAAGCATTGCTTCCTCCTCAAAGATAGTACCCTAGTTATCATTTTGAAAAAATGTCTATCAATCGTCTAAACCCAACTTATATCCAATCGAAAAAAATTTTCTAAGTCCCCGTGCGCATTGCTTTCAGAGACATCACTTGTCCTAAAGTTTGCACTTGTCAAATGTATAACGAGTGTTCACAAGTCCAAGGTATATAGAGTTGTCACAAGTATAATCGTTTGCACTTGTCCAATGTATAAAGAGTGTTCATATGTCCATGGTATATAGAGTTGTCACAAGTATCATAGTTTGCACTTGTCCACTATAATAAGAGTGTTCACAAGTACAAGGTATAAAGAGTTGTCACAAGTATAATCGTTTGCAATTGTCGAATGTATAAAGAGTGTTCACAAGTCCAAGATATATAGAGTTATATTATCTAAAGTCCAAGAGGTTGATCATGTTTAATACATAAAGAGTGTTCACAAGTCTAACATATATAGAGTTGTCACAAGTCCAATATTTTTTTTCACTAGTCCACTATATACAGAGTGATCAAAAGTCCAATTTATATAGAGTTACAACAAGTCCAAGAGTTAACACTTGTCCATTTTATAAAGAGTGGTCACAAGTCCAAGATATATAGAGTTATCACTTGTCCAATGTATTTAAAGTGTTCACAATTTTAATGCATATGGAGTTGTCACAAATACATATTAGTTTGCACATGTCCACTATAATCAGAGTAATCACAAGTCTCAAAGTTTACACTTGTCCTCTATATAAAGAGTGATCACAAGTCCAAGATATATAGAGTTATCACTTGTCCAATGTATTTAAAGTGTTCACATGTCCAAGACATACGGAGTTGTCACTAGTACAATAGTTTGCACTTGTCCAATTTATATAGAGTGATCACAAGTCCATGATATATAGAGTTATCACTTGTCCAATGTATTTTAAGTGTTCACAAGTCCAATGAATATAAAGTTGTCACATGTCCACTATATACAGAGTGATCACAAGTCCAATGTTATATAGTTGTCACAAGTACAATAGTTTTCACTTGTCCAATTTATAAAGAGTGTTCACATGTCCAACGTATATAGAGTTACCACTTGTTCACTATATTAAGAGTGGTCACAAGTCCAAGATATATAGAGTTATCACTTGTCCAATGTATTTAAAGTGTTCACATGTCCAAGGCATACGGAGTTGTCACTAGTACAATAGTTTGCACTTGTCCAATTTATATAGAGTGATCACAAGTCCAAGATATATAGAGTTATCACTTGTCCCATGTATTAAAAGTGTTCACATGTTCAAGGCATACGGAGTTGTCACTAGTACAATAGTTTGCACTTGTCCATTATATAGAAAGTGATCACAAGTCCAAATAGAGTTATCACTTGTCCAATGTATTAAAAGTGTTCACAAGTCCAATGAATATAAAGTTTTTACATGTCCACTATATACAGAGTGATCACAAGTCCAATGTTATATAATTGTCACAAGTACAATAGTTTGCACTTGTCCAATTTATAAAGAGTGTTCACATGTCCAACGTATATAGAGTTACCACTTGTCCAATGTATTAAAAGTGTTGACAAGTCCAAGGTATATAGAGTTGTTAAAAATGCAATAGTTTGCACTTGTCCAATATTTATAGAGTGATCACAAGTCCAAGATATATAGAGTTATCACTTGTCCAATGTATTTTAAGTGTTCACAAGTCCAATGAATATAAAGTTGTCACATGTCCACTATATACAGAGTGATCACAAGTCCAATGTTATATAGTTGTCACTAGTACAATAGTTTGCACTTGTCCAATTTATATAGAGTGATCACAAGTCCAAGATATATAGAGTTATCTATTGTCCCATGTATTAAAAGTGTTCACATGTTCAAGGCATACGGAGTTGTCACTAGTACAATAGTTTGCACTTGTCCATTATATAGAAAGTGATCACAAGTCTAAATAGAGTTATCACTTGTCCAATGTATTAAAAGTGTTCACAAGTCCAATGAATATAAAGTTTTTACATGTCCACTATATACAGAGTGATCACAAGTCCAATGTTATATAGTTGTCACAAGTACAATAGTTTTTCACTTGTCCAATTTATAAAGAGTGTTCACATGTCCAACGTATATAGAGTTACCACTTGTCCAATGTATTAAGAGTGGTCACAAGTCCAAGATATATAGAGTTATCACTTGTCCAATGTATTTAAAGTGTTCACATGTCCAAGGCATACGGAGTTGTCACTATTACAATAGTTTGCACTTGTCCAATTTATAAAGAGTGTTCACATGTCCAACGTATATAGAGTTACCACTTGTCCAATGTATTAAAAGTGTTGACAAGTCCAAGGTATATAGAGTTGTTAAAAATGCAATAGTTTGCACTTGTCCAATATTTATAGAGTGTTCACATGTCCAAGAAATGCGGAGTTGGCACAAGTACAATAGTTTGCATTTGTCCACTATATAAAGAGTGATCACAAGTCCAATATACATAGAGTTGTTCTAAAGTCGAATAGTTTGCACTTGTCCACTATATACAGAGTGATTACAAGTTCAAAATGCTAATAGTCTAAACCTAACT
>JAVJHT010000016.1:352500-357500 GCA_032872505.1 Leptopilina syphax
AGTTTCAGCTTTGCAACCATACTTCCCCCGGAACCCAAAAGCTTTGGTTTCCCGGAAGCTGCCCGCCGAGTCATCGGAGGAACTTCGGCGGATCGCTAGCTGGCATCGTTTATGGTTAGAACTAGGGCGGTATCTGATCGCCTTCGAACCTCTAACTTTCGTTCTTGATTAATGAAAACATTTTTGGCAAATGCTTTCGCTTCTGTCCGTCTTGCGACGATCCAAGAATTTCACCTCTAACGTCGCAATACGAATGCCCCCATCTGTCCCTATTAATCATTACCTCGGGTTTCTTAAAACCAACAAAATAGAACCGAGGTCCTATTCCATTATTCCATGCACAGAATATTCAGGCAAATGATAGCCTGCTTTAAGCACTCTAATTTGTTCAAAGTAAACGTACCGGCCCACCTCGACACTCAATCAAGAGCACCGCGATGGGATATTAGTTGGACCGCCCCCGAAGGAGCTAAGCCCACCGGTAGGACGTCTCACGAGCATGTCAGTTAAACACCGCGAGCGGCGAACCGACAGCGTGCGACACAGATTCAACTACGAGCTTTTTAACCGCAACAACTTTAATATACGCTATTGGAGCTGGAATTACCGCGGCTGCTGGCACCAGACTTGCCCTCCAATTGATCCTCGTTAAAGGATTTAAAGTGTACTCATTCCGATTACGGGGCCTCGGATGAGTCCCGTATCGTTATTTTTCGTCACTACCTCCCCGTGCCGGGAGTGGGTAATTTGCGCGCCTGCTGCCTTCCTTGGATGTGGTAGCCGTTTCTCAGGCTCCCTCTCCGGAATCGAACCCTGATTCCCCGTTACCCGTTACAACCATGGTAGGCGCAGAACCTACCATCGACAGTTGATAAGGCAGACATTTGAAAGATGCGTCGCCGGTGCGAGACCGTGCGATCAGCACAAAGTTATTCAGAGTCACCAAAGTAAACGGTGGACGAGCAAAGCCCGCCACCGATTGGTTTTGATCTAATAAAAGCGTTCCTTCCATCTCTGGTCGGAACTCTGGTTTGCATGTATTAGCTCTAGAATTACCACAGTTATCCAAGTAAATGTGGGTACGATCTAAGGAACCATAACTGATTTAATGAGCCATTCGCGGTTTCACCTTAATATGGCATGCACTTAGACATGCATGGCTTAATCTTTGAGACAAGCATATGACTACTGGCAGGATCAACCAGGGAGCTTTGAATATATCTTTCAAGTAATATTATAAAATAATACACTCTCAGAACACTCAAGCTTTTTTTTTATAAATATTGAGTGAGAGAGTATAAAATATATAATATGAAGAGGGTCTTTTAAACATCGAAAGAAACATTTTGTTCTAAACGATGAGACTCACATACAACATATATTTAATATATATTTTTATAACTGCTCTCCTTATATATTTTTGTTTTTTTTTTATATAAGGGCATTCGTTCAACATTTACAGATTGAGTCGCCCTCATTTTATATATTTTGACTCGAAATCCGTTCTTTGTACATTTCAAAACGTACTCTCAAATATATACAAGATATATAATTTTATATACCCATCGTTAGACTTTGAAAAAGTCGTCTTGTTAATGTCTTTAGACATTTTTTCGTTAAAAATTTTATTTTTAACTTATTCTCGCTCGGAATCGAGTGAGTCGATGCTCTGTTGTATAAGTATAAAATTATTTTCAAAAATGAAAAAATTCATACTAAAACGCCCAAGGCGCTCGTCACATAAGGGCCATTTGGTCTTAGACGCCGACCCGTGACAATGCTGTGCTTACAAGGATCCAAATCAAAAAAAAAAGTGTACCGCGATTCATGGTCTTATGCATTAACTCTTATGCGAAAAGTCTCCAAGTGATGTACACTAGCCCGAAAAGGTCTCCAAGTACTTAACCAAAAAAACACTATTTTTTCTTTTTTCAATTCGTCTAAACCCAACTCATATCTATTTGACAAATTTTTCAAAGTTTTTTTTTTTTTTTTGAAAAATTTTTGGTGCGCATTGCTTTTTCATTATTCGTCTAAACCCAACTTATATACAATTGAAAAATTTTTTCAAATATCACTCCTTATAAGGATCCAAATCGAAAAAAAAAAGTGTACCGCGATTCATGGTGTTATGCATTATGTCTTATGGGAGAATTCTCCAAGTGATGTACACTAGACTAAACTGGGCTCCAAGTACTTTGAGAAAAAAATAATTTTTTTTTCTTTTTTACATTATTACAAGCCTTCCTTCTCAAGCATTGCTTCCTCCTCAAAGATAGTACCCTAGTTATCATTTTGAAAAAATGTCTATCAATCGTCTAAACCCAACTTATATCCAATCGAAAAAAATTTTCTAAGTCCCCGTGCGCATTGCTTTCAGAGACATCACTTGTCCTAAAGTTTGCACTTGTCAAATGTATAACGAGTGTTCACAAGTCCAAGGTATATAGAGTTGTCACAAGTATAATCGTTTGCACTTGTCCAATGTATAAAGAGTGTTCATATGTCCATGGTATATAGAGTTGTCACAAGTATCATAGTTTGCACTTGTCCACTATAATAAGAGTGTTCACAAGTACAAGGTATAAAGAGTTGTCACAAGTATAATCGTTTGCAATTGTCGAATGTATAAAGAGTGTTCACAAGTCCAAGATATATAGAGTTATATTATCTAAAGTCCAAGAGGTTGATCATGTTTAATACATAAAGAGTGTTCACAAGTCTAACATATATAGAGTTGTCACAAGTCCAATATTTTTTTTCACTAGTCCACTATATACAGAGTGATCAAAAGTCCAATTTATATAGAGTTACAACAAGTCCAAGAGTTAACACTTGTCCATTTTATAAAGAGTGGTCACAAGTCCAAGATATATAGAGTTATCACTTGTCCAATGTATTTAAAGTGTTCACAATTTTAATGCATATGGAGTTGTCACAAATACATATTAGTTTGCACATGTCCACTATAATCAGAGTAATCACAAGTCTCAAAGTTTACACTTGTCCTCTATATAAAGAGTGATCACAAGTCCAAGATATATAGAGTTATCACTTGTCCAATGTATTTAAAGTGTTCACATGTCCAAGACATACGGAGTTGTCACTAGTACAATAGTTTGCACTTGTCCAATTTATATAGAGTGATCACAAGTCCATGATATATAGAGTTATCACTTGTCCAATGTATTTTAAGTGTTCACAAGTCCAATGAATATAAAGTTGTCACATGTCCACTATATACAGAGTGATCACAAGTCCAATGTTATATAGTTGTCACAAGTACAATAGTTTTCACTTGTCCAATTTATAAAGAGTGTTCACATGTCCAACGTATATAGAGTTACCACTTGTTCACTATATTAAGAGTGGTCACAAGTCCAAGATATATAGAGTTATCACTTGTCCAATGTATTTAAAGTGTTCACATGTCCAAGGCATACGGAGTTGTCACTAGTACAATAGTTTGCACTTGTCCAATTTATATAGAGTGATCACAAGTCCAAGATATATAGAGTTATCACTTGTCCCATGTATTAAAAGTGTTCACATGTTCAAGGCATACGGAGTTGTCACTAGTACAATAGTTTGCACTTGTCCATTATATAGAAAGTGATCACAAGTCCAAATAGAGTTATCACTTGTCCAATGTATTAAAAGTGTTCACAAGTCCAATGAATATAAAGTTTTTACATGTCCACTATATACAGAGTGATCACAAGTCCAATGTTATATAATTGTCACAAGTACAATAGTTTGCACTTGTCCAATTTATAAAGAGTGTTCACATGTCCAACGTATATAGAGTTACCACTTGTCCAATGTATTAAAAGTGTTGACAAGTCCAAGGTATATAGAGTTGTTAAAAATGCAATAGTTTGCACTTGTCCAATATTTATAGAGTGATCACAAGTCCAAGATATATAGAGTTATCACTTGTCCAATGTATTTTAAGTGTTCACAAGTCCAATGAATATAAAGTTGTCACATGTCCACTATATACAGAGTGATCACAAGTCCAATGTTATATAGTTGTCACTAGTACAATAGTTTGCACTTGTCCAATTTATATAGAGTGATCACAAGTCCAAGATATATAGAGTTATCTATTGTCCCATGTATTAAAAGTGTTCACATGTTCAAGGCATACGGAGTTGTCACTAGTACAATAGTTTGCACTTGTCCATTATATAGAAAGTGATCACAAGTCTAAATAGAGTTATCACTTGTCCAATGTATTAAAAGTGTTCACAAGTCCAATGAATATAAAGTTTTTACATGTCCACTATATACAGAGTGATCACAAGTCCAATGTTATATAGTTGTCACAAGTACAATAGTTTTCACTTGTCCAATTTATAAAGAGTGTTCACATGTCCAACGTATATAGAGTTACCACTTGTCCAATGTATTAAGAGTGGTCACAAGTCCAAGATATATAGAGTTATCACTTGTCCAATGTATTTAAAGTGTTCACATGTCCAAGGCATACGGAGTTGTCACTATTACAATAGTTTGCACTTGTCCAATTTATAAAGAGTGTTCACATGTCCAACGTATATAGAGTTACCACTTGTCCAATGTATTAAAAGTGTTGACAAGTCCAAGGTATATAGAGTTGTTAAAAATGCAATAGTTTGCACTTGTCCAATATTTATAGAGTGTTCACATGTCCAAGAAATGCGGAGTTGGCACAAGTACAATAGTTTGCATTTGTCCACTATATAAAGAGTGATCACAAGTCCAATATACATAGAGTTGTTCTAAAGTCGAATAGTTTGCACTTGTCCACTATATACAGAGTGATTACAAGTTCAAAATGCTAATAGTCTAAACCTAACTTATCTCTTGAAAGAGTTTTCACTTGTCTACAGTATGGAAAATTGTCACAATTAAAATAGTTTGCACTTGTACAATAAATAGAGAGTAATCACAAGTCCAAGTTATATGTTTTAGAGAATATTTCCTAGTCCCCATTCTCATTGCTTTTAAAGTCTCCA
>JAVJHT010000016.1:362500-365000 GCA_032872505.1 Leptopilina syphax
ATCTGCATTCACACAGTCAGCTTCGTTTTTCAATTTTTCAAGTACAACATTCCACAACACATTGCTAAATGCACCTTTAAAGTCCACAAACACACCAATCACATACTTGCTATCACATCCATTCACAATTTCTTTCATTTTCAACCATGCATCCTCTGTACTGCGTCCACACATAAATCCATATTGACATTCATTCCATTTTCCATTCATACTTTCTAATAACCTCGCTACCATCAATCGTTCCAATATCTTTCCCAAACTACTTAGTAGGCTAATTGGTCTATATGATTCTGGGTCAGATTTTGGCTTGTTACTTTTCTTAAGTAACGCAACCACTCTCGCTTTTTTCCACACTTTGGGGAACACACTCTCATACATGCAGCCATTAAACATACTTCTCAAATATTCAGGGATTACATTATACACATGCTTTAACATAATATTTGTTATACCATCATAACCTGGCGATTTACCTAGTTTAATTTTTTTCATTGCACATTCTAATTCATCCACACTGTATTCAATCATTTCATTCTCCAAGTCATTCATTACAATATTCACAGGCACTCCATCAGCAGGCGGGAAAAAATCGTTCATTAACACATTCGCACTTTCAGACCACGTTCTTGTATGTACACCATTCTTTTTTAATCCAGACAAACCATGTCGGTCTAATTTACCCATACATAACTTGTACACATGGTTCCAGGGATTCCTGGAACCCTCTTTTTTCACATAATCATGCCAGTCATTTTCTTTAGCGTCCCTCATCATTCTCTTATAGTCTTTCATGCAGCTCTTCCATTCCTTCCATTTACTCTTGTCGACATCACCTGTTCTCTTTCTCTCATCCTGATACTTTCTTCTTTTCATTCTCACTTCTTTTCTCTTTTGCGCTAAACACTCATTCCACCACAATACTCTGTTACTTTCACGCCGTCGGACTTGTTTCATGCATTCGTTATTTACATATTCAATCCATTCATACATTTTTTCCACTTTTTCCTCCGCCCCAAGTCTCGAATACCTATCGTATCCGAAGCTGGAGGCAGAGGACTCTATCAACACTTCATATTGGTTCCAATTACACTTCTTGTCATTCCATTTATTCAACTTAATTATATTTGTCTCATTCACACTCTCAGTCACTCTCATTCTTATCGCATTATGATCACTTATTCCTACATCCTCCATTATATCCCATTGTATCAGGCATTCATTTCCCTTGTAGAGGGATATATCTATGTCGCTCTGGCCATTCGGCCCACTAAATGAATAGATGGGCGATGGCTCATTCAGCACAGATACATCCCTCCACAAGATCCAGTCGGTTAGTCTCTCTCCTCTATCTACTGTTCTCCAGCTTCGCCCCTGAGTTTTGCTATGCCAGAGGTCTGACGTTGCATTCGCATCCATACCAATTAGCACACGTTTTCCATTCACCATTCGCAATATACTACTTAAAAACTCAGCACATTCATCCATTACGCCATTCGGTTTGCAGTACAGAGATACAACATACATTTCACCAATCACACCCTTAATCCACACACATATGCCATCATCAAAATTAACCTCATTTACAACCATACATTCATAATCTACATCAGTCACAACCACACACGCTTTCCCGGACACACTTAAAAAATTTCTAGATCCTGCAGCCAAACCACAGACTCTGCCTGCTTTTATGTACGGCTCTTGGAATAAACATAATTGTATTCGTTCATCGGCAATGTATTTGGTAATATCGGTCATCACTGCGTATGAAACGTTGCAGTTTAACTGCAGGACCTCTAGATGCAATCTATTATTATTATTTCTGTTGTTATTAACCATTAAACTTTGAACGAAGTACACTCAATCTCCACATATGCTCCGGACACTCGGGGGAGGTTGCCATATGGCCACGTGAAACCAATCCCTTCGCTCTACAGTTAGGACAATCCATAGTTGATTTACAGGCCGCCCCTAAGTGTCCGGGTTTTCCACACTTAAAGCACACACGCTCAGACTTGCAATCAATCGCCTTATGTCCATAACCTAAACATCCATAACATCTAAGCACTTTTTCCCATACTTTCACTCTAAAAGACATCCATCCCACATACACACGTCCATCTTTTATCAATTTATTTCTACAATCCAAAGGCAGCTCTACAATGACATTACTGTTTTCGCCATTTTTACTAAGTCTATGTACAATTCTACTACGCGTCTTAAACACACTAAGGTCAATCACATCTTTCAAACTTTTCTCATACATACTTGTCATTAACTCTTTCTCACTCATTCCATTTGGCACATCAAAGACCACGACACGTGGATCCATTATCCTCGGCCTCTCAACTCTTAGTCCAGCCTCTTTAAAATTAGAACAAGACGCGAGGATCCCCCTGTCGCGGTCTGTTGCTGTCTCAATAACAACTCCCTCCTTTGCCTGTCTTACTTTTTTCACACACACATCCACTTCATCTACGATTGCCTCATTCATTCTTCT
>JAVJHT010000017.1:0-289021 GCA_032872505.1 Leptopilina syphax
ATTTTTTGCTCTAAACAAAAACAATTTTGTCAGGGAAATTCGTTGTTATGTCAGTAAAATGTCAGGGAAATTGATAAAGTCAATCTTGCGGCCACCCTGGAGATGGATCCCGGTAAAAAGGCTTGCATGTTGCATTGGAAAGTATTGTCAAAATTGAATTCCTTTTTTGTCCTGAGTTTTGAATTCCCAATAAGAGTATATAAATAAAAAAATTTAATTCCCTTTAATATCGTCACATAAACATTGACCAAGGTATAGAAAAGGAATTGAAAAAGACATATAAATTTAAGTTAGATATATAGAAAGGTATTCTATTATAAACATTGATTGAAGGAAGTGAATTTATCTTTCGGTGATTAAATATTAAATTTGAAGAAGTTAACAATTTTCCCGAATCAATCTACACAAATAAATTAAATATCTTAAATAAATCTTGATAAGCTCATGGGCTTCATATATATCGACAGCACAGCTGCCCTAATACAGAAACCTGCTTGATTTGAAAAATATTTTCGAAATTAATTAATAATTTCAAAATGATCAAAGAACTCAGAAAAAACGGTAGCATGGTGGGATACGAGCCCACCAAGATATTTAATTTATTTGTGTAGATTTGATTCGGGAAAATTGTTAACTTCTTCAAATTTAATATTTAATCACCGAATAATAAATTCATTTTCCCTCAATTATAATTGCCTATGAATTGTAAAATTAGGCTTACCATCTTTAAGAACCTTCCTACGTTATCATTAAAATAATGTAGGAAGGGATAGTATATTTTCGGGGAACTCGGAGAGTCTCGTTGTGCATGTAGCTCAGTGGTCAGAGCAGTCTACCGGCAATAGAAAGGTCGTGGACTCCTATCCCACAATGCTACCGTTTTTCTGAGTTCTTTGATAATTTTGAAATTATTAATTAATTTTCGAAAATATTTTTCAAATTAAGCAGGTTTCTGTATTAGGGCAGCTGTGCTATCGATACATATGAAGCCCATGAGTTTATCGAGATTTATTTAAGATATTTAATTTATTTGTGTAGATTGATTCGGGAAAAATGTTAACTTCTTCAAATTTAATATAAATATTGATATTTATGGCAAATTTGATGCTCATGAAGTCAATTTTTTTAAGAGTATAAGTGAAATAAAGGAAAGTAATAACTAAAATTAAATAAAGTTTTAAGACAAATTTTACATTATACGTGATTTACATAAAAATCACACAGCACCGAGAATTTGTTGAAACTTGACAGGAAATCACTCAGTTTACATAAGCAGACGAAATTTTAATAAATTAGTCAAATATTGCATGCAATACTGATACAATATTACCTAAACATGTCAAGTCATTATTTTCAGTAAACTTTTTGCTCAAGTTTGATATTCAATATTTCCTTATATACGGACATTCAAATAACCTCACATTCTCCATGAGTTTTTTCTCGGTGCTGTATGGGATTTTATTTGCATTTTGGTAAATTTCACCCGATTATATGCACGTGGACAGTCGCGGTTGACACTATAATTTTATTACCAGTTACAAAGTTAAGAATTTACTTGTACAAATAGATTATAACGTATAAATATACCCAACATAATATGTCTATACTCTGTCGATTAACGAAAAAATCAAGTTTTGGAATTAATATTTCAGTTAGGCCTTTTCTTCCATTCTATCAAATTTTGGAAATGGAGAACGAGCTGTTTCTACTTTATTCATGTTTAAAAAATCTTATTCCAAACACCAATTTATTGGTTAAAACGCAAGTAATTTTATAAAACAGAAGTTGGCTGTCTCGATAGTTATGCAAACATCTACTAGTATTGTAACAAAAAAATTCGTTTTTGAAACAAGATTTTTTAATTTTGAATAAAACTAGAAGCAGCTCGTTCTCAAATCACCGTAGTTTCATAACAGGGAGTAAAGTCATTCATTTCTTCGACCGTATAAAAATGGCGGCCGTGTTCTTCCATGGACAAGAAAGTCAGCTGTTTCCATGCGTTATTCTTGCTCATGGGAGAAAACGGCCGCTATTTTCATACAATTCTGATGCCAAGAAATTTTAAAGCGACAGTGATTATGATGCTGTTGTTAACATACTTTTTCGTAAACTTTGCATTTATTATTTAATGTCTAATAGGCTTTTAAATAATAAAAGTGACATTCCTTTTATGATCGATAAATTTGAACAGGTTTATGAGACAGAAAATTTTGGAAATAGTTCTCATCCGTTACAAAATTGTGAAAAATAATTTTCAAGAAAATGGCACGTGACCACTAAACAACATGACCTTATAGAAACAAAGGAGGATGTTAAAAAAGGGTCGATTTTTGCCCTGAACCGAGAAGTAAATTTCAAGTGAATCCTTATACATTTTGAGCCCAGGAATCGAGTAGTAACCTTCATTTCCCTCCATACCCTCGGAAAAGTGGTGAAAATGAGGAAAAAAACATGAAAAGTCCGAAAAATAAGAATTAAGTTGGAATAAGAGCAAAAGGGATAAAAACATATCATAAAATATTTTAAAATATTTTCTGGTCTACAAATATATGCCACATGCTTGGTTACTGTCAGAAAAGTCGGAAAATTTATAAAAATCCCTTAAAAAAATGTAACAAATTCTTTTTAAGTGGTCAGAATCGGTTTAGAGTAGAGTAAGGTTAATTTAGATTAATTCCAAAACAATTTTATATCTACAATGATATCAACACTTTTCTCTGATGTCCGAAGAATGTGTGTGAAAATCTCGGAAAACTCTGGAAAATTCAAAATAATAAAAATAATCTATTTACGTTGTTTCAGAACTGACAGAAGTAATTCAAATTCATTTCTAAATTATTTTTTTGACTATAGGAATAACTGTTGTGAGTTTTAATATAGACGAAAAAGTCGGAAAATATATGGAGAAATTATGAAAATTGTAACAAATTGAGCTTTGGTAGTCAGAATGAACTTGGAGTTGAATAAAGTTTTCTATTTCAGTTTTTTCTTCAAATTTTTTTCTAAATTATTTCTTGGACTAGAAATAACTGTTGTTGGTTGTTTTACTGACGGGAAAGTCGGAAAATCTATAAATAAAATAAAACAAAAAAAACTGTAACCAAAAATTGAGCTTTGGTAGTCAAAAACAGTTTAGGGTTGAACAAAGTTAATTGAATTTAGTTCTAAAATGATTTTAGATCTACCATCATATCTAGATTTTTCTTTAATATCGGAAAATGTGTGAAAATCGCGGATTATATATTGATGTTATTTTAGAAATGACAAATTTTATTCAAATTCATTTCCAAATTATTTTTTTGTCCCGGAACTGTTGTGGGTTTCAATTCAATACAAAATTTTGACTTTTCCAGAGTTTTCCGCGATTTTCACACATTTTCCGATATTAAAGAAAAATCTAGGTATGATGGTAGATCTAAAATCATTTTAGAACTAAATTCAGTTAACTTTGTTCAACTCTAAACTGTTTTTGACTACCAAAGCTCAATTTTTGGTTACCATTTTTTTGTTTCAATTTTTCCATAGATTTTCCGACTTTTTCGTCAATATTAAAACTTACAACAGTTATTCCTAGTCCAAAAAAATAATTTAGAAATGTAATTGAATTAATTCTGTCAGTTCTGAAACAACGTAAATAGATTATTTTTATTATTTTGACTTTTCCTGAGTTTTCCGAGATTTTCACACATTCTTCGGACATCAGAGAAAAGTCTAGATATCATTGTAGATATAAAATTGTTTTGTGATTAATCTAAATTAACTTTACTCTACCCTAAACCGATTCTGACCACTTATAAAGAATTTCTTACATTTTTCAAGGAATTTTCATAAATTTTCCGACTTTTCCGACAGTAACCAAGCATGTGGCAGTTATTTGTAGACCAGAAAATATTTAAAAATATTTTATGATATGTTTTTATTATCCCTTTTGCTCTTATTCCAACTTAATTCTTATTTTTCGGACTTTTCAAGGTTTTTTTCTCATTTTCATCACTTTCCCGAGGGTATGGAGGGAAATGAAGGTTGCTGCTCGATTCCTGGGCTCAAAATGTATAAGGATTCACTTGAAATTTACTTCTCGGTTCGGGGCAAAAATCGACCCTTTTTTAATATCCTCCTTTATCAATTTTAAGTTAGTACGATCTGAAAAATTTAGACATTTAAATTCTCAAATATAACTAACTCATTAACACCAGGATAACGCCTCCTCTCACGGGTTTTGTAACACTTAAACGGTAAAGGGTTATTATGTTTTTACTTTGGACAACAGATTTGTATCATAATGATATGAATTATGTTTCAAAGACAAATGTTTTTTTATTATTAGGCAATGCAAGGGGATAAGGAATAATGAAACGAATGGAATTGATGACTCTTTCGATTTGATGGTGGATTCCCTTCAGCGTGAAGCGCAAATCAAGTGTGCTCAAGAATATTGTTCTGGATATTCGAAAAACTCTGAAGTAGAATGTTTGGGAAATTATGCAACTGCTTTAAAAAAAATGGAAAACCCGCTAAACGAGGATACAACTTCCAAATTATTAGAAGCAGCAAAGGACGATAAAATTGATACATTCACCATAATCAGAGGAACATTTCATCAAGGTAATACAGATATTTTTGGAGAGGTAAGTGTTGGCCGCCAATGCACTGCAAACGCTGCGGTTGCAAACGTTATGTGCAAAATAAAACATCCACAATCTTGGACTTCAGAAGCAGTCGACTCCGTATTACGGATTGGTGACGATATTTACCAGAAAAGTATTAATGCAAGGGGGGTTCTTAGTGAAGGTGAGGAAAATCCACAGTATTTGACTGCTTCTGAAGTTTTTCCATTTATACATATAGACTCCATAGATTTTAAACTAAAACTTAAAGTTGCAGATGTAGGTCACTTGTGGGAAAATGTTTTTGGTTGTCTCAATCTAAGGGACAGATTGGAATTATTCCTTGAAACAGACAGATCAGCAATCTTAACATCGAATAGTATTTCAGTTGCTCTCGGAAAAATTGATGGAAAAATTTGGCTATTTGATTCACATGCAAGAGATTCTAGTGGTCTTGCAAGTGGATCAGATACAAATGTTGCATGTGTCATGATTTTAGAAAATGTTGATAAATTATATCAGGTTTTGGATAAAAATATAGGGCGTTTTAAAGAAGAGGGTAATAGAAACAACTGGTTTGAATTGCATGAAGTTGAAGTAGAAAGATTAGTTCCAGACATTATTAATGAGTATCAAGCTTGCACTGATGCAGTAATTAAAGATCCCCAATTGTTGAGCAAAAAGCTACTACCTACAATTATAGATAATCGACGTATTAACGAGGCAGAGCAATCAAAGTACAAAAGGTTATTAACGGAGATGAAAAACATCAGAGAAGAAGAAAGCAGGATAATTTCAGATCAACAGATTAAACTAAGTGATAAGAATGTCACCAACAATGATAATAAAATGCAGGTTTCCTGTGAGTATCTAGAAAGACCTACGCAGTATTCGGAAGAGAGTAATTCCTTTTGTCATAGTTGTACTAATGAATCAGCATATATGGGAGACATAGAACAAAGTATAAGCTCGTTATCGATTAAATCAACTGAAATTAGAACAGGAAATAATGAGTGTGTAAGTATAATAGCTGATAGTTTAGATAAAGGGTCAACTACAACTGTAGAGGAAAACACAAAAACTGACAAGGGAAATATTGATCCAACGGAAGTATTACTCATGAATTGGGCAGCAGTATGGGAGGAATTGTCAAAAAACCTTGCTACTCATAAAAGTGATGAGTGTACCACAGAAGACGTAAAAATAAAAATCTATAAGCGAGAGGGTAACAGAGTATGTCATCTATATGAATGTAATAAGTGTCCTTGGAATACAAAAATTTGGACTACACCTAAAGACGACAAGAACCTAGATATAAATGAAGCTTTGATTTTAGGTGCAATAAATACAGGAAACGGATACACTCAAATGAAAAAGATATTTACAACAGCTGGAGTAAAATTTATGAGTAATGACACTTATATTAATCGTCGCGACAAAGCTTGGAATATTATGTCGAATGCAGTGAAAGAAAGCATGAAGCAAGCTGGTAGGGAAGAATTTGAAATAGCTTTAAAAAATGAAAAAGTTATAAATAATATAGGATTGGTACCAGTATTAGCAGACGGTAGTTGGATGAAAAGGTCATATAGGAGCGGAAATCATAATTCACCTGCAGGTATGGCTTTCATCATAGGTTTCAATACAGGAAAGATACTGTGGTGTGAAACAAAGGACATGTATTGTTCTGTTTGCGACAGAGCTAATAGAATAAATAAAACACCAAAGCCTCACCAATGTTTTAAAAATTGGAGCCGTGATTCAAGTTCCACAAGTATAGAGAGCACAATAATTGCAAACGGTTTCTGTCGTAGTATTGAAGAACATAATTTAATATACGAAACACTAATTGCAGATGGTGATAGTAGTGTTTATAAAAAGGTACTACAAGCCGATCCATATGCAGAACATGGAGTAATCGTAAATAAAGTAGAGTGTGTCAAACACTTACGAAGATGCTTCCGAACAAGTGCAAAAAGAATAGCAACAAGCAAAACAGGACGTATAGGCAAAGCTAGAAGTATTGTAAAAGCAGGTGGAGAAAAATGCATTACTGAAGTAAATCGTATACTTAAAAGAGTATGGGATTCTGGTAGGGATTTTGATGAAGAATGCATTTTTGAAGTCCATAATGCCATTGATGTCATTCCTAGACATGTGTTTGGGGATCACAGTCTATGTATTGGAAACAATCCACTTTGTGATGGTACTCCGAAAGATAATGAAGTTAATCAGGTTGACTATCTCGAGAATTGGAATTTTGTTACTGAACTTGAGACTGCTAATACACGTCTTAGTGAAAATGCAAAAAGCTTACTATTACATATGGATACGAATTTAGTGGAAGCAGCTAACGGAATTGTTGCTGAAAAAATCGGAGGAAAACGTATCAATTTTGCATTACGAAATGAATACGAAACTCGTGTGCTTGCCGCAGCATTACAATTCAATAATCGAAATGTCGCAGTAGGTTATTACAAAGCTAGTGGAAAAAATATCCCAACGGCGGTACAGGATTTGCATGACGCAAATACAAGGGAGTATCAGCGAAGAAAAGCTAATGGTCCGCAAAGAAGACAAAGAAGAAAAAAGCAATATTATGACAAGGATTATGGTCCAAATGCAGATCAACCCGCTATGAATAAGGAAACGTATGATAAAAAGTTAGAGAATCATAATAAAGAGACTAAGAAAAAGATGGAGAATCGAGATCAAGAAGAAAAAAATACTCGGGGACAAAGAAAAAATCCTAAATGGCGAGTTCTAAGAAGACAATTTGTGACAGCAAGCTTTGCGGGTAGAATATCTCGTAAAAGAGAGTACACATCGTGTTCTGGAATTGTAAAAGGTATACGAATTCCAAAATTTGTAACAACACCTGCAATATCGTGGGGTATTAAAAATGAACCAAAAGCTAAAGCGAAATTGGAGGAAATTCTAAATGATAAAGTTTTAGAATGTGGCTTATTTATTCACCGCACAGTTGAAGGTTTAGCAGCTTCTCCAGATGGCATTTTAAAGGACAATGGTAACATTGTGGAAATAAAATGTCCTTATAATGCCAGAGATTATAAGTCACTAACTGAGGCTTATGATGATAAAATAGATACAATTAAATCATTATTTACGGACAACAAATGTTTAAAAATCAATAAAAATCATCAGTATTATTACCAGGTACAAATGCAATTAAATGTCGTTGGTAAAGAATTTTGCTACTTTTTTGTGTGGATACCATCAGATTTCAGGCTTATTGAGATAAAAAGGGACGACGAACTTTGGAATAATGTAATGTTACCAAAGCTAAGCCTTTTTTATTCAACATGCTTATTACCTGAAATCATTGATAGCTTTATAAGCAAAGTAGGAAAAGCAAAAGATCCACCTTACATTATCGAAGCAAAACAGAAATATGAAATGGAAAAAGAACGTAAAAAAAATATGAAAAAAATTGAAACGGGTATTAACATCGTTGAAAACAATAATAGCGCATGTTTTGAACAAGTAAATGTAGAACCCGCAGAAGAGAGAACCCGCAGAAGAGAGTAGTAGAAAAGACGATGAAATAGTCGATCTGAAGTGTAAAAATAAGAAGAAGAGGATACTAACCTCTGATTTATTAAGCGATACAGAACAGATCGATAATGAAATTGATGACATTGTAAACTGTGATAGCAATGTCACGTCAATTAAAAAAAGTAAACGGTACAAGAAACAACCGACGTATTTAAACGATTATGAACAAGATTATAAAACAGACTCTACTTCTGATTATGTAGAAGGTAAATCTGTTGTAACAAAACAGATAGAATTAATTGCTAATTCAATAGCAGAATATACAGAAGATATAATAGAAAAAGATTCTTTATTACATTCTGTAGAAATCAATGAAACAGACTTTTTGACAAACAACTTAGGTACAAAACCTATTCAGTCAGAAAATTGCAATAGTCATGATACGTTGACTAAAAAGAGTACACGCTCTCGATATCCACCCAATTACTTGAATGATTATGAGCAAAACTATAAAACAGATCCTTCTTCCGACGATGTAGAAAGTGAATTTGCTGTAGAAGAAGAATCTGATTGTAATGCTCATCCATTAGCAGAAAATGTAAAAGAAATTTTGAAAACAAATTCTTTATTACAATCTGTAGAAAGTAATGCAAGAGAGTTTTTGACAAACAACTTAGGTACAAAACCTATTCAGTCAGAAAATTGCAATAGTCATGATACGTTGACTAAAAAGAGTACACGCTCTCGATATCCACCCAATTACTTGAATGATTATGAGCAAAACTATAAAACAGATCCTTCTTCCGACGATGTAGAAAGTGAATTTGCTGTAGAAGAAGAATCTGATTGTAATGCTCATCCATTAGCAGAAAATGTAAAAGAAATTTTGAAAACAAATTCTTTATTACATTCTGTAGAAAGCAATGCAAGAGAGTTTTTGATAAACAACTTAGGAACAAGACCTATTCAGTCAGAAAATTGCAATAGTCATGATACGTTGACTAAAAAGAGTACACGCTCTCGATATGCACCCAATTACTTGAATGATTATGAGCAAAACTATAAAACAGATCCTTCTTCCGACGATGTAGAAAGTGAATTTGCTGTAGAAGAAGAATCTGATTGTAATGCTCATCCATTAGCAGAAAATGTAAAAGAAATTTTGAAACCAAATTCTTTATTACATTCTGCACAAGTCAACGAAAGTCAAAACTTGTCGTTCAATGTAGATACTAAATCTATTCAAGGAAAGAACTTAGAGGCAAGGCGTAGCGAAATAAATAAAAATAAACGAACTATAAAAAGACCGAAATATTTGCATGATTATGCATAAGATAAAAGCTAGACAATTAAATTTTTTTTGGAAAAATGCAATAATGTTACTGTATGTCAACAATCATTTATTCACAGTTCAAGTTTAAAAGATAAGCACACTGAGAAAAAAGAATAATCAAATTTATTATGAGGAGTGACAACCTTGAAAAATTTGATACTTTTCTGTTTAGAGTTTAACCTGAAGAGTGTTAAATTTACATTCATCATAATAAGTTTAATTATTATTAATTTTCCAATTTTCTCTGTTTGTTACAGTACAAAATTTTTATATATGGACTATTCCATATGACATTTATAGTGATCTTATATATTCAGGCAGAGGGTTTTTTCTTTTGTTCTTTATAGAAAAAATAAGGTACACCTTACAATATAGTGAAGATATTCCAACAAGTCGTGAAATGTCCACTAATCACGTGCAATCCTCACAGTGTGATTTTTTTATAATTAACTTTTCAAAACTGTCTACACAGTACAATATTTAATCGATTTAAATGTTATTTATTTCAAATTAAAGGGGAATAATTTTTCAAGATATGCCTGCATGAAAACTTTATAATATTCAATTGTTTATAATTTTTTTTCAATCGAAGTTAACAAAGTAATAATGTATTTTCCTTTAAAACTGAAAGTTTATTTTCTTTTTCCGTTAGTGCACACGTTTTAAATCAGTTAAAATTGATATAATGAAACCTTTAGATAAATAGTAAAGCAGAAAATAATTTATTAAAACTATTATAAACAATATTAGTTAACAGATAGTTAACTTTGGTTCCTCTATCCAAAAATGTTGTTCTTTCATATTTATATTTTATTTTAGGTTCATTTAATAACTATATATCTTCTTTTTCTTTAAGAAATAACTTGTTTAAATTATTATAAACAATATTAGATAACAGATAACTAACCTTGGATCCTCTACACCAAAAAAATATTTTTTTACACAGTTCCTTTTTCATTTAGGTAATAATTAGAAACAATTTAATATGTATTTGTATCAATATATACATATTCTATAAATAAACCTAAATGAAAAAGGAACTGTGTAAAAAAATATTTTTTTGGTGTAGAGGAACCAAAGTGAATTATTTGTTAACTAATATTGTTTATAAGAATTTAAACAAGTTATTCCTTTAAGAAGAAGAAGATATATAGTTATTAAATGAACCCGAAGTGAAATGTAAATATGAAAGAACAACATTTTTAGATGGAGAGGAACCAAAGTTAACTATTTGTTAACTAATATTGCTAACTCAATTGCTACTATATGGGTAGCAATTATTGTTAACTAACGCAGCTAATAATTAGCGAAATAGCTAACTTTCCTTGCGGTAACAGCTAATTATTAGCTGTCATAACTAAAAATTAGCTATTCATATGATAAATAGCAACCTCATTTTTATCCGTGAAGGATAATACATTATTAATTTGTTAACTTCGATTGAGATTCGATTTATGCAACAAATTATTTTTGAAATAAATATTATTGTGGAAAAAAATATTTTTTTGGTGCAGAAGAACAAAAATGAATTATTTGTTATTACTATTGTTTATATCAATTTAAACAAGTAATTTCTTAAAGAAAAAGGAGATATATAGTTATTAAATGAACTTAAAATAAAATATAATTATGAAAGAACAACATTTTTCGCTGGAGAGGAACCAAAGTTAACTATCCGTTAATTAATATTGTTTATAATAATTTAAATAAATTATTTTATGCTTTATTATTTAACTGAAGGCTATATTATATCAATGTAAACTGATGTAGGACATATGCATTAACCGAAAAAGAAAATAAATCTTCATTTTTAAAGGAAAATACATTATTAATTTGTTAACTTCGATTGGAAAACAATTATAAACAATTAAATATTTTAAAGTTTGCATGCAGGAACATGTTCAAAAATTATTCTAATTTAATTTGAAACAAAGAACTCTTAAACCGATTAAATATTGTGCGCTATGTACAGTTTTGGAAAGTTCATTGTAAAAAAATTACACTGTAATTAATTACACTTAATTGAAAAAGCATTAAACGCTTCAGGCACATTTCAGGACTTTTTGGAAAATCTTCTCTTTAACATAGAGAGATTTGTAAGGTATATATATATATATATATATATATATATATATATATATATATATATATATATATATATATATATATAAATTTTAAACTTAAATTCTTTAACAACTTTGTTCTAAACTCAATATTTTCGGACTTAGAATCAGTTGCTTATAAAATAACTAGAAAATTTGGACGATAAAGACAATAAAAGAATACTTATCCCATGTTTTTCTATAAAGAAGGAAAAAAAAATATATTCAACTCTTCAACGGTTTTATCATTTTTCAATTTTGCAAGAAATAAATTTATAATTTTGTTAAAGTTAATTCAGACTATTTTTTTTTACTTTAATATTAAATACAGCTATTAAGCTTCAAGTTACAGTACAAGTTTTATTAATATGACTAACAAATTAAATTTTTTTTTAATAAATCAATGAAAGATACACCCCAAGTATATTCTGGTTTAATCGTAGGGGCGTTAACCGAATTTAAAAAATCACTATAAATGTAATATGAAGTAGTCCATATGTATTTATCGTAGTGAGCAAACGATTAAGATTTGGTACTGTTTATAACTGTCCTTGCGTGCAAAGCGCGCAAGGTTTGTTATAATCAATAACTGTCCTTGCGTATAAAGCGCGCAAGGTTTGTTATTATCTAAAACTGTCCTTGCGTGTAAAGCGCGCAAGGTTTGTTATTATCTAAAACTGTCCTTGCGTGTAAAGCGCGCAAGGTTTACCCAGTAAACGAAAACTAATTGAAATGAATTAAAAAGAATTCACAAAGAGCTTTCGTGAATCCCGTTTTGTGACAAATACGAATTGGAGCCATGATGCAATTTTCCTGAATTCGTGAAACTGTATTGAACTTCCGAACCTTCTATCCGTACCAATTCACTGGACAAGTTTTGAGCCTTTAATTTTTTTCAATTCGTTAGGACGAATTCAATGCATTCCAAGGCCATTTCTTTCGAATGCGAATTCGTTTGGACAAATTGGTACATATTGAATTAAATTCAATTGAATATACAAAGAGCTTGAGTGAATCCCGCTTTGTGACAAATACGAATTGGAGCCTATCAAAAATGTTAATTCGTTTCAATTCATTTGAATTAGTATTTTTTTACTGGGTTGTTATTATCTAAAAATGTCCTTGCGTGTAAAGCGCGCAAGGTTTGTTATTATCTATAACTGTCCTTGCGTATAAAGCGCGCAAGGTTTGTTCTCATCAATGGTATGAAGTGTGGCATAACAAAAGGGGGTCAAGCGACAATGTTTCGAAATTGGGATTTATTTATAAAACAAATAGAGAAAATTAATTTAAAAAGTTCTGAAAAAGGATTTTCTTGTAATTTTTTTATAAATCATTTTTAATGAAAAGAAGAATAACAAAAAAACAAAATTTTTACTTACCATGCAATTAAGTTAAAAAACAAGAAATTTAATATTATTATAAATAGGTTAGCATGGTTAGTAAAGTTATATTTTTATCCAATTTTCAACAATTTAAATATTATTTTTCTGTTAATTTTTAAATATTTCTGTTTCAAGTTTTCATTTTAAAAATTCTGTACCGTTTAATTTTAAAACTAAACATTTAATTAACAATTTTCTAGAAAAGAAACTACTTTTTTTGCATTCAATTCGTCAATCCAATTTTAAAAAAATAATTTCACAAAGTGAAATAATATTTTGAAACGTTTTTTTTTTACATTTTTCTTAAATAAGTAGGGAAATTTTTAAACGTGTCATTTTCGTTTCCTGTAAAATCATGAAATTTTCACTTGACACATTTTGTTATGCCACCTTTCAACTGTCCTTGCGTGGAAAGCGCGCAAGGTTTGTTATCGCTTATGAATGTCCTTGCGTGCAATGTACGCAAGGTTTGTTATATTGACATATGTCATGTCACTAAAATGTGACGTATGTTGTTCGTTATATTGCAATATAGAATTATAGTAATTACACTGTAATTTTTTGGGGTGTAATGTAGACCGCCTCCTCGTTGGTGCACCCTGGGTAACGCTAAATGGTCTACACACAAAGAAACAAAAATGTTTTCATACACAATTGCAAAGATTACTATTTAGGTATGCCAAAAACTATAAAAAAGGAAAATAACTCAACTTAAAGTATAGCAAAACTCATAACACATGGATGTTAGAGGTCGCTATAAGTACGAATCTGACAACAAATTTTCTCATTTCAGAATTACGGATCCAAAAAGGCAGCTGATTCTAAAATTTTTTTGATTCCTTTGAAACTTAACATTTGGATTTTAACCACTTCGGCGGCATGGCGTTCCAATTGGCGTTCCATGAGTAAGTGGCAGAAGCGGCACAAAATGCGAAAATGGCGTTCCTACTTGAACTCAATTTCAAAAGTCTGTAGTCAAGTTAAACTTGCCAAAATTGAATATTTTTATTATTTGAGATAAATGAAGATGAATAGGCCAAGAAAAAATTATTTTTTGGAGGTATTAAATGGTTTTATAAAGGTTTTAAAGTAGCCAATTTTTAACACTTTTTACGAATGGCGTTCTAATATTTACCCAAAATAGTTCACAATATTGGATTCGCCTATTTGAATTTTTGAAAATCAATTTAACATTCATAATCTCAAATAATAAAAAACATTTGGTTTGGTAAACTTAATTTGTTTACAGAGTTTAGAAATTGTTTGTTTTTTAATTAATCAGTCTTATTGGATCTGCTATTTGAAATTTTATAGAACAGACTTGAAATTCACGTTTAGCATCCCTGTTGTATTCGTCATTTACAATTTTGGAATTTTTATTGAAAAATGGAAAGGCATCTGATATGATCTGATTTTAAATCTCTAAAATGTCGCCATACGCACATCGTATACAGTATTTTTCAGGAATTTTACGTAGTAAAGCTTGAAAATTATATTTGTAAACTTCCTGTAAAGTCTGAATGTCCTCTGAATGAAATATTGTGATGAAAACTTATTGTAAATTTTCACAAGAAACTTGTAGAAAGTTTGCACAAGAGACTTATAGAAACTTGGCACAACAAACTTCCACAAATACTGTACTGTAAAAAGAAAGATACTAAATCATAATTTGATTCTTTCTAATATACCGAAATCAGCTCTAATTTAATCCTTAAACCGCAACCAGGGTGTACGACACCCATATTCTAGCTTTCTACTCTAATATCTCGTTTAAATTAGTAAAAATTGAACGTGTGTTGATATTGGACAGTACATTTCGTACTTAACTTTATGTTTCGTGAGTGACATTAGTCTGCCAAGTGTCTTTGTGTATTTGATAACTTTATGAAGTTGACGGCGAAAAATTTCTGCTTGTCTGACACCCAGTTTTTGGTTTAAGGTAATTTCAGTATTTTTAAAAAACTCTTTTTTAATTATTAAAATTAAATAAATCATTATGAAACCTATTTTTCTTCAAAAATAGATGTACTGAGCTATATAAGATAATTTTTCCAAAAGATAATATCCTATTCCAGCTTGGAGAACACACTTAACCCTCGGAGAACACATGGGGTCATTTTGACCCCACGATTTTTTGCGAAAAGCTTTTTATCTATTGTTTAATATTTTTTATAAGGATTTTAAAGTACACAGACTTATTTTACAGAGTTTAAACTATATTTTTAAAAAATCCTTAGGTTAAGCAGATGAACAGTTTAAAATTGGTTGAGCATTGAAAAATGACTTAAAAAAGAGGTGTGTTCTCCGAAGGTTAAAAGTCCCCGGGTGTCGCACACCCAGTGTGCGGTTTAAGGATGGATTTGTAAGTGTGCGGTTTAAGGGTTAAAACCTTTTTTTAGTGTATCAAAGTGTGTATCAAAGTTTTAAGAAAAAAAAATTGTTATTTCTAAAATATTTTTCAAATGCGTCGAAAACCTTTTGGAAGTAAGAGAATAAAAATCGTATCTCCCGAAGGGGAAATTTACAACTAGCGGAGTACTGCGCCACCACTGGCAGCTACGCTGACAGACAGCACTGGCATAACTCTGGGATGATAACGCTGTCTAACGCTGGCGAAGTACTGCCTGCCAGTGCTGCCAAACAGCGCTGTCGCAGCACTGGACCAGTGCTGGCTGAGAGTATTGCCGCAATAAATGCCGTATTGTTCTTAATTAGTCGTAAATTAATAATTATAAATAATTTAATAACAAAATGGTAAATAATATTAATAAATAGTTATTATTCATAAAATATTTCTCTTCTTAAAGAAATTGTATTAAAGATGGAGACTAACAATGGATATAGTAAATGAAGTAGAAAAAAATTATTTATAACATTTAAAAATTAAATAATGAACAATTACAGTAAGTGTACATTAGATTTTCATATTTTGGTACCTAACGATTGGAATCTAGAAATATCGCAAACCTATGAAAATAAACAAAATTGCTGACGAGGGGAATCGAACCTACGACCTACGGACTAACAGACTAACGCTCTAACCACTATGCTAAAGACACATGTGTGCAGTAAAATTTTAATATCTCAGTATCATTCAGACATACAATTATTGAGTCAAAGATGAGAAAAAATAGGGATACGTTAGAAATAATAAATTGAAATAAAATAAATTAAACTAAATTTTTAATAATTAAATTAAATTACTTTACTTATGGCATTTAACATTTTACGTAATTCTTAAATTACGTGGTAATTTTTAAATAATTTTTTATTCATAGTAAGAAGTATAATAGTATTTTAATAAGAACAAAATTATTATTGAGATTAAAGTTTAAATTTTGTTTATAATTTTAATTTGTTTAAATAATCTATTATTTACAAAATTAGACAATTATGTTAAATTGTTATTATTAAATTTAATAAGAATAAAAAATGAACAACTGAAAAGTAAAATATTAATTTTCTTCAATAAATTTATATTTATAAACTTTTTTTTATAATTTTTTTCAAGTTTATGTAAAAAAAAACAATGTTGGCAAAGAGCGTTGTGAACAATCTTTCTATACTCAGCCAGCACTTGCCGCCGTGGCTTGTCCAAGCTTTGGCGAAACAAAAATTCTGTTCTGCGCCAGCACTAATTGTCGAGGCTCGGCTAGACTACGCCGAACAATCGTCTGAGTACTAAGCCAGTGGTGAACATCGGCACTACACTGGCATTTCCCATTGGGTATGTCGAAAACGAAAAAAGATTTTTAAAAAACTGAAATGAGAGATGTATTATTTTACGCCTGCGCACCTTTGGCAGCCAGTTTAATTTCATTTACTATTTACTATTTTTTAATTGATGGTTAAAGCTATCAATGCGCTTTTTTCACTAAAATGATTCATATTTAATTGGGAATCAAATAGTATATTACACTTAACAGTTTAATCAACTGGTTTTTTTCATATTCGATAAAAAGTGAAATCTGCGAAATGGGGCTGATTGTGCCTTTCGCTCGGGGCTAATTTGTGCTACAGTCAGTGGCAATTTTTTAGAATGAGAACATATAACATGTATGGGAAATTCCACGTGAAACATAGTTATTAGTTGTATCAAATGTAATAAATTAAAAAAAGTAAAAAAATGGCATTTAATATCTGCTTTTTGACCTAGGTGCACAATATGCCGCGTGCGAGCTACCTGCACGCGGAGATTAACTATTTTTTAAAATCCATGAAACTTATCAGATTTACTCTAAAATTTTTATCAAAAACTTCTTAGTATTTTAAGGTACATTTTAAACAAAAAAATTTTTTTATCGAATATCTTAAGTTAAAAAAAAACTTAATTTGTTTATAAAAGATTGTTATTTTTTTAGTATAAAATGGGAAAATTTTTTTGTTAACATATTATTCAATAGTAGAGAAGAAATCATAACTATTCTTCTCTTGTCAAAAATTAGAAAGAAACAATATTTTTCGAGTTATCTGATATTAAAAAGCAGGTAAAAAAACATTAAAAAAACGAAAAATGTTGAAAATTCGTAACTCAAAAATTTGGATGAAAACGTTGCAGATTATTTTAAAATTTTTAATCTATTCTAGTGTTGATTTACTGTGTATTTGAATGATTATAATAAATAATATTATTTGCTGTAATTTAAACAAGGTAAAGCTCTATGCGGCACAATCTGCCCCAGCGTCGCCGCGCTGCAAAAAATCACATTTTTATTGAAAACTATGAAAAATTGTTAAAAAGTATAAATAATTCAAAAACTACATAAAATTCTACACCAAATAGTTCATAAATAAAAACAGTTGTTATTTTACTATTGTCTTCCTTCATTTTGTCGAAATCGGCACTTTCAACCCCGCTCTCCCCTAACTATGTTATTTTTTTAGCATTTTCAGTTTAAAAACAAAAATTCTGTTCTAAAAAATACTTCTATAATTATGAAAATCATCGTTTTTATTTGCAAATTTTTTTCATTGATTCAAAAACATATTTTCTATCAAATTACGCGTGGGGTAATCGCGTGATATTCAAAAAGGGTCAAAGTACTTTTTTACCGCATTTATTTTATGGCCATTGAATTCCTAACAAAAAAGTACTACTAATTTTGTGGAATGTTTCAATTATTTTCTTCATATATTTAAAAATATTAATAATAAATAATAATAATATGTGTTCTAATAATAATATGTATTAAATTCTACTCATTTAATAATAATAATAATAATAATAATAATAATAATAATAATAAAAAAACAAGTAATAAATAAATATAATAATTATAGTAATAAATAATAAAAGTAATGACTTTCATTATTTTTGCTGCTCACGTACATTCCTACTGTACGACGCAAACGGTGCAACCTGATATAGTCGGCCATGTCCAATCTCGTGCAATCTTACTCGACATATCAAAAGAAGCCCGTAAAAGGTTCTCTATAGCGCCATCTGTGCCTTCTTTATGTAGGCTGGCAATTGATTGATAAGTTAGGAAAGAATTTGAAAGAAATACAATTTTGATTATAAAACTAAGTTTCTTTTTAAAAATGGTAATAATAATTATTAACAATTAACAATATTAGAGTATAATAAAAAAAAGTTAAAAAATGAATATTATACAGAATTTTCCATAATAATACAAAAAAATTCAATAAATTTTAGATATAATTTAATTTTTAAAAATTCTGTATCTTTGTAATTTTTAATAATTTTATTAATTACAATTTAATAAATTATACCTCTAGAGGTACTAATTAGCAATTTTTATTTTTATTCTTTTTAAAAAATTATTTTAATGAATTACAAAATTAAGAAAAAATGTTTTTCATATTTTTCGTTTTAATTTATCATATTTTATATTATGTATATTTTTATAAACAAAAATCCCTTTATTTATATTCTTTATATTAGTTTTTATTATTGCAAAATATTGTTTTTATAATTTTCAACAATCTAAAAATTATTGCCCTGTTCTATCATACTGTTATGCCTTTACGTAGGCAACCCGCTTTACTCCACCTTTCGGTGCGGACTTTTTTTCCCCAAATCAAGTAAATTGAAATCGTAATAACCATATTGTGGCTCGTAGAAACATCGTATCGAGACAAAATAAATTCTTCATAATTCTTCATTTAATTTTGCTTTAGGGTAAAGAGCTCTTTTTTTGAGAAAGTATCAAATTATTTTTTAAAAAATTGTCAAAGTAAAAAGTTTTGTAATAATCAGTTGAAAGTGTTGGATAATCTAAAAAGAAAGAATAAGAGCAGGAACTTATAGAGAAAAGGGCTCTTTATTGAAATTATATATGAACTAAGGATTTAAGTAAAAATCTGATTGTAATAATCGATATTTCTACGAGTGTCAATAATATTTTCGCTATACAAATTGATAGCTTTGATGTCGGAAATAAACTTATGACCTGGTCGCCT
The DNA here is from genome assembly GCA_032872505.1 of Leptopilina syphax. Lineage (NCBI taxonomy): Eukaryota > Metazoa > Arthropoda > Insecta > Hymenoptera > Figitidae > Leptopilina > Leptopilina syphax. Next base: position 19,367 of record JAVJHT010000017.1, read on the forward strand.
ACAGAAAGGATTTTAAAATAGTGGAATAAGTAATTATTATTTTAGAATAGAAAATTTATTAGCGCCAAATTTCTATTAATATCTCATATAATTGAGGAATAAAAAGAAATTATTACAATAATTATTTTCATAGACTAGAAAACATGATTAAAGATAAGTTAACATATATTAATAAGGTAAAAATTAATACTCTCTTTTATGATTTTGTAATTAATAAATAATTTTTAATTTTACCTTATTTTCCAATTATACTAATTAACTAATTTTCCAAAATAATTCAAAAAAAATTCAATAAATTTTAGATATAATTTAATTTCTAAAAATTCTGTATCTTTGTAATTTTTAATATTTTTATTAATTACAATTTAATAAATTATACCTCTAGAGGTACTAATTAGCAATTTTTATTTTCATTCTTTTTAAAAAATTATTTTAATGAATAACAAAATTTTAAAAAAATGTTTTTCATATTTTTCGTTTTAATTTATCATATTTTATATTATGTATATTTTTATAAACAAAAATCCCTTTATTTATATTCTTTATATTAGTTTTTATTATTGTAAAATATTGTTTTTATCATTTTCAACAATTTAAAAATTATTGTCCTGTTCTGTCATACTGTTATGCCTTTACGTAGGCAACCCGCTTTACTCCACCTTTCTATTGTGCGGCCATTTTTTTCCCCAAATCAAGTCACGCACATCTGTGAATTGAAATCGTAATAACCATATTGTGACTCGCAGAAACATCGTATCGAGACAAAATAAATTTTTACTAATTCTTCATTTAATTTTATACTAAGGTAAAGGCCCACTTTTTTGATTAAGTGCTTAGTTTTTTTTTTAAAAGTGATCAAAGTGGAAAATTACACGAAACATACTGGACAGTGGGGGAGAGTGGGTTGGCAACACTTCACAGTTCTCGACCTCCAACGCCGTTAATCTTCTTATCACAAATTCTGACAGCATATAAGATCATTCAAGTTAACATTATAATTCAGCACCTGAAACATAAATATTTTAACAAAGAAAAATCTTATCTAAGAAAACCTACAAATTTTTCACAAATTATTAAAATTAATATACTTATCTGACAAGTTTCGTTACACTATGTAGTAAATTCCGATATTGGTTTTAATTAGTAGTATTTGCTTTTAAAATTACACTGTCCATTATATAGGACGCTGACTTGTAGAACCTATGTATATAGAACTTATAATGAAACATAACCTTAAAATAATGAAATACACTGTCACAGCATTATTTTGAAAAAGAAATGCATTTTAAAATCAGTAACATATAATACAATGATTTAACACTTCATTGTGTCAACTTTTAAGCAATCCAATTTCAACTTGAGATGGACTTATTTACATTGTTTAAATTCTAAAAAACTGAAAACAAACGAAAAAATTGTTACTACGTATAGAGATGCAAAATTCTCGGTAATTTAAAATCCGGTTATATTCTCGAGAATATGACCGGGAAAATTCTCCTTCCGGAGAATTTAAGAGAATTTTCTCTACATTTAAATGCATGCGCGCACTTATTTGTTTTAAAATAAAAAAAAATTGTATAAATTAAAATTGATAATAATTAATGAAATAATTAACATTACATAATATTAATAAATAAAATAATTAATTCCGTAACAATATAATTTCGTTAGAATAAATAAATAATTAATATTTTTAAAAATAAAAAACTTATGTTTCCGTATACAACTGAAAAAATCATAATTTCAATAATTTATTTATTTATTTATTGAAAATAAGTCAATAATAATATTGTATAAAATAAAAGTTAAATTGGTATAAAATACTTGAAGTAATTTGATAGAAATAAATAATGTTTTTAAGATGTGATTGATAAATTTAGATTTTTAGGTTATGTCTGGATCACATTTTCGTATTAGTTTTGTTGTAAGAATATTGTAATCATAACTTAAGTTCTATTTCAATTGAATAGTTTAATATCTTTTAAAAGTAATTATTATTAATTAATACTAATAATTATAATACTAATCATATAAAAATAGCAGACAATAGTGCTGTACACCAACGAATTATCTAATCAGATATACCAGTACACAAGCACAAGAATTCTCATAAATTCTCTTGGAGAATTTTGGTCGGTTATATTCTCGGTTATATTCTCGTTCTCGTTCCCGTTCTCCGGGTAATATTACCTCTTCGCATCTCTAACTACGTAAACAATTTTTTTTTAGTAAGGCGGGACTGCGGGAGGTGTGACGGCAGGCCTAAATTCACGTAATTCTCCGCTAGGGAAAAACACTACGTAACTCTTCGTACGGAAGAAACTAGGTAATAGCGCTAAGATTCAAAATTAATATCAATATAATAATTGAATTTTAATGTAAAATAAAAACACATGCATTTTATTTGCTTATTCCCGTAAAGAATTTTATCACATGCAAAAAATCTAAAGAACGAAATAGAATGGCAACCAAACATGTGCTGCTTTTTGAAAAGGAATAATAGTTAAAATTACAGATGTTGAAATAGTCTGCGAAAATGAGGCAAATGTCACGTAGGACACAAAAAAATTAGAATTGAAAAGAAACAGAGTTTATTTCTATAAAAAAATAGCCTTTTGAGAAATACATCTTTCCGAACTTCGAAACCGTTGGGAAAACCCAAACATGTGGTAGCAATAAAAAAAGGGACCGTGGGACTCGGGCCTTACTCGAGTCCCCGGTATAAAAAAAAAGGGTATTGTACCGTCAGGAAAAACCTATGACTCATCGTTCGTATATAAGAAAAAGAAATGAGTTTTCTATTTAATTACAATATTCAAACTTGATATGAATTTCATATCTTTAATTCTATATGTATGTCACTAACAATTTTATAAAACAACGATTATAAATTGATTACTGTTTACCATTTCATTACTAGTTAAATAATTAGATACTCTTAATTAATGATAAAAGTTATAATCACATGTACAGAATTTGTTAATTAATTTATTGATTAATTAAATAACAATAATAATAATAATAATAATAATAAATAATAACAAATTATCTACGTTTATTGTAATATCTTATTAGTAATTCAAAGTCACCATAATTCTATGGTAATTAAATATACAGATGCAAAATGTAATTATAATACTCCGAATGAATTTAACTGAAACCGATTATTATATATTTGGTAATTAACGAAACAAATATTAATTAACTTCATATATTGTTAATGTTAAATTTAAATAATGAATAAATAGTATGAATGTGTAAATAACTTGTAAAATAACACTCCGTCAGGGTTGTATTGGTTACAGGGAAGTTCAAAGGAAGGGGTAGTCATCCCCTCTACTCAACGCGCGCAGGGTCCTATGGGGACCCATGGACCACAGGATCTCATCTCGACAGATATCTCCGAGCACTCAGACCGATTACATGTTGTAATCCTTCGGCTCAAATTTGTAACCTTTTTCCCTTAATGTTCATTAAAGTAACAAGTTAAAAGTATTTCTGTTGTTATCATTTGAAGTAGAAGTTGAATCTTCCTCCTATTTACAGGGTACACTTTTGTGTTCTAGCAGCATAAAATCCCCATCATTTTTAATAATCAAAAATCCCTATTATCGAAGTTGGGACGTGACAGTCTTTACGCATGAATTTTACACAAGGGCGGAAAAAATTGGACCAATAGAAACGGAGATTTAGAAACGCACTTTAAGGGCTAAATTTTAAACCGAAAAGTTGTAATGTCAACTTGAAAATTTGAAATTGTCATGATTCAAATAGAGGGAATTAATTTTTTAGTACGAGATTTTATAAAATTCCCTGACAATTCCAGGTTTTCCAGGTTTTCCATGACTCGAAAAAAATTCCATGACAATTCCAGGTTTTCAAGGTTTTCCAGGTCTGTGGCAACCCTGTGATACAAATCTTATAAATATAACATCTTAAATATATATTAAATTTTAATCAAATATTGAAAAATGGCCATTTTACTAGTGAAAAAAAACTAGTTATATATATAATTAATATTACTATTATATTACTAGTTCTTTTTTTTGACCAAAAAAAGAACAGTTGTATTTTCCAGTGAAAGAACATAGCAAATTTATATTAATACGGTGCCTAAAAATAACAAAAATTATATGAAAAAGGTTACAATTAATATTCTGAAACAATTTTGCAACTTACTATTATCCATATTTTCTTTATTACGCACCCAGAAATATTATATACACTGAGAAAAATGGAGTATTGGACTAAACATCTGGAGGGACAAATCGTTGATATTTGAGAGTTAGCTATTGGATAACAATCTAAATGTTCAAATACACCATTGACAGATATTCGTGCCATTTCTCTTGGGGTGTTTTCGACGTTGATACTCTGAGTGCTCTGCCAGAGCGAAAAAGGTTCTCAACCATTGTAAAAAGTTGGTTAGTGGTTCTGTACGTTCTGATTGGCTAGAACACGGTGAGCCTGACTTGCTTGTGATATATGCTGCAGCTTTTAGTAACATGTAACTAAAAACGTGTGGTATTTTTTTATTTTTCCCTAAATTGACTATGTTCAGATAGTTCTCTTGCTCTGGCTGAACCCTCGGTTACAATCTACCGAGCACTAATCCGTTGAATCAGAGGATAATCAGTAGAAAACGTTATTTTTTAAATTTAAAAGGAAAACATGGCTGAAAATTTTTATTTTGGTGTAATTGATCCAATGATTCTGAATGCTATCGCGAATATATTTATGGTTGATAATGATGACACTGAGGAAGTTCTTCAAGTTTTAAGGATAAGAGAAGCTCATGAACGAAACAAAAATTATTTTGAGAAAATAATTCCACGATATTCATTGTCAGGTAAGTTTAACCTAAAAATAAAAATACTTTTATATTTTTTATTAATATTAATAACAAACTTTCTTTTCAATAATAAATAGCCATTCTTTTAAAAAATGATTATTTCTCGGTATAAATTACTAATATTTAATTCTTTATTTTACACAATATATTCAGTAAATAGTTTTTTGATATCAATCAAAAACTAAGACCTAAAAAAACTAAAATTGTTTAAAACTAAAATCTCCTTCATCGTGAAGCTTTTTACATCGACAATAATTTTTTGACCAATTTTTGCAACGGGTGTAAAAAGTGCGAATTTGTTATTGTCAACTTTTGTTATTATTGTGTCAAAAAAAAGATTTCTTTGTATAATTTTTTTTAACACCTTGATTGATAATCTGAAGGAGATGTTTAATTGAGTTTGTGTTTATTCTATCTATTTTCTTTTTTGATTCTTTTGAATAAATGTTTATCAATATCATGCCAAGAAGTAGAGTAATTTTGTTAAATTTGCAGACTTCAAATCACATTTCCGGATGACAAGATCAACTTTCGCAAATATGTTGGAAACTCTTGGACCATCATTGTATGGTGGACTGAATGCAGGACAATCTACCGTGGTACCAGAGAAACGATTATGTATAGCCATGTGGATATTGTGTAATCAAGAAGTATACAGGTACAATTCATTATAATATTTTTTTTAATTCACGAAATCAAGAAATAGATTGAGTGACATTTTAATCAATTGAATTTTTGACTAAAATAGATTTGTTGTTTACATAATTGACAGTGAAACAAAAATATATATAAATGAGAATTTTATTTCCCAGTCCATTGAATTTTGACTTTTTCTCTGACCTTGAAGAATATTTTGATTTACTCTAAAACTGATTAGATACTGAGAAAAATGTTTCTAATTCATTTATTTACCAATTTCTTTAATATTTTAAAATTAATCGAAAACAACAATAACTTCTTTAATTATTATTATTTTTCCATAGAAATTCACATTTATTTTGATTGCTTCCAAATTATTTATTAATTTTCATCATTTAAATTCAATTATTCCTAAAAATTCACGCAATAATGCTTTTAATATTGAATAATTATTCAAATTTTTGACCAAAATTCACATTTAAATCATTTTTTATTAAAAAAAATTCTACCAGAATTGTATTAACAACTTTTGAAAATAATTAATTCCTTTTCAGGAATTTAATTAAAATTGTAATAAAATTTATTATATTCAAGAATTTTATATCAATTTTTGAAAAGAATTCAACTTTAACCAAGAATTTTATTAATGAAGATAATTTAATTCTTGACAAGAATATTTAAAAACTTTTTGAAAATAATTTTAATTTCTGTAAAACTATTTTATTACTTTCCAAAAAAATTGAATTCTTGTTACGAATTTTGATATTTATCATAAAATAATTAAATTTTTACAAATAATTCTATTAAAATTCCTTAAAATAATTAATTTAATGGGAAGAATTTTGTTTATCAAGATAATTACATTTTTATTGCAGAATTACTTAAAACTTTTTGAAAATAATTAATTTTCTTCCACGGAATAAAAACTATTTATGGAAATAATTAAATTATTGCAACAAAATTTACTATTTTATTGCATAATTGAATGTTTCTTAAGATTGAATTCTTTCGACAAGTTTTCATGAAATTTTTATGAATAATTGCATTTTTTCGAGTAATTTACAAAATTTGTATTAAAAATACTTGAAATTCTGGAATGAAAACAATTGAAATCGTAGGTAAATGAAATTTTATTACTCATGAAAATAATTAAAAATGTTTTCTTAGAATTGTATCAAAAATTATTTTAAATATAAGTTATTTGATAAATTTTATGAAAGTAGAAAAATCTTTGCTGATGAAGAAAAAATTTTTCTGTTTGTAAAAAAGTTGGAATTTTCTAATTTTCATTTGACTAAATTCATGAAATTTCAAAATTTTTTCAGAAAATCTTGAGATTTCATTGCTTCTTCTTCAAACCTTTTGTAAACTCTTCCTGCTACTTTCTAGGAAAGTAGAAAAATCTTTGTTGATGAAGAAAAAAATTTTCTGTTTGTAAAAAGGTTGGAATTTTCTAATTTTCTTTGACTAAATTCATGAAATTTCAAAATTTTTTCAGAAAATCTTGGGATTTCATTGCTTCTTCTTCAAACCTTCTGTAAACTCTTCTGCTACTTTCTAGGAAAAGTAGAAAAAATCTTTGTTGATAAAGAAAAAAATTTTCTGTTTGTAAAAAGTTGGAATTTTCTAATTTTCTTTTTCTAAATTCATGAAATTTCAAAATTTTTTCAGAAAATCTTGAGATTTCATTGATTCTACTTCAAACCTTTTGTAAACTCTTCTGCTACTTTCTAGGAAAGTAGAAAAATCTGTGTTCATGAAGAAAAAAATTTTCTTTTCGTAAAAAGTTGGAATTTTCTAATTTTCTTTTTCTAAATTCATGAAATTTCAAAATTTTTTCAGAAAATCTTGGGAATTCATTGCTTCTACTTCAAACCTTTTGTAAACTCTTCTCCTACTTTCTAGGAAAGTAGAAAAATTTGTGTTCATGAAGAAAAAAATTTTCTTTTTGTAAAAAGTTGGAATTTTCTAATTTTCTTTTTCTAAATTCATGAAATTTCAAAATTTTTTGAGAAAATCTTGGGAATTCATTGCTTCTTTTTCAAACCTTTTGTAAACTCTTCTGCTACTTTCTAGGAAAGTAGAAAAATTTGTGTTCATGAAGAAAAAAATTTTCTTTTCGTAAAAAGTTGGAATTTTCTAATTTTCTTTTCTAAATTCATGAAATTTCAAAATTTTTTCAGAAAATCTTGGGAATTCATTGCTTCTACTTCAAACCTTTTGTAAACTCTTCTCCTACTTTCTAGGAAAGTAGAAAAATCTTTCTTGATGAAGAAAAAAATTTTCTTTTTGTAAAAAGTTGGAATTTTCTAATTTTCTTTTTCTAAATTCATGAAATTTCAAAATTTTTTGAGAAAATCTTGGGAATTCATTGCTTCTTCTTCAAACCTTTTGTAAACTCTTCTGCTACCTTCTAGGAAAGTAGAAAAATTTGTGTTCATGAAGAAAAAAATTTTCTTTTTGTAAAAAGTTGGAATTTTCTAATTTTCTTTTTCTAAATTCATGAAATTTCAGAATTTTTTGAGAAAATCTTGGGAATTCATTGCTTCTTTTTCAAACCTTTTGTAAACTCTTCTGCTACTTTCTAGGAAAGTAGAAAAATTTGTGTTCATGAAGAAAAAAATTTTCTTTTCGTAAAAAGTTGGAATTTTCTAATTTTCTTTTTCTAAATTCATGAAATTTCAAAATTTTTTCAGAAAATCTTGGGAATTCATTGCTTCTACTTCAAACCTTTTGTAAACTCTTCTCCTACTTTCTAGGAAAGTAGAAAAATCTTTCTTGATGAAGAAAAAAATTTTCTTTTTGTAAAAAGTTGGAATTTTCTAATTTTCTTTTTCTAAATTCATGAAATTTCAAAATTTTTTTAAAAAATCTTGGGAATTCATTGCTTCTTCTTCAAACCTTTTGTAAACTCTTCTGCTACTTTCTAGGAAAGTAGAAAAATCTTTGTTGATGAAGAAAAAAATTTTCTTTTCGTAAAAAGTTGGAATTTTCTAATTTTCTGTGACTAAATTCATGAAATTTCAAAATTTTTTTCAGAAAATCTTGGTTTTATACTGCTTCTTCTTCAAACCTTTTGTAAACTCTTCTCCTACTTTCTAGGAAAGTAGTAAAATCTTTGTTGATGAAGAAAAAAATTTTCTGTTTGTAAAAAGTTGGAATTTTCTAATTTTCTTTGAATAAAATCAATGAAATTTCAAAATTTTTTCAGAAAATCTTAGGATTTCACTGCTTTTTCTTCAAACATTTTGTAAACTCTTCTCCTACTTTCTAGGAAAGTAGAAAAATCTTTGTTGATGAAGAAAAAAATTTTCTTTTCGTAAAAAGTTGGAATTTTCTAATTTTCTGTGACTAAATTCATGAAATTTCAAAATTTTTTCAGAAAATCTTGGTTTTATACTGCTTCTTCTTCAAACCTTTTGTAAACTCTTCTCCTACTTTCTAGGAAAGTAGTAAAATCTTTGTTGATGAAGAAAAAAATTTTCTGTTTGTAAAAAGTTGGAATTTTCTAATTTTCTTTGAATAAAATCAATGAAATTTCAAAATTTTTTCAGAAAATCTTAGGATTTCACTGCTTTTTCTTCAAACCTTTTGTAAACTCTTCTCCTACTTTCTAGGAAAGTAGAAAAATCTTTCTTAATGAAGAAAAAAATTTTCTTTTTGTAAGAAGTTGGAATTTTCTAATTTTCTTTGAATAAAATCAATGAAATTTCAAAATTTTTTGAAAAAATCTTGAGAATTCATTGCTTCTTCTTCAAACCTTTTGTAAACTCTTCTCCTACTTTCTAGGAAAGTAGAAAAATCTTTCTTGATGAAGAAAAAAATTTTCTTTTCGTATAAAGTTGGAATTTTCTAATTTTCTGTGACTAAATTCATGAAATTTCAAAATTTTTTCAGAAAATCTTGGTTTTATACTGCTTCTTCTTCAAACCTTTTGTAAACTCTTCTCCTACTTTCTAGGAAAGTAGAAAAATCTTTCTTGATGAAGAAAAAAATTTTCTTTTTGTAAAAAGTTGGAATTTTGTAATTTTCTTTGAATAAAATCAATGAAATTTCAAAATTTTTTCAGAAAATCTTGAGATTTCATTGATTCTACTTCAAACCTTTTGTAAACTCTTTTGCTACTTTCTAGGAAAGTAGAAAAATCTGTGTTCATGAAGAAAAAAATTTTCTTTTCGTAAAAAAGTTGGAATTTTCTAATTTTCTGTGACTAAATTCATGAAATTTCAAAATTTTTTCAGAAAATCTTGGGGAATTCATTGCTTCTACTTCAAACCTTTTGTAAACTCTTCTTCTACTTTCTAGGAAAGTAGAAAAATCTTTCTTGATGAAGAAAAAAATTTTCTTTTTGTAAAAAGTTGGAATTTTCTAATTTTCTTTGAATAAAATCAATGAAATTTCAAAATTTTTTCAGAAAATCTTGAGATTTCATTGATTCTACTTCAAACCTTTTGTAAACTCTTTTGCTACTTTCTAGGAAAGTAGAAAAATCTGTGTTCATGAAGAAAAAAAATTTTCTTTTCGTAAAAAGTTGGAATTTTCTAATTTTCTTTTTCTAAATTCATGAAATTTCAAAATTTTTTCAGAAAATCTTGGGAATTCATTGCTTCTACTTCAAACCTTTTGTAAACTCTTCTCCTACTTTCTAGGAAAGTAGAAAAATCTTTCTTGATGAAGAAAAAAATTTTCTTTTTGTAAAAAGTTGGAATTTTCTAATTTTCTTTTTCTAAATTCATGAAATTTCAAAATTTTTTGAGAAAATCTTGGGAATTCATTGCTTCTTCTTCAAACCTTTTGTAAACTCTTCTGCTACCTTCTAGGAAAGTAGAAAAATTTGTGTTCATGAAGAAAAAAATTTTCTTTTTGTAAAAAGTTGGAATTTTCTAATTTTTTTTTTCTAAATTCATGAAATTTCAAAATTTTTTGAGAAAATCTTGGGAATTCATTGCTTCTTTTTCAAACCTTTTGTAAACTCTTCTGCTACTTTCTAGGAAAGTAGAAAAAATTTGTGTTCATGAAGAAAAAAATTTTCTTTTCGTAAAAAAGTTGGAATTTTCTAATTTTCTTTTTCTAAATTCATGAAATTTCAAAATTTTTTCAGAAAATCTTGGGAATTCATTGCTTCTACTTCAAACCTTTTGTAAACTCTTCTCCTACTTTCTAGGAAAGTAGAAAAATCTTTCTTGATGAAGAAAAAAATTTTCTTTTTGTAAAAAGTTGGAATTTTCTAATTTTCTTTTTCTAAATTCATGAAATTTCAAAATTTTTTTAAAAAATCTTGGGAATTCATTGCTTCTTCTTCAAACCTTTTGTAAACTCTTCTGCTACTTTCTAGGAAAGTAGAAAAAATTTGTGTTTATGAAGAAAAAAATTTTCTTTTCGTAAAAAGTTGGAATTTTCTAATTTTCTTTTTCTAAATTCATGAAATTTCAAAATTTTTTCAGAAAATCTTGGGAATTCATTGCTTCTACTTCAAACCTTTTGTAAACTCTTCTCCTACTTTCTAGGAAAAGTAGAAAAATCTTTGTTGATGAAGAAAAAAATTTTCTGTTTGTAAAAAGTTGGAATTTTCTAATTTTCTTTGAATAAAATCAATGAAATTTCAAAATTTTTTCAGAAAATCTTGAGATTTCATTGATTCTACTTCAAACCTTTTGTAAACTCTTCTGCTACTTTTCTAGGAAAGTAGAAAAATCTGTGTTCATGAAGAAAAAAATTTTCTTTTTGTAAAAAGTTGGAATTTTCTAATTTTCTAATTTCTAAATTCATGAAATTTCAAAATTTTTTGAGAAAATCTTGGGAATTCATTGCTTCTTTTTCAAACCTTTTGTAAACTCTTCTCCTACTTTCTAGAAAAGTAGAAAAATCTTTCTTGATGAAGAAAAAAATTTTCTTTTTGTAAAAAGTTAGAATTTTCTAATTTTCTTTTTCTAAATTCATGAAATTTCAAAATTTTTTGAGAAAATCTTAGGAATTCATTGCTTCTTCTTCAAACCTTTTGTAAACTCTTCTGCTACCTTCTAGGAAAGTAGAAAAATTTGTGTTCATGAAGAAAAAAATTTTCTTTTTGTAAAAAGTTGGAATTTTCTAATTTTCTTTTTCTAAATTCATGAAATTTCAAAATTTTTGAGAAAATTTTGGGAATTCATTGCTTCTTCTTCAAACCTTTTGTAAACTCTTCTGCTACTTTCTAGGAAAGTAGAAAAATCTTTGTTGATGAAGAAAAAAATTTTCTTTTCGTAAAAAGTTGGAATTTTCTAATTTTCTGTGACTAAATTCATGAAATTTCAAAATTTTTTCAGAAAATCTTAGTTTTTCACTGCTTCTTCTTCAAACCTTTTGTAAACTCTTCTCCTACTTTCTAGGAAAGTAGTAAAATCTTTGTTGATGAAGAAAAAAATTTTCTGTTTGTAAAAAGTTGGAATTTTCTAATTTTCTTTGAATAAAATCAATGAAATTTCAAAATTTTTTCAGAAAATCTTAGGATTTCACTGCTTTTTCTTCAAACCTTTTGTAAACTCTTCTCCTACTTTCTAGGAAAGTAGAAAAATCTTTCTTGATGAAGAAAAAAATTTTCTTTTTGTAAGAAGTTGGAATTTTCTAATTTTCTTTGAATAAAATCAATGAAATTTCAAAATTTTTTCAGAAAATCTTGGTTTTTCACTGCTTCTTTTTCAAACCTTTTGTAAACTCTTCTCCTACTTTCTAGGAAAGTAGAAAAATCTTTCTTGATGAAGAAAAAAATTTTCTTTTCGTAAAAAGTCGGAATTTTCTAATTTTCTGTGACTAAATTCATGAAATTTCAAAATTTTTTCAGAAAATCTTGGGATTTCATTGCTTCTTCTTCAAACCTTTTGTAAACTCTTCTCCTACTTTCTAGGAAAGTAGTAAAATCTTTGTTGATGAAGAAAAAAATTTTCTGTTTGTAAAAAGTTGGAATTTTCTAATTTTCTTTTTCTAAATTCATGAAATTTCAAAATTTTTTCAGAAAATCTTGGGAATTCATTGCTTCTACTTCAAACCTTTTGTAAACTCTTCTCCTACTTTCTAGGAAAGTAGAAAAATCTTTCTTGATGAAGAAAAAAATTTTCTTTTTGTAAAAAGTTGGAATTTTCTAATTTTCTTTTTCTAAATTCATGAAATTTCAAAATTTTTTGAGAAAATCTTGGGAATTCATTGCTTCTTCTTCAAACCTTTTGTAAACTCTTCTGCTACCTTCTAGGAAAGTAGAAAAATTTGTGTTCATGAAGAAAAAAAATTTTCTTTTTGTAAAAAGTTGGAATTTTCTAATTTTCTTTTTCTAAATTCATGAAATTTCAGAATTTTTTGAGAAAATCTTGGGAATTCATTGCTTCTTTTTCAAACCTTTTGTAAACTCTTCTGCTACTTTCTAGGAAAGTAGAAAAATTTGTGTTCATGAAGAAAAAAATTTTCTTTTCGTAAAAAGTTGGAATTTTCTAATTTTCTTTTTCTAAATTCATGAAATTTCAAAATTTTTTCAGAAAATCTTGGGAATTCATTGCTTCTACTTCAAACCTTTTGTAAACTCTTCTCCTACTTTCTAGGAAAGTAGAAAAATCTTTCTTGATGAAGAAAAAAATTTTCTTTTTGTAAAAAGTTGGAATTTTCTAATTTTCTTTTTCTAAATTCATGAAATTTCAAAATTTTTTTAAAAAATCTTGGGAATTCATTGCTTCTTCTTCAAACCTTTTGTAAACTCTTCTGCTACTTTCTAGGAAAGTAGAAAAATCTTTGTTGATGAAGAAAAAAATTTTCTTTTCGTAAAAAGTTGGAATTTTCTAATTTTCTGTGACTAAATTCATGAAATTTCAAAATTTTTTCAGAAAATCTTGGTTTTATACTGCTTCTTCTTCAAACCTTTTGTAAACTCTTCTCCTACTTTCTAGGAAAGTAGTAAAATCTTTGTTGATGAAGAAAAAAATTTTCTGTTTGTAAAAAGTTGGAATTTTCTAATTTTCTTTGAATAAAATCAATGAAATTTCAAAATTTTTTCAGAAAATCTTAGGATTTCACTGCTTTTTCTTCAAACATTTTGTAAACTCTTCTCCTACTTTCTAGGAAAGTAGAAAAATCTTTGTTGATGAAGAAAAAAATTTTCTTTTCGTAAAAAGTTGGAATTTTCTAATTTTCTGTGACTAAATTCATGAAATTTCAAAATTTTTTCAGAAAATCTTGGTTTTATACTGCTTCTTCTTCAAACCTTTTGTAAACTCTTCTCCTACTTTCTAGGAAAGTAGAAAAATCTTTCTTGATGAAGAAAAAAATTTTCTTTTTGTAAAAAGTTGGAATTTTCTAATTTTCTTTTTCTAAATTCATGAAATTTCAAAATTTTTTGAGAAAATCTTGGGAATTCATTGCTTCTTCTTCAAACCTTTTGTAAACTCTTCTGCTACCTTCTAGGAAAGTAGAAAAATTTGTGTTCATGAAGAAAAAAATTTTCTTTTTGTAAAAAGTTGGAATTTTCTAATTTTCTTTTTCTAAATTCATGAAATTTCAGAATTTTTTGAGAAAATCTTGGGAATTCATTGCTTCTTTTTCAAACCTTTTGTAAACTCTTCTGCTACTTTCTAGGAAAGTAGAAAAATTTGTGTTCATGAAGAAAAAAATTTTCTTTTCGTAAAAAGTTGGAATTTTCTAATTTTCTTTTTCTAAATTCATGAAATTTCAAAATTTTTTCAGAAAATCTTGGGAATTCATTGCTTCTACTTCAAACCTTTTGTAAACTCTTCTCCTACTTTCTAGGAAAGTAGAAAAATCTTTCTTGATGAAGAAAAAAATTTTCTTTTTGTAAAAAGTTGGAATTTTCTAATTTTCTTTTTCTAAATTCATGAAATTTCAAAATTTTTTTAAAAAATCTTGGGAATTCATTGCTTCTTCTTCAAACCTTTTGTAAACTCTTCTGCTACTTTCTAGGAAAGTAGAAAAATCTTTGTTGATGAAGAAAAAAATTTTCTTTTCGTAAAAAGTTGGAATTTTCTAATTTTCTGTGACTAAATTCATGAAATTTCAAAATTTTTTCAGAAAATCTTGGTTTTATACTGCTTCTTCTTCAAACCTTTTGTAAACTCTTCTCCTACTTTCTAGGAAAGTAGTAAAATCTTTGTTGATGAAGAAAAAAATTTTCTGTTTGTAAAAAGTTGGAATTTTCTAATTTTCTTTGAATAAAATCAATGAAATTTCAAAATTTTTTCAGAAAATCTTAGGATTTCACTGCTTTTTCTTCAAACATTTTGTAAACTCTTCTCCTACTTTCTAGGAAAGTAGAAAAATCTTTGTTGATGAAGAAAAAAATTTTCTTTTCGTAAAAAGTTGGAATTTTCTAATTTTCTGTGACTAAATTCATGAAATTTCAAAATTTTTTCAGAAAATCTTGGTTTTATACTGCTTCTTCTTCAAACCTTTTGTAAACTCTTCTCCTACTTTCTAGGAAAGTAGTAAAATCTTTGTTGATGAAGAAAAAAATTTTCTGTTTGTAAAAAGTTGGAATTTTCTAATTTTCTTTGAATAAAATCAATGAAATTTCAAAATTTTTTCAGAAAATCTTAGGATTTCACTGCTTTTTCTTCAAACCTTTTGTAAACTCTTCTCCTACTTTCTAGGAAAGTAGAAAAATCTTTCTTAATGAAGAAAAAAATTTTATTTTTGTAAGAAGTTGGAATTTTCTAATTTTCTTTGAATAAAATCAATGAAATTTCAAAATTTTTTGAAAAAATCTTGAGAATTCATTGCTTCTTCTTCAAACCTTTTGTAAACTCTTCTCCTACTTTCTAGGAAAGTAGAAAAATCTTTCTTGATGAAGAAAAAAATTTTCTTTTCGTATAAAGTTGGAATTTTCTAATTTTCTGTGACTAAATTCATGAAATTTCAAAATTTTTTCAGAAAATCTTGGTTTTATACTGCTTCTTCTTCAAACCTTTTGTAAACTCTTCTCCTACTTTCTAGGAAAGTAGAAAAATCTTTCTTGATGAAGAAAAAAATTTTCTTTTTGTAAAAAGTTGGAATTTTGTAATTTTCTTTGAATAAAATCAATGAAATTTCAAAATTTTTTCAGAAAATCTTGAGATTTCATTGATTCTACTTCAAACCTTTTGTAAACTCTTTTGCTACTTTCTAGGAAAGTAGAAAAATCTGTGTTCATGAAGAAAAAAATTTTCTTTTCGTAAAAAGTTGGAATTTTCTAATTTTCTGTGACTAAATTCATGAAATTTCAAAATTTTTTCAGAAAAATCTTGGGAATTCATTGCTTCTACTTCAAACCTTTTGTAAACTCTTCTCCTACTTTCTAGGAAAGTAGAAAAATCTTTCTTGATGAAGAAAAAAATTTTCTTTTTGTAAAAAGTTGGAATTTTCTAATTTTCTTTGAATAAAATCAATGAAATTTCAAAATTTTTTCAGAAAATCTTGAGATTTCATTGATTCTACTTCAAACCTTTTGTAAACTCTTTTGCTACTTTCTAGGAAAGTAGAAAAATCTGTGTTCATGAAGAAAAAAATTTTCTTTTCGTAAAAAGTTGGAATTTTCTAATTTTCTTTTTCTAAATTCATGAAATTTCAAAATTTTTTCAGAAAATCTTGGGAATTCATTGCTTCTACTTCAAACCTTTTGTAAACTCTTCTCCTACTTTCTAGGAAAGTAGAAAAATCTTTCTTGATGAAGAAAAAAATTTTCTTTTTGTAAAAAGTTGGAATTTTCTAATTTTCTTTTTCTAAATTCATGAAATTTCAAAATTTTTTGAGAAAAATCTTGGGAATTCATTGCTTCTTCTTCAAACCTTTTGTAAACTCTTCTGCTACCTTCTAGGAAAGTAGAAAAATTTGTGTTCATGAAGAAAAAAATTTTCTTTTTGTAAAAAGTTGGAATTTTCTAATTTTTTTTTTCTAAATTCATGAAATTTCAAAATTTTTTGAGAAAATCTTGGGAATTCATTGCTTCTTTTTCAAACCTTTTGTAAACTCTTCTGCTACTTTCTAGGAAAGTAGAAAAAATTTGTGTTCATGAAGAAAAAAATTTTCTTTTCGTTAAAAGTTGGAATTTTCTAATTTTCTTTTTCTAAATTCATGAAATTTCAAAATTTTTTCAGAAAATCTTGGGAATTCATTGCTTCTACTTCAAACCTTTTGTAAACTCTTCTCCTACTTTCTAGGAAAGTAGAAAAATCTTTCTTGATGAAGAAAAAAATTTTCTTTTTGTAAAAAGTTGGAATTTTCTAATTTTCTTTTTCTAAATTCATGAAATTTCAAAATTTTTTTAAAAAATCTTGGGAATTCATTGCTTCTTCTTCAAACCTTTTGTAAACTCTTCTGCTACTTTCTAGGAAAGTAGAAAAATTTGTGTTTATGAAGAAAAAAATTTTCTTTTCGTAAAAAGTTGGAATTTTCTAATTTTCTTTTTCTAAATTCATGAAATTTCAAAATTTTTTCAGAAAATCTTGGGAATTCATTGCTTCTACTTCAAACCTTTTGTAAACTCTTCTCCTACTTTCTAGGAAAGTAGAAAAATCTTTGTTGATGAAGAAAAAAATTTTCTGTTTGTAAAAAGTTGGAATTTTCTAATTTTCTTTGAATAAAATCAATGAAATTTCAAAATTTTTTCAGAAAATCTTGAGATTTCATTGATTCTACTTCAAACCTTTTGTAAACTCTTCTGCTACTTTCTAGGAAAGTAGAAAAATCTGTGTTCATGAAGAAAAAAATTTTCTTTTTGTAAAAAGTTGGAATTTTCTAATTTTCTAATTTCTAAATTCATGAAATTTCAAAATTTTTTGAGAAAATCTTGGGAATTCATTGCTTCTTTTTCAAACCTTTTGTAAACTCTTCTCCTACTTTCTAGAAAAGTAGAAAAATCTTTCTTGATGAAGAAAAAAATTTTCTTTTTGTAAAAAGTTAGAATTTTCTAATTTTCTTTTTCTAAATTCATGAAATTTCAAAATTTTTTGAGAAAATCTTAGGAATTCATTGCTTCTTCTTCAAACCTTTTGTAAACTCTTCTGCTACCTTCTAGGAAAGTAGAAAAATTTGTGTTCATGAAGAAAAAAATTTTCTTTTTGTAAAAAGTTGGAATTTTCTAATTTTCTTTTTCTAAATTCATGAAATTTCAAAATTTTTTGAGAAAATTTTGGGAATTCATTGCTTCTTCTTCAAACCTTTTGTAAACTCTTCTGCTACTTTCTAGGAAAGTAGAAAAATCTTTGTTGATGAAGAAAAAAATTTTCTTTTCGTAAAAAGTTGGAATTTTCTAATTTTCTGTGACTAAATTCATGAAATTTCAAAATTTTTTCAGAAAATCTTAGTTTTTCACTGCTTCTTCTTCAAACCTTTTGTAAACTCTTCTCCTACTTTCTAGGAAAGTAGTAAAAATCTTTGTTGATGAAGAAAAAAATTTTCTGTTTGTAAAAAGTTGGAATTTTCTAATTTTCTTTGAATAAAATCAATGAAATTTCAAAATTTTTTCAGAAAATCTTAGGATTTCACTGCTTTTTCTTCAAACCTTTTGTAAACTCTTCTCCTACTTTCTAGGAAAGTAGAAAAATCTTTCTTGATGAAGAAAAAAATTTTCTTTTTGTAAGAAGTTGGAATTTTCTAATTTTCTTTGAATAAAATCAATGAAATTTCAAAATTTTTTCAGAAAATCTTGGTTTTTCACTGCTTCTTTTTCAAACCTTTTGTAAACTCTTCTCCTACTTTCTAGGAAAGTAGAAAAATCTTTCTTGATGAAGAAAAAAATTTTCTTTTCGTAAAAAGTCGGAATTTTCTAATTTTCTGTGACTAAATTCATGAAATTTCAAAATTTTTTCAGAAAATCTTGGGATTTCATTGCTTCTTCTTCAAACCTTTTGTAAACTCTTCTCCTACTTTCTAGGAAAGTAGTAAAATCTTTGTTGATGAAGAAAAAAATTTTCTGTTTGTAAAAAGTTGGAATTTTTTAATTTTCTTTGAATAAAATCAATGAAATTTCAAAATTTTTTCAGAAAATCTTAGGATTTCACTGCTTTTTCTTCAAACCTTTTGTAAACTCTTCTCCTACTTTCTAGGAAAGTAGAAAAATCTTTCTTGATGAAGAAAAAAATTTTCTTTTTGTAAGAAGTTGGAATTTTCTAATTTTCTTTGAATAAAATCAATGAAATTTCAAAATTTTTTCAGAAAATCTTGGTTTTTCACTGCTTCTTTTTCAAACCTTTTGTAAACTCTTCTCCTACTTTCTAGGAAAGTAGAAAAATCTTTCTTGATGAAGAAAAAAATTTTCTTTTCGTAAAAAGTCGGAATTTTCTAATTTTCTGTGACTAAATTCATGAAATTTCAAAATTTTTTCAGAAAATCTTGGGATTTCATTGCTTCTTCTTCAAACCTCTTGCAAACTCTTCTCTTAGTTTCTACGAAAGTAGAAAAATCTGTGTTCATGAAGAAAAAAATTTTCTTTTCCTAAAAAGTTGGAATTTTCTAATTTTCTTTGACTAAATTCATGAAATTTCAAGATTTTTTCAGAAAATCTTGAGATTTCATTGCTTCTTCTTTAAACCTTTTGTAAAGTCTTCTCCTACTTTCTACGGAAGTAGAAATATCTTTGTTGATAAAGAAAAAAATTTCTTGTTTGTAAAAAATTGGAATTTTTAAAATTTTTTGGCTAATTTCATCCAATTTTCAAAATTTTTTCGGATTTTATTCTGATTACTTTTACTTTCTTTTCAAACCTTTTGAAATTGTTTTTTTTACTATCTACGAAACTAGAAAAACCTTTGTTATGAAAATTTTTAATAATCAATATTTCGTCAAAATTGTTTTAAATTTTAATCGTTGACAGTAGGTAATAATATAACTTGACGTTATTTTGATTGACGATTTCTTTCTGTGTTGCTTCCTCTTTAAAACTCTCAAAATGTCTTTCCCATTGGCATGCCAATACAGTTTTCGATTAAATAAAATGTCCTGCTTTTAAAAAAATAAAATGTTTCTTGATTCTAAGTTAATATAAGTTCAATGAAATGGCATTTCGTTATTTGCAAATCTTGAAACGATTTTACCCTGTTTCCTATTCTAAATTGTTTATTTATCACTAATTTTTTTAGGTTTAAGATCAATTTGAATTTGGGTTTCTTACAATTGCGCTATTTCACCGAAATCAATTATTAATTATTAATGTCATTTTTCAGATCAGTGGCAGATCGGTTTGATGTGTCTATTAACACTGCATGGAGGTGTACAATGAAAGTCTGCCGTGAATTGTGCAAAAAATCTCGCAACTTCATAAGGTGGCCTCAAGGACGTGAATTTCGGAAACTGCAGATGGAGTTTGAGGAAATCGACAGATTCCCTAATGTTATTGGGGCTATCGATGGATCTCACATTGAGATAAGTGCTCCTTCCGAGCATGGTGACAGCTATGTGAATCGAAAGGGCTTTCATTCACTGTTATTGCAAGGAATCTGCGACGCAAATTTACGTTTTATCAACATTTTCGTCGGCATGTGCGGAAGCGTTCATGATGCACGCGTCTGGGCCTTGAGCGACATAAAAGAAGCTGTAGATGACGATAGACAACGATATTTTCCACGCAATTCCTTAATCCTCGGCGATTCGGCTTATGGTATCCAATCTTATTTAATGGTACCGTATAAAGATTACGGCAATATGACAGCTGCTCAAAAGAATTATAATAAAATTCTTTCTCGAGAAAGAGTTGTCATTGAAAGAGCATTCTGCTTATTGAAAGGGCGCTTCCGAAGATTAAAGTATCTTTATTTACAAAAAGTTAAATACGGATCTTTGATAATTGCTGCTTGTTGTGTGCTCCACAATATATGCCTGGATTTGCAAGACGAAGTGAACGAAGACATATTAAATGAAGTGGGAGATATTGAAGATCCAGAGGACGACAACGAAATCTTTGGAGATGGAGTAAACAATCTTCCTGGACAAGAAAAGAGAGACGCGATTGCGGAAATGCTTATGGAAGCAAGAAGAGGTTGAGGAGCCCTGATGCCTGATAAAGTCGTTTATTTTAATATTTATAAAAAATTTTATACATATATAATTGAACAATTTCTAAATAATTGAATTGTTATAAAAATTTTTTTAGAATAATAATTCAATCACTGGTCTATAATAAGGCATACTTTTTTGTATTTTAATATACATTTGAAAATAATTATGTTATTTTTTAAAAAATGATGGGACTTTTTAAAAGAACTTTTTAACAATTTTAAAATATAATTATTTGCTTTCTTTAAAACTTTAAGAATAATTATAAAAAATTAGATTTGTAAATTAATTTTAATGCAATTATTTTTTTGTAGATGATATTTTTAATTTGCAGAATTATTCAATTAAAAATGATGGAAAAGTAATTGAATTTTAAAAAATTATAATATAAAAAATTCCAAGAATTACTTTTTTTTTATAATTTTAGAAAATTTAATTACTTTAAAAATTTGCAATTAAGATTTTTCAACTTTTGTTATTACAGGGTTCCTACAGAAATCCGAATTTAAAATTCCATACCTTTTCCATGATTTTCAGGTCAAATTTTTACGAAATTCCAGTGGAATTTTTAATCTAATTTCATTATTTTTGGGCTCTTCAAAAACACTTAACTTATTTAATAGTCCCCACTCTTTGGTAAAAAATCTAAAATTATCAAAAATTCAAAACACCGAATTTCTTAAAATTCAACATTTTTTTTTCTTTTGTGTCATTTAGCTTTATTATTTTTGGGCTCTTGGAAAATAGTTTACTTATTTATTAGTCTTGACTCTCTGGTAAAAAATGTAAAATTATCGAAAATTATCAAGAATTCAAAAAAAACGAATTTCTTGAAAATCAACATTCATTCTTCTCTTTTATGCCATTCAGGTTTTTTTCTTATTTGAATTTCTATTTAAGAGAAAAAATGGAAAACAGGAAAATTTAGAAACTTTTAAAAATTCCAGGCCTTTTCCATGATTTCCCTTATTTCCAGAAGTCTTTTAAAAATTCCATACCATTTCCATGATTTCCAGATTCTGTAGGAACCCTGAAATTATTCTAAAGTTTTAATTTAATAAATTATCTAAAAATGTCAATTATATTCAATAAAATTTCACAAAATTTAAATTATTCAAAAGCATTTAATTATATGTTTCAAACATTTAAGTAGATGTTGTTGAAAAGTGAATAAAAAAATAAGGTATGAAATATTTGGTTATTCTTTATATTTTAAATGTCGAAGTAATTTGCATTTAATATAAAAAAGTCGCAATTTTTTGAAAATAAGTCAAAAAGGGTAATATGGTTTAGAAATTGTACCAATTATATAATATTTTGATTAAAAAATCCTTGATTACTTCTAAGCGTATAAACACTTCTTTCAAATTAAAAAAAATGCTTATTTAAGCTTCAAACTGTTTAAAACAAATGAGAGCTTTTGTATCATATAATATATGTAACACTTTTCAAGTTTTTAGTTTTATTGTATTCATAAATTGAAAAACTCTTTTTGCACAAAGTACACAACTGAGAAAAAATCAAGTATAATCTATAATATACGTACCAAATAATGATTTAATAATAAATTTAAATAATGATTGAATAAAAAATTCAAGACGTCATGTACATATATCTTTAAGTATTTTTATTTTTTGGTTACAAAAATGTTTTTTAATATTGGAAAAATAAATAACATTTTTAAAAAATAAAACAAAATATATCATTTAACTATCAACGGACTTACACTACTCTCACAGGTTAGAAATTTTTCTTAGAATCTAGCAACTCGTTATACACTAACCTTTTACAACAAAACTAAAATATTAAGTCTTTTTTCCTCTCACTATTGTAGAAGGCAGTACAATCCATAAGACTAAATTTGACTAATATATGTAACTTTTAAAGAAATTGTTAGAACACGCAGAATAATAAATTTTTAGTTTTTTTAAAACAATCGTTTTTTTATAAAATAAATTTGAAGAACTACACAATTTTAAAAATTAATGTATACGCAAAATTTTGAACTTCACATATTGCAAAAGAGTATTTTTTCATTCTTTTTTTTTCTATCAACGGACTTACACTAGTCTCACAGGTTAAAAATGTTTCTTAGAATCTAGCAACTCGTTATACACTAACCTTTTACAACAAAACTAAAATATTAAGTCTTTTTTCTTCTCACTATTGTAGAAGGCAGTGCAATCCATTAGACGGTTAGTCCACTAAATTTGACTAATATATGTCACTTTTAAAGAAATTGTTAGAACAATCAGAATAATAAATTTTTAGTTTTTTTAAAACTATTGTTTTTTTAGAAAATAAAGTTGAAGAACTACACAATTTTAAAAATAATGTATCCGCAAAAATTTGAATTTCACATATTGCAAAAGAGTATTTTTTTCATTCTTAAAAAAACTAATGGACTTGCCTCCCAACATTGAAAATCACAGTATTATTTATCACAAATAATTCATATAATACTTTTTCAAGAACAAGGCAGCGTGGAACGTCTTCATAACAACAAGAATATGAAAATAGAATATAAGTTTGAATGAACAACAGTATAAAAAGTTTAGAACGAACGATGAAACGCAAGCAGTATATGAAATTTAGTCAAACTGCATCAGCTTTATTTTTCAGATTTTTTTTGCGAGTAATTCGAGATACCTGTCGAAACTATTCATAAATCTGTCTTGGAATTTGTCTTGTCTTTCGTATTTGTTCTCGATTAAGGCCACCAATTTTTCTTGAAAGGGAGGAGCTGTTTGTCTTCTTTGCTTCTTCTTTGGGCGTTTCTTTTCCTCCTCGTTAGAACTATCCTCAGATGTAGAGGAATCTTGACATTTAAATCCTTGTAAATTCGACGCAGTGGCCACTGGTTTTATTTGTGGTTTATCGTGCAAAAAGTCATTCATGACCTCGAAATGATCCCATTCTCTTCTTCCAGTACCAGTTTGTTTCCTCTTCTCCATGTGATTTTTATAAGTGTCTTGAAGACCTTTCATTTTCGTTTCTAACTGTTTGAGCCGTCACAATAACACCCAATTCATCCTCAAACAATTTAGCAATTTTTTGGTAAGCTCTTATTTTTATAAATTTTCCGCTATTGCTTTCCGACATTTCCTTGTAGGAATCTATAAAAAATTTCACCACTTCAGGCGTCCATTGTACCTCACCTGTTGGAAAAAATGGATATGTAAATATACATGATAAAATTTGTAAAATATTGAAATGAAATTAATTATATAAAATTCTGCAAAAAGTAGACAAGCATCTAGAAAAAAGTATCTCATGTATGAACTACTGTACTTAATGGGAGGGTACACTGATATTTGTAATTATATCAAGAGAATAATTTAAATGTTTCATAAAAATATTTGTAAAGTAATTTTTTATAAGGACTTTAATGGTTATGAAATAAAGTCGGTCAGAAAATTTGTTAACTTTTTTGAATTTTTATTTTGCTTGAAAATTGATACATTTTGAAATGCATGCGTAATTTTGATAAAAATGTATTTTTTAAATCAATAAAAAAATTGACAAATAAAATAATTAATTTTTTACGATTCTTTTAAAGTTTTTTTTTGGATTTTGTATATTTGTTTTAATATACAAAATTATGATCTAAAAATAAGAAAAATAGAAAAATGAATTTTCAAATAAGAGAATTGAAAAACAATTGGATTTTTTAGCATTCTCAGTTTAAAAACAAATTTTTTGTTTACAAAAAATGCATAAAAAATTGTTAAAACCATTTTTTTCATTTGGTAATTTTCTTATTGATTATAAAAACATATTTTCTACACAATTACGCATAGTTTTGTAAATTTGGCAATTCTTAAGAAAAATAAAAATTTTAAACTTAAAATATTCTCTGACTGATTTCATTTTTGACCAGTAAATTTCTCGCTAACAATTTCCCTAAAAATAATTTTCTTAGCGTTAAAGAATAAGTTATTTTAAAATACCAAAAAAAGTATTATAATTTACCATGATCATGACGAGTTTTTCTACTATCTGATCTGGAAATACCAGAAGAACCTGGTGCCGCAACATTGTGTTCTTCGTTCGAAATCTCTGTCTGATTCTCTGAGGACTCTGATACATGTCCAGAGGGACCTGATGCCTCATCATTGTGTCCTTCGTTCGAAAACTTCGCCGCATGTCCAGAAACATCTGTTTCCTCATCTTCATGTACTTCATTTCTATTGTACTCAATCATCTTTGACACAATCTCTGCGGGCCCTGAATTTAATGATTCTAATAGATCCTCACCGGTTTTAGTAGCACGCAACAACACCCTTTTCTGCCATTGAATCAATGCTTCTTTATTTAAATATGCATGAAACCTGGAACCTAAAAAAGTCAATTAATTACATTTAGAATTTACATTATGCACTGCCCACAATAATTAAAGTACAAAAATTCTTTCATGTACCGTACCAAGATTATTAAAGTCTCCTCAATACTAACAGAACATAAAACTAAAAGATTCATTTTTTAATAAAATTAATTATAATTTATTATTTTTTAAATTTTGATAAAATTATTGTTAAAAAATTATTTTAAAAAAATTTGATTTTTTGCAATAACTGAATAATCTTTAAAGAATTTAATTATTTAAAAAAAATTATTGAAATTCTTTAAACTAATTCAATTATAATAAATAAATAATAAAATTCTTTATAGAAAATAAAATGTTTTCTCAAAGTTATAAATAAATATCTTTGGAGAAATTTTGTTATTATCAATTCCATTTTGACTAAAATTTATTGATTTAATTCAATAATGTTTTTAAAATTTTTATAAAATTAGTTTTAAAAGAATTCCATTATTTTTAAAAAATTTTAATAAAATTCTTTAGAAACATTTAATTCTCTGAATGAGTTGATAATAAATCTAACATTAAATAAACAAAGACTTATTAAACGTTTAAACATATTAAAACAAAACTTATATGAAATCTCTGGAAATTAATATTTTAATTTTGCATAGAACAAGAGGTTTAAATAAATAAAATCCAGTGTTTTTTTATATAATAAATTTCATTTACCGTATTTTGCAGTGATAACAATTTGTTTTTTAACAATTGTTGATGAATGATTATTTTTTATATTTTGGAATTTTAAATAAAATTTACAAATTACATTAAGATTTTTAATTTAAAATAAACAATTTCTTTGCATTAATTTTATTTTTTAATATTTAAAGCATTAAATTAAAATTTTAAGCATAGATAATTCTAAAGTGTTAAATTAAAATTACTTACCATTTTGCTGATTTGTGACATCGCATAAAATTCTCCCGTCTTGTTCAACAAGTTGATTTTCATCGGAAACTATCACTCCGTTTATAAAAATTCTTCTTCTTTTATCTGCCATTGTTAAAGTTAAATAAATGTACCAAAAGTAATTTATTTAATTAAAAAAATACTAAAACGTATTCACGTGTTTGGCGCAGCGTGATCAAAAAAGGATTGTAGGTCTTTGAGGTTAGCAGGCCAGCAGGGGTTGAGATAAATCTTAAGTGCAATTCACACTACAATGCAATGCACTACAAAAATCAACAAAATCAAGTTGAGAACCTTTTCGCTCTGTCAGAGCACTCAGAGTGTCAACGTCGAAAACACCCTTGGAGGGAAAATGAGTTTATAACAGAGGGACAAATTAACCATCTTGAAAAATCCCTTCCTTATCCGGTGCGAAATGAATAAATATGGCAACCTAACCCCTAAATTAAATACATAAAATGTCAGAAAAATAATTTCGCGCGCAACAGATCGTACACATTTTCTGCGCAACTTTTGACCCTCAGATATAATGGGAGAGAATATACAAGTAGATTTCCATTACCAATTCAAAATTTATTTTAGAAGGACTATTTAACTCTCTTCATAAGCAAAGGAAACATACACTTTTTGAATCTCCGAATTTGACACTCCAGTTTTCTCAGTGTAATTGCACCTGAAACTTGTAGCCTATTTTCTGTTTATGCTTCGTTCATTTGTTATGTTCATAACCCACCAAAAAATTAAAAAACTATTTTCAGAAATAACTTGCATTTTGAATCTATTGTTTTATCATAAACTATATTTTGAAGAAATATGGAATTAAAAAATATTTTTTTCATACTGCTAAAAGTTATAATTTCTGAAATATCGTGATAAATAAAGAATCTGTTCTTTTACTGGTGTCAATTCTTTCACTGGTGCAACTACCCTATTTAGAAGAAAAGTCGAAAAAGTCGCAATTTTTGAAAATAAGGCCTGTAAATACGACTCAATTTCTTTAATTTTCCTGACTTTACTGACATGTGGCCACCCTAATAATTTTAGATTTTTTGTCTTGGAATGGAAGAGAATTAGATTTTGAATTCTAGTTTCCTTGAAAATTAAAACATCTTTATTTACAAAATTCTTTACCGCTGAGAAATTCACTGTTTTTGTCGTTTATTCGAAGGTTCGCCGGATTCGTCATCGAGAAAAATGGTCTTCGGCTGTGTCTTCTTATAGGCAGGCGCGATCCAATAAGGATTCTTCCTCGGCCTCCTTTGCGAACTTGAGAATCGCCTCCCTTGGATCCTGATCGTCCTCGATTTTCTTACTGAGACCAAGATTACGAATAACAAAGGAACTCAATGTTCCACCAGAGGATGCAACACGACCACCTTGTCCCGAAGTAATTGGCAAATCAGGACGTCTCGATTTAACTGGATCCAATCGATCCTTCTCCATCTGTTTTTCTCACCGATTTCGGTCGATCTTGTCTAAATAATGGCAATGCGTGTGGCGTAATTATTTGCTGCGTCGACACCATTTCAATATGCTTCTGCTTATGTTTCGTCTTCACCACACACAATTTTGCACCACGCATACTCTTATTCGAATCATAGTAGGCTTTGACAATTCCATTACCACAACCAACGAAAATTTGATTTAATTTTGGATGCCAAAGAGTTTTAATGACATGCGAATCGGTCACGTCAATTTCGTTGATGAGTTCAAATGTTTTTGTATCGAAAAATAGAACACGACCGAATTTTGCATTTCTTGTTAATGATTCGCCGGTGATGAGCATTGAATCGTCGGGACTGAACATACAATCGGTGGTGTCATAGCGTGAGAAAATGTTTTTTGCCTCGGATAATGGTGTTTTAAATAAACGTAGATCCCATAATTTTATTGAATCATCACAGCTTCTCGATGCCAATAAATGACCAAGATAGGAGAAACTCAAACTCGATATTTCCGAGCCCGATTGATGTGCGTTGCGATTAATCAGTGATGGATTTACGAAATTTTTTCTATGATCCCACATTTGAATTGAACCATCGTAACAGCCACAAGAGACGACATTTCCCTCACGACTATAGGCACATGTTGTCGGTATTGTTTTCACTCCATTTTGTGCTCTGCATTTTATGACGTTTTTGTGTTCTCTGGGTCTGTGAATCATTTTTGTAGTTATTATTATTATTTCTTATTTATTATCTAATTTTTAATTTATCTACTTTTATTAGTATATACATAGAGACAAAATTGCAAAAATTTATATGGAACATAAATAATTTGTGTTTTTTGTGATTTTGCAAATTTTATATTTTTCATGAGCAAAAAGTTTTGAACGTTCAAATGAACGAAATATTTTTTATTAAAAATATTTCAGTAGATTTAATTACTGAATTCAATAAAAATTAAAAACTTAAGTTTTACAATTAAAAACTTTATAATTAACTTGTTTGATACACGGAAAGAAAAAGTCTAAAGAATATTTTAATATATTATAGAAAAGTTGGACAAGATGGACAATTTATAATATTTATTTGATTTCCTGAAAATTATTTCAAGATGTCTAAGAAACTTTATGTTGCGTATGATAAAACGTTTGAAATGTATTAAAAAAATTATAAATTATAAATATTCTCATATAATAGGAAAAATGTTTTTAACTGTCGTAAAATTATTATTATATTTTATGAAACTATCAATATACAGAAGTAAAATTATTTTAATACTTATAAGAAAGATGAGTTCAGATGTGTATTCCAGACAAGTTTAAAAAAATTATTATACTGTATGAAATATTTTGAAGAATCGCGTACGCGTCAGTTGCGCAGTACTATTATCGAAGGATCACCTGCAGCGTGCGTTGCGTAGCTAGTTGGTTGGGGTTGCGTTCTATTAATATTAGGGTTGTGCGTTCGATTCCGGTCGTTAGTAGATTTTCTGTTAGGTAGGCAATCATTAAGTATAAATAAATGTTTAGAGTTTATAGTGTATGAATTCTGGGTGCAACATCAAGATACGTGGTGCTTTAAGAAAATTTAAAAACTAAAAGGTAAACTATATAAATTTTTTTAAAATAAATTTTCTGTATGACAGAAGTCATTATACATTTCATTTTCAGCTTTAATATTTATATACAGTATAGTAATTTACTTTATATTGATTCAACATATTTAGGTACTATATTGTATTAAGAATCTTTCAATGAAAATATAAAGATTAAATATTTCATAGAAAGGCTTTGTATTTTAAGACAGTATTGTAATTTATTTCATATTGATCCAAATTTTATTCATATTTCTTTATTTTCTTTAAACTTTATTGTAATTGTTATGAATATTAATTTGAGATACCTACAGTATTGAAACATTTTTAAAAAGTGACTCTTGTCCAACTTTTTAATACAAACATTAAAATATTCTTTAGACTTTTTCTTTCCGTGTAGTGACGCAAAATAATAGTAGGAATAAAAATTTAATTTGAAGAAATAAATAAATTTCGTTTATTTGAACGTTCAAAACTTTAGGATCATTATTTCTCTTCATATTTAAGATTAAAAGGTTTAAAAATTGAATGGTTGGGCACAATAAGGGGACGTACGCGCCGCAACACGCTATAACGCCAGTCAAACGGTAGAAATTCTGGAAAAATTGGAAATTGTAAATTTTGATTTTTTTAAAAACAGTATCTTATAGGAAATTAAAAAGCGCATCTTTTTTTCCTTTGAGATTTTTTTCTAAAATAAATATTTTAGAAAATAATGACCAAAAACTAACAAATTTAAATTCTCAAAATTGATTCAATTTTTAAACATAACTCTTTGTATCTTCTGTAAATATTATTGAAATTACTTGTAATTTGGCATACAAACGCATTTGGGTCCACAGAAGGCGACAACATAATTAAAAATTCAAAAAAAATGAATTGTTTATTAATTTTTAATTGTTTATAGAGATCCGTCGATAATCACGTTTTCTTATCTTTGCCGTCAAAAAGTCTGTGGGGAAGTTTAGAGTTGAGCAAACTTCCAGTGAGACATTTGTTTATTACTATTTGAGGAAGTTTTCTGTAAAGTTACAGAAAGATTCCTTAATTATTTATTGAAATATTTTAATTTTAAGAGAAAGGGCGGCGCGCAGTGAACCTTCGTCTACGTGCAGTCGCAAGTGATATTTGTTCACTGGCTCAATAAAACATGGTTTTTTCTCAGAAAATCTTACTAATAAATAATATAATTTTATAAATAAATTATGTTAAAATTATATGTCTAATTAATATTTAATTAATAATAAAAAATTTTTTAGTTGAAAATGTTTATATATTGAGAAATAATACAAACTGTATTTAACTACAGAATATAAATATATTGTTTTGCAATATATTTATAATAACTTTTGTTAGTATATCGTTTATTTACAAAGTATTTCATATTTTGATCATTGAAATTATTTACAAACTTTTGCACACTCTTGAATATGATTTAGCGATAAACATTTGAAAAATAAAAGGAAATAATTATTTATTTAAATTACAATTAATTTTAATTAAATTAACGTCATATAATATTTGTATTCATTATTATTTATTTTATTAACCTAAATAAAATTAAGTATTATAAAATATGCTTACAAGCGTTCAGTAATGTATATTACAAATATTAATGTACGTTTTTCGTTTCTGCTAAAATGGATAAGAATTACAAATAATGAAATGTCAATAAAACTTTTTTCACAAACTATTAAACAAATATTTTTTACGAAATTAAAATCTTTCAAAAATTAATTTTCTGAGAAAAACCATGTTTTATTGAGCCAGTGAACAAATATCACTTGCGACTGCACGTAGACGAAGGTTCACTGCGCGCCGCCCTTTCTCTTAAAATTAAAATATTTCAATAAATAATTAAGGAATCTTTCTGTAACTTTACAGAAAACTTCCTCAAATAGTAATAAACAAATGTCTCACTGGAAGTTTGCTCAACTCTAAACTTCCCCACAGACTTTTTGACGGCAAAGATAAGAAAACGTGATTATCGACGGATCTCTATAAACAATTAAAAATTAATAAACAATTCATTTTTTTTGAATTTTTAATTATGTTGTCGCCTTCTGTGGACCCAAATGCGTTTGTATGCCAAATTACAAGTAATTTTCAATAATATTTACAGAAGATACAAAGAGTTATGTTTAAAAATTGAATCAATTTTGAGAATTTAAATTTGTTAGTTTTTGGTCATTATTTTCTAAAATATTTATTTTAGAAAAAAATCTCAAAGGAAAAAAAGATGCGCTTTTTAATTTCCTATAAGATACTGTTTTTAAAAAATCAAAATTTACAATTTCCAATTTTTCCAGAATTTCTACCGTTTGACTGGCGTTATAGCGTGTTGCGGCGCGTACGTCCCCTTATTGTGCCCAACCATTCAATTATTGATAAGACTGACAACGTTTTATTAATAAAAATTAGGAGTTGTTAAATTCAAATGAATCAGAAAATTTCGATTAATTGAAATTTGGAGCAAGTAAGCAGGTCTCGGATCGACTAAGATCAAATAAGTCTTTAGTCGATTAAGGGGTAACACCACTCTAGAGTCCACTTCCCAAAAAGTCAAATTTAATTTTGATTTTTTTAGGTCAAAAAAAATTTTTTTTGAAAATACTTACTGCCAATTGAAAGGGCATGAAAAAATCTATCGAAACTGAACCTTGACAGATTTTTTTCTTTAAATGTTTAAGAGGAAAAAATTATAAAAAAACATTGACCCCTTGATCACTTGACATGGAATCGCTCAAATACATATTGAAGTGTAAACAAAATTTTTTTGTTTAAATTTAATTACAAAATGGCGGCAACAGATGCCATATTCAAATAGACAATTTTTCTTTATTACTAAAACGGGAGGACTGTTTTCTTTAAAAGGATAAGACCTGGAACCAAAAACCAGGAAATTTTTACGGAATTTTTTGTCATTTATTGCCGTCATTTTGTAGTCAAATAAAAATAAAAAAAATTTTCATACTTCAATATGTATTTAACAAACCCTCTAAAAAGAAATGCTATTCCTTTTTCCATTTTTCCAAAAATAAATCATCAAATATAGGTTTTTTTTCTGAATCTAGAGTGGTGTTACCCCTTAAAGGTACAAAAAAAGAAAAAATTGAAAAATTCGTTAATATTATTCAATGTTGTCACAAATATTAGATTTTGTATTTGGTTTTTAGTATTCATAGATGGTTCGAAATTGTAAAAGAGTGTTAGGACCGACAAGTTGCAAAAAATGACCACTGACTCCGTCATCGACCTCAACTGATGATACCAGCAACGTTTAAAACACACATTCGCTCTTTCAGTTTCGTTTTTACATTTGTTTTAAATTGTGTGTGTACTTTCGAGCAATAAACAATAACTTCTTTAACTTTAAATACGTTTTCCAATGGTTTTTACCGTCTTGTTCCTAATAGCCTCATTTTGTAATTTCGAAAAAATGCGTCTTATTCGTCTTTTTTGCTTAAAATTCCAGCTTTGATCAAAACAATTCTTCAACCCTTCAATATGTTCGCCAAGATCAAGAAAAGAAACAAAAAATTAAGGCAATATTTCAATAAACAAAAGAGTTACAAGCCTTTAAAATTGAAATCTGTTCCTAATAGTCCCAGTTAACGGTATAAAAAATACTAAATTTAAAAAAAAATATATCAAATATTCAGAATATTAATTAAATTCTAATATAACTTTACTAAATTTCTCAACAGTTTTTAGTTTAGTATTTTTTATATCAAAATTTCGCTTTGTCGCACTTTTTCCCCAATTTGTAAAATACTTTTACAAAATTGACGAATTAAAAATTGAAAATTAACAAAACAGAAAAATAAGTGTAATAGGTGACAAAATTATAAAAATGTGACAATCTGCGATTCCTGAATTGCTGAAAGAAAAAGACTTACTTGTTAAGAACCCAAATTCTGCAGGTACCATCCTGAGAGCAAGTAAGATATTCTTCTTTAATAAAAGGATGCCAACATCCGCAATTTAAAGCGGCAACGTGACCTTTTGTTCGTGCCATATCGGTGATGTATTGATCGCCCTTTACTGTTTCACATTTTTCAAAACCGTCTCGATCTAATACTTTTGCTTGGGCTGCTCCGGAAATTACAAGAATTACATCTCCCGTCATGGAATATTGAAGACACTTGATGGGATGATTCTCGCAAGGTTGAAGAGTTCTAAAACTTCGTAGGGACGAATCCATACCGCCAAAATCCCAGAAACAAACGTCGTAGTCCATTGATCCGGATGCGAGTCGTGCTCCTGATGGATCGGCAGCAATTGCTGTTATTGCCTTAACTCCATGATTCATTGTCACTTCATGACTACAGGGTATTTTGCTTATTAAACTTTTCTCTTCTTCCTCGGAATCACTGTCCTCGTCTTCATCATCATCATCATCACTGTCATTTGATTTCTTCTTCATCTTCTCCTTCAATTCCGTTTTGTTTTTCTTCTCCTCGATAATTGACGATGGAATAGGTGGACCGATAAAATCATCATCTTCTTCTCCCTCAGATTTTTTCTCCTTTTCTTCCTCTGCTTGACTGTAAATAATTTCATTAAAATTTAATATACTCAGGGTGGTCACAAGTTTCAGTTTATCAATTTCCCTGACAATTTACTAACATTAAAATTATTTTCTCTGACAAAATTCTTTTCACAGGAAATTTCAACTAAACTTCATTTCTAAATCAATTATTTTAAATAATATTCCTAACATTCTTCGAGAATTAAATTATTTAAATACGAAAATTCAATTTTTTCTAATAATTGTAACTGTTCATGCTTCTATAAGTTTATTAAGGTATAATATTTTCAGAAACTAAAAATAATCAAATTTTTGAAGAATTTTAATTATAAATATGACCATGATTTCTCCGAAATTTTAATAAGACCAAAGTTTATTTGCTTTATTCGAAGATAATTAAATCTTAAAAAATTCTAAGAATTAAGTAGTTTTTAAAAATACTTTAATGTAGGGTCATTCCAGTGAAAACCATCTAGAACAGGTTGCTCGATGATTTTAAAAAATGCTGTAATTAATATATAATATTTTTCAATAAAATTGGATTATATTTTAGTGGTTTTTGGCACTAAATATATTTTACATTCTTTTAAATAATTTTAAAAAATTTTTAACTGGTTATGCTACATAACCAGTTATCTCTAACATAACCCATTTTACGAAAAGTTAGTATAAATCATTAAAAATAGATTATAAATACTGCTTTTTATTTTAAATATATATATATATATATATATATATATATATATATATATATTTCTAAATTCATCTAAATAAACGAAACCTTTTAAAATTGATTTATTTTAAAATTATAAATTTATTTACATTGGAATTTTTTCGGGACCTCTACTCATTAATTATTCACTAATTATGAAAAATTATATAAATTTAACCTGATTTTCATTGAATTTTTAATTTTATGACTGGATTGAAGTTTTTTTTCTTTAAACGAACGATAAAAGGTGATGAACTTCAGTCCAGTCATGAAAATAAAAATTCAATGAAAATCAGGTTAAATTTGCATAATTTTTTTACATTTATTAAATAATTAATAATAAGAGGCCCCAAAAAATTCCAATTTAAATAAATTTATACTTTTAAAAACAATCAATTTTAAAAGGTTTTGTGAAAATTCCTTTTTCTCCACAGAAGATATAAGAAAAAGAACATGATGTTTAATATACTGTGCAAGTATAAAAAAATACTGATTTAATTGTTCCAGTGAGTTATTTTCAAATAATTTTAGTTTATTTAGATGAATTTAGCAAAAATATATATTATATTTAAATAAGAAGCAGTATTTATAATCTAATTTTAATGATTTATACTGAGTTTTCGTAAAATGGGTTATGTTAGACTGCATATCCAGTTAGAAATTTTAAAAAATTATTTAAAAGAATGTAAAATATATTTAGTGCCAAAAACCACTAAAATATAATCCAATTTTATTAAAGAATATTATATATTAATTACAGCATTTTTTAAAATCATCGATCAACCTGCTCTAGACGGTTTTCACTGGAATGACCCTGTAATTTTTTAAAACAATTTAAAATTGACGTTTAAAGATTTTTCATTAAAATTTTTAATAATTAAAGTATTTTGAAAATTTGCAATTAAAATTTTTCTAAAGTTGATTTTCTAAAATTCTAAGAAAATACTTTTAAAAAATTAATTATTTTCTTTTAATTAAATTTTACAAAATTCCAATTATTTAAAATCTTTTTCATTATATATTTGTTTCTTGACATTTCCCTGACTTTACTGACATGTGGCCACCCGGATAATGTTATAAACAATTATAACAATAATTAAGAATATTCTGAAATTAAATGTTAAGAAAATATTTTATTTCTAAAAAATCCTTTAATCTCACGTCTTTTTTTCTAATTTTTTGGCATTCACGGTTTTGACAATGTTCTCCATCATTTCCTGAACATTGAACGATTTTGCTTTTCTTCCAAAAGAAGACATGCCCATGATTCTTTTCATTTTTTCCGTCTCTTCCTCTTCCTCGGGTGAAATCTCATTCATTGTGACAATATTTTGTTCCTGAGGAATTTTGCCAAATGTACCAAAACCTGAACTTGTGGCCTCAGATTCCTTTGGCGTGGAATGTTTTATTAAATTCGTGGAAATTTTACCAAATGTTATTGTCTTCTTCATGATTAGAGTATTTGTTTTTTTCTTAATAACGAAATTGTTTATGTAAAAATCTATTGACGCTTTTGACAAAAGTTGAAAAATGACAAACGTTGTAACATAACCTCACTTTTTGAAAGAAAATATAAACCATCCAATTTTTATGGATAAAAAAAATGAGTTTTTTAATTAGCTCATTCCGACATTGATGACTGTTAAATATGAATAGTAAATAAGAGATAAATATTGGATAAATATACTGGAAAAAACGGTTTTTTTTTTTATTTCTATGCTTGTATGTTTCAGAGCTGTCAAAACAACAAAACTGACAAAACAATTTCTTTCTTTTCTACTATGGCGCAAGCGCAAAGAGCGACCACGTGACCTATTACGTCACTACTCTCATACGATCTGTCAAATCATAAAATAATATTTATAAAAGAACAACAAAGAATGTAGTAGAAATTTAAACCCAAAGACAGGTGAATATGTAGATTTTATTATTTCATTGAATGAAAAATTTAAATAGTTTATTATTAATACGAAATCTGTATTTCGTAACACAAATCTCAATTTTAACCTGAAAATATGTTACTTTCTAAGCTTTTTAATTTTTATCATTTTTATATTTGTTATAAATTGTATTTTAATCATTGGATTTGTATTGTATATGTATGGTATGTATTTAATTGAAATTAATCAATTTCGAAAAAATCATAAATACGAATAGAATTTATTATTTAACAATTAAATTGATTGTAAAATTTTCGAAGGTATATTTTCGAACTTTTAGAGTCATTAAATTTTAATTAGATCTTTAACAATTAGTAATTGACACTATTTGGTTATTTAGTGTTATG
Source organism: Leptopilina syphax (assembly GCA_032872505.1). Classification (NCBI taxonomy): domain Eukaryota; kingdom Metazoa; phylum Arthropoda; class Insecta; order Hymenoptera; family Figitidae; genus Leptopilina; species Leptopilina syphax. The sequence continues at coordinate 55,696 of JAVJHT010000017.1, forward strand.
AGTAAAATGTCCGCAACTATTCATTTTTAATGAGAGTATCCATTTACAGGTGAGTTTAAGAATTAGAAAGAAAACCAAAAATGAGTGACTGTCAGTTTGAATCGAGAACACGAACAGATAGTTCAGGAACTGGTACATCAACTCCGTCGTCTGCATCTGATTATATAACTGGTGAAGGAGACGATAGTTCAGACAGTAGAGGAACAGTGCCTTGTACTTTAAAATCTGTAGAAAATTTACTGTCACTTACAAAGGTAAAAAATGATAGGAGATACTCCAAAAAATATTTGTAATCCCAGTGAAAATAATTATAAATTGATGCATTTTTGTTTAAATAGCGACTAGAAAATTATAAGGAAGGAAAAATTTGATTTAGAATATTATTGTCATTATATTATAATTATTCAACATATTTTTTTATAATTATTTTAGACAATAACTCAAGATGAACTTCAAGAAATGGTTGAGAAATGTAAGGAAATGGTCTTGGAGAGTGCCGAGTGTTCGGAAGAGAGAAAATGGTTGGTCAGACGACTAATTGAATTACGATTGAGAGTTCAAGAGATTCGTGAAAAATCGAATGAAGCCACTTTAGAAACGCGTGTGATTTTGGGACATCATTTTGTACCACAAAAATATCATATTCCAATTTCTGGTTCAGTTTATTGTGACCATTGCAGCGGAGGAATTTGGACAATGCTTCAGTCTTGGTACATGTGCAATGGTAAATATATTTTAAAAAATTTTATTTTTTTGTATTTACAGAGAAAACAAACAAAATTATTTAATATTACAAAAAAAAAATATTTATTTTAATTTATTAATTTTTTTACTGTTTTTATTCCAATTAACAATTTATATACTTTATAAAGGTTATTATCTATTAATCTATCTTCTATATTATTATTATTCTATATTATATTAAATTCTATTATACTATTCTATATTAAATTGAGGGGCTGATAGTAAAAATGGGTTAAATAATTATCGGGAGCAAAAGAGATTCAAAATAGTTTATATTTGAAAAAGTGAAACAAATTACGCTCTACGATTAAGAATGAAATAAAAAATTGTCAACGTAAAAACGGAATAGGATTTCATTACTCGCAAAAACGAGTTAGAAATATTTTACATATTTGCCCGCACTAATATTTACAATGAATTAAATTGATTACAAAACGCTGACTTTACGAGATTGCATTTGTCATTCTTTATTTAAATGATTAAATTAAAAGAGTTTATTACAAAAGAATCACAATCATTATTATAAATTAAAAATAGAAAAATATAGTATATACTATTGAATACTTTTTAAATGTTTACAAAACTTATTTATTAAAGAAGGCTTTAATTTTGTAAGCTGAACACTGTGTTCGTATTTGAACTAAATTTTTATAAACGTAACTAAAACTTCAATCTTTTATAATGCATTTGACAGTGAATTTATTATGAAATTTTCCAAATTTTTATTCTTTTTGTAAAAGTTCATTAAGTTAATAATTGAGCGTCTGGATCGAATAATCCGCTCTCCGCTCGACTGTATGCTTACAAGCGATTCAAACATACCAAAATGGTCTAAAAATTGAAATTCAAAATTTTAATTTTTGAAACATACATTCTTGTAGAAAATTGAATGACGCATCTTTTTTTCCTATACAATTTTTTGTAGAACAAATATTTTTAAAGATAATGACCAAAAACTGTAAATTTTAAACTTATGAAATTAATTAAATTTTAAAACATAAATCATCATATCTTTGGTAATTATTATTGGATTTAAATAAAATTTGGCATACACCTTCTTTTGGGTTAAGAGAAGGCAACGACAAAATCAAAAAATCATCAATTGTTTAACAATTTTGCTTTCTTAATTAAGAGAGGTTAGAAATTCTACTTTCTCAACTTTGCTAATAAAAAGTCTGCGGGGAATTTATAATTCAGAAAACTTCCAGTGAGACATTTGTTTATTAGCATTCAAGGAAGTTTTTTGGAAAATTTTAAGAAGATTTATTAAAAACTAATAAAAATATGAATAAATTAAAAAAATGTGCTCGGCGTAAAACATAGCCACGTCAAACCTATATACACACAAATGTATACAGCTTCTGTTTTTTCTTCATAAATACAAAATTTTAATGAAAACAATAACAATTGAACCATTTATTAATTTGACAATTATTTAATAATTAAATTATATTTGTTTTTACATTAATAATTAATAATTTAGGGTCAGATGGGGTAAATCGAAACAGTAGTTATTTCAGTTAAATAAAAAATTTTAAAAATAAATACGGCCTTACATCTTGAAGCTTATATCACCCCCAACAAGTTCTAAGTATTTTCCCATTTTTCATTTGTCAATTAGCAGCAGTATATATCAAAATATTTCCTATTGCATAAAAGATTAAAAATCAAAGAAGACACCCTTTCACTTTTTTGACTCGCATTTGGAAAAAAATAAACTAAAAATTCATACTAAAATTTATAATTATCTCTTATTAATACTACAACAAAAATCAACTTTGATTTTTTCATTTTGCAAGCTTTATTAAAAAATAGGAGACTATTTTTATTTACCCCTAAAAACTGGAAATTCGGGGTAAATAGAAACAGCAGAAATTTCAATAATATTTCTTATAATATAAATGAGAAAATTATTTCTATCATACTACAACACTATTTTCAGCATTATATATGAAAATGAGAGAGAATAGAAGGGAAAAAGAGAGAACAAACCTTTATTTGTGTAATGTGTTTCAATTATTGTCATGGTTTATTTTTAAACTTATGTAATGCATTATTATTTATTAGTTTTAATTATTTTAAAAATAACACAATTTTTTATGCAATTCTTTGTGTCTTTTATCATTTCCATACTTAAAATTGATTTTTTTAAAAATTTTTTTAAGAAATAATGAACTGTTTCTATTTACCCCTAAATTTTTGCAAAGTTGAAAAATTTAGGGGTAAATAGAAACAGTTGATTATTGCGATTTAATGATACCCATAGTTTTTTCTTCGCCATAAAATTGTTCCACGGAAGTGAAATAATAACTCAATACACAAAAAAACCGAAAGTATTCTGATTTAAAAGAAAAAACTTATGTTATTAGTGAAACTTACACTGTTAGAAATTTCTGTAATTTTACAGCAACTTTACAGTACAAACGTACTGTGAATTTACAGTTTTTGCTGTAATAACACATAAATGTCGTCAATTCACAAAAATGTTGTAATTTTTACAGTAAAACCTTACAAATACAGCAAAATTTCATTGTATTTGAATAATTCACAGCAAAAAAAAAAATTGTACTTTTTATTTACAGTAAATTGTTTGCGAAATCACAGTATAAAACTCAAAGAATTTTACAGATATTCATTTTGTGATTTTAGCTGAGATTTTTTACATTATAACTATAGCATTGACTGAATTTTAACCTTCAGAATATGATTTTAAGTCCTAAAAGTATAGCTGAATCATTTTTAAGCTTAAAAATAGTTTCAATAAAAACTATTTTTTAATTATATTGCATTTTAGTAGTGAATAATTTTAGACTGAAAAGAAGAATAGAGTATGGTACACATGTTTCTTATATTTGATACTGTAACAGATTTAGTTTATTTTTATTTTTTGTCTTATGCAAAATTTTAATTTAACTTTACTTTAGTTCGGAGATGTATAATTTTAATAAATATAACATTAATTTTTATAATTTGACAAAAAGATAATATTTTATTCCTTATTAATTTGCGATTATCACATCACGTCGCATTTCCGTAATAATGATAATAAAATGCTAATAAAACTTTTTTTTAGTTAACCCTCTGCTGATGCTAACTTATCCCCACTCTATCGCCAAAGAATGTAACTCCCATAGTCCCCACCAGGCGTCCAGAATGACGATTTTTGACGATAACAGTCGTTAGCATCAGCAGAGAGTTAATTTACTTTTATTATAACATATCAGAAAACAATATAAACAGTTTTGATTTTTTATGTAAATATTCAAATGGTAGAATTTCCGAATGAATAGTAGGGAATATTTCCGAAATACATGGTATACTGTAAATTTACAGCACTTTAGTAAAGTAAAATTACATTCCCACATAGCACAATAGGTTAGGTATATGTTTATGTTTAGGTAAGGTTATGTTGAGTACTAATCGTAAGGCTCATAAGGTTACACGATATTGCTGTGGTAGACCTGAGGTGAACTAAAAACTTCCGCCATGGAGGTAAGGTTACATGTTAGGGTGTGGTGACTATATATGATAAGGCCATGGTAACCTTACACGTTAAGGTTGAGGTAACGTTACATGTTAAGGTTGAGGTAAGGTTACATGTTAAGGTTGAGGTAACGTTACATGTTAAGGTTGAGGTAAGGTTGTGATAAGTTTACCAGTTATAGAAAATATTGAAAAAATAATTTATAAATAAATATTCAATTAAAATGTTAAGTTTGTTGCTCTTCTCTATTTTGGAAACCTGACATGAAGCAGAAAATTTTGAAAACAAATTTGGGGGGACTGGGATTCGAACCCGGGATCGACGCGCATAAACCTATCATTCTAACTAACTGAGCTAAGTAGAGAACTGGCAGAAGGAAAATTAATGTTGCCTTTAAGGTGAACCAAGAAGAGTATTAACTCCTTAAAGGCAACATTAATTTTCCTTCTGCCAGTTCTCTACTTAGCTCAGTTAGTTAGAATGATAGGTTTATGCGCGTCGATCCCGGGTTCGGATCCCAGTCCTCCCAAATTTGTTTTCAAAATTTTCTGCTTCATGTCAGGTTTCCAAAATAGAGAAGAGCAACAAACTTAACATTTTAATTGAATATTTATTTATTAATTATTTTCAATATTTTGCATAACTGGTAAACTTATCACAACCTTACCTTAACCTTACCTAAACCTTACAACTTAATAATTACCTTACCTCAACCTTGACATGTAACCTTACCTCAACCTTAACATGTAACGTTACCTCAACCATAACGTGTAACGTTACCTCAACCTTAACATGTAACCTTACCTCAACCTTAACATGTAACGTTACCTCAACCTTAACGTCCCTATATTAAAGAACCAGTAGAACCGGGTAGAATCAGGAGCCTACTTGCTTTAAGTTGGTTATTGTCACGTAAGTTCCAATTTCAAACCAGTAGATAAGTATTTTCAGCTGGTTTGAATTTGGAATGTCAAGTTCAAAATGAACTGGTCTCAGTTTGAACATTACAGTCAACAGGAAATTCCAAATAGGTTACATTGTACAACATGAACTTGTTTCAACTTGGATATCGATTCACAATTGGAAATCCAAGGTGGTAACAATTGAGCAGATATTTTTGAAAAAATATTTGTGGAAAAAATAATAAAAGATTCTTATGACCATTAATAACTTTATATTCTTAGTACGCTCCAGACATACAAACATTTTAATTAAACTGGAAGTATTAAATTAAAACTTGTACCCTATGGGAATCGAACCCCGTACCTATGACCTATCTATCTAAACGCTTAACGACCGCGGCTATCGAATCGACGTGAGAAATATTTTTCGACCTGTCTATATAAACTGCAACTTTGGAAAACGTAATAAGTTTATGTAAAATATTATAATTTTTGTAAGTACCTATAAAAATACAAGCAGAAATTAAAATATTTATAGAGATTTGCAAATATATGATATTATGTAAAAAATATTAATTAAATATTTAATACATTTTTGCTCAAATGTCATTTGACCGCTTTGTAATTTTTTGCAAATATTTGCAAAAAATAACATTAAGCGAAGTAAAAAATAGAAAATTCGTAAAAATTAAAATTCCCAAAATGACTGGGCCAGACCAGCTCAACTGTGTTAAAAAATTTCATTGATTTTCTAAAATGTTAAAACTTTTATGAAAATCTGTAGTTCACAACAAAACAATAAAACACTCTTAACCGTTTTTTGAAATTTTAAATTTTTGTTTTTTTTTGCATTAACAAAATATTACAAAATTTAAAAATAATTAATAACTCAAAAACCTTTTACCATAAATTAATAAAACTTACACTGATTACACAAAATTGTTGACTCTCTTACAAGAAAATATTAGCATGATTGTAAATTTAAAAATTTTATATTTTTAATAACAATTTTATAAATAATTTGAATTATTTATGTGTTCTACCCCTCGATAATTGCAATGAAACTCATAGGAGGTATAGTCATAGTAGTCTCTTTTTGAAGACCCTAATAAAAAATTTTCAATTTGGAATGTACATAACGTATTTTTTAATAAAAACGCGCGTCCATTCCACAATGGGAAAAATGTGATTGTTGTGGAAAATTTAGTCTAGACGTTACAATTATTATTTGTTTTTAAAAAATTTTTTTTTAAATAAAAGACTGAATTTACCACAACAATCAACTTTTTCCCACTGTGGAGTTGGCGCGCGTTTTTAATAAAAAAATTCGTTATGTACATTCCAAATTGAAAATACCAACATTTTTTTGGGGGGTTTCAAGAAGAGACTACTAAGTATACTTCCTATGAGTTTCATTGCAACAGGAGCGGTCGAACACATAAATAATTAAAATTGTTTATAAAATTGTTATTAAAAATACGGAATTTTTAAATTTACAATCATGCAAATATTTTCTATTAAAAGAGTGTAAACAATTTTGTGTAAATAGTGTAAGTTTCATTAATTTATTGTAAACGGCTTTTATGAGTTATTAATTTTTTTTAAATTTTGTAATATTTTGTTAATGCAAAAAAATAACAAAAATTTAAAATTTCAAAAAAACGGTTAAAAGTGCTTTATTGTTTTGTTGTGAACTACAGATTTTCATATAATTACAAAATTACAAATAGCAACAGTAACAAATTCATAAAAGTATCAATTCGAGAAATGCAAATTCGCAAAAATAAAATTATCAAAACAACAATTAGCAGAAATAATGATACACAACAAAGCAGTTTCGCAAAAAATAACAATTAGCAAAAGTATCTAACAATTTGTAAAACTGTCCATTGCGAAGAATGCAAGTTTGCAAAAATAACAAATTTGAAAAATAACAGTAAACTAAAATAAATATTTGTAAAATGTAAATTTGCAATAATAATTCTTTGCAAAAATAACAATTGGCGAAAATGACAATTTAATGAATTCCAATTCGCGATTAATCAAACTCTTTAAATTTGAACTTGAAATTCCAAATAGAATGCATCCCCGATTCAAATTAAACCAAGATGACATTAATCCTTCACTGTGCTATATAAATTTGGAGTTGGAAGTTCCAAACTCAAGCTTGTTGATTTTTAATTTGACAGGACAAGTGAAATGTAGTATTCGAGAATCCAAATTGAACCAAGTAGATACTTGAACTTAATTTTGTATTTGGAAATGCAAGCTGATACTTGTAGTACGTGCGAACTTGGAAATACAAGTAGAAATGATAAGATTGGAAATCCATGTTAAAACAAGTCGAAACAAAAATTGAAGAGGACAATCCAAGATAGAACCATTTCAATTTTATCTTGGATATCCGTTTCAGTTACATAAATAGGATTTCCAAGTTAAAACCAGTAGAATTGCTACACGGAAAAGTTTTTCAATTTGGAAAGCAAGTTGACACCAGTAGATCCATGTTCAATTTCTACTGGTCTCAACTGGTTCTTTAATATAGGGGTGTAAGGTTACCATGGCCTTATCATATATAGTCACCACACCCTAACATGTAACATTACCTCCATGGCGGAAGTTTTTAGTTCACCTTAGGTCTACCACAGCAATATCGTGTAACCTTATGTGCCTTACGATTAGTATTCAACCATGGACGTAAGAAGTAAATGGACGTAGCACTAAGCTGCGGGGTCTAGACCGTCGTAGGTAAGGGGGAAACAGTTTATTGCGCATGTATTGGTGGAGACTCGGTTATTGGTCAATCTTTTGTCATATGTATAGCAGACGATAACGTACATATTTGTTTGTTGTCATCGTTGGTGACTCTAAACTTTCAACAGAAATTAATAGTTAATGTTTCTATTAATTATATAATAATGAATTAAATATGATTAACGGTGTTGGAAGATCTCTGATATTTCGATGTTATGTGAGACCCTTGATTATCGCCCAACAGAATAAGGCAGTGACTGGTTTAAATGACGTGAAATAGGTAAACAAACATTTTACAACTAATTTCTAAATAATCACAGACACTTTTTACAAAATATGTCAACTACAATAGGTAAGCATCTTCTAAATTACAATAATCGAAAATATTGTTCAGATTCATGCAGTAATGCGGTTATAAAATGAAAAATTGGAAGGTGATGTATAAAGCAAACGATATCATAATAGCTGTGCCATTGTGCCCGCTCTGCATGCTTCTGCCCTCTACTGGCCACTGGCTATAAGCACTTCTTGTAGCCTGTCAATGTTACTTTCCAACCTTTCCAATTTTTCATTTAAAAAATCTTTTCGATTATTGTAATTTAGAATCATTTAGAATGTGCTTGCCCGTTGTACGTTGGCAGGTTTTGTAAAAAGTGTGTCTGTGTTTCAGAGAAATATTAGTTGGAAAATGATGTTTGTTTACCTATTTCACGTCATTCCTTTAGTTAAAATTTATTTATTTAAAGTTTATATTTTTTATATTAAAAAAAATAATGATACAGGGACAAATAATAGATACAGTGATTTAATCAATAGTAAATTACAAATTATTAAGTAATAAATATTATATAATAGGTATTTAATTGTTAAATGTAAAGAATAAACTATAAGACGATAAGAAAATCTATTCTTCATACATATTTTATTAAGAGTAGCATATATTATTTTTAAATATTCACCAAATGATGAAACTAACAAATTTGTTGCATATTTTTATTAGGAAATGCATTTCTTGGAATATAATTTTTTTGCAGGTTATGTTTTATAGTTAGATTTCCCTTTTTAAATTATGCGCGGCGCAAGCGCCCAAATCAACCAATCCACGAGCCTCCACCTAATCATTTCCCTTTACCGATGATGTGTAACACCCCCCTCGTCTAAAGTAGGACTTTGTGCTGTGTCCATTTATTTCTTAGGTCCATGTTTTCAACAAAATAAAACTTACTGCCCTGTATTATGATACTGTTATGCCTTTACGTAGGCAACCCCGCCTTAATCCACCTTCTGTTGTGTGGCCATTTTTTCCCCATATTAAGCCAACTACACTGAGAAAATTTTGGGGACGCTGCGGAATTTCATAAGAGTCGCTGGCACTCTCTGTCCACGATTCGCAGCCGCTCCGCAAAAGGCAGCATGTACTCCTCACGGGGCTGGGGGCCGTATTCTCGAATCGATGACCCTAGATGTCGCATGCGACAGACCATTCGAGATGGAAAAAGCTATTCTCGAACGCTTGTCGCATGCGAGATTTCATGTCGTATGCGATAATTTCCGAATGGTTCATCTCGAGTGGGTAGTGGCCATTCGAGATGCAAAGTCGTATACGAAATGCTAGTAAAAAATAAGGTTGTGTGTCATCCTTGTAATAAACGTATATAATATAAATTAGTATTAGTGTGCATGAACCGCATGCTAAAGTAGAAAAAATATACAAAATAACCTAAATGTGTTGTTTAAGAATTAAAAGTAAACTTGTGAAATAAAAGTTTATGTAAATAATTTATAATATGCAAAATTTATAATGGATAAATTGCACATGTTTGTGTTATTTTTGTGAATGAATCATGTAAACAATATAAATTTTTTTAATTTTTTAATCTTCGTTTCATTCTTTCTGTCTGTTCACACTTTAAAGTTAGTTTTTGTGTATGCTTTTGTTTTTTCTTTACAAAATATTGTTTTACAAATTGAAAGTATGCTCTTTTTTAAGATTTAAAATAAAATAAAATTTAAAATTATAAAATTACAAAAAATTTTGATAAACAAATAAATTTTCTTTTTGCAAAAATAGGAAATATATATATTTATTAATTAAAATTATGCATAATATAAAGGGATATATCCCTTTTATTATGCATAATTTTAATTTTTCAATAACAATATTGTTCACAAACTGATTCTTTTCTTTAAAAAAAAAATATTACATATTCCAGTTTCTTAACATTTTTGTAAAAAATTCTCAATTTACAAATGCTAATATTAAAACTTTAATATAAAAAAAAATGTTGTTCCATTTATTTACGAATTTCTTTAATTATAAAAATTATTCGTAATAATATCAGTAACTTCTATTTAAATAAATATTTGATTGTTATTATTTTTTCCATTATTTTATTACATTTAAAAATAATTTAATTTTTGTAATCATTTTGTAACGTACGTCTACAAAATTCAATGTATTTAGTGTTTTTAACTAAAATTCTTCTATAAATTCATTATTTTTAATAATTAATTAAATATATATTGCCAAATATAACTAATTTCAAAAGAATTTGAATTATCAAAATTTTAAATTAAATTCATTCAAAATTAAAATTTTATAAAATTTTCAAACTGAAACCGCTTAAAGTTAATTTGTTTATAAAAATTGTAAACGCAAAATTGAATTGATTTTGAAATATTTAAATGAACGGATAACTATTTGTATTTTTCTCATATGTCAAGTTCTCTTCCTCCTCAATTATGATTGGCAGATAACTATTTGGAAACGACGGCAACAATGTATGAATGTCGCACACGGAAATTTTCGAACAACCTATCTCGAACGGTCATTGAGAATAGACTTTCAGAGTCGCATGCGACATTAACCATTCGACATTTTACGCATGCGAGAATTGTCGAATGCTTTCGAGAATACGGCCCCTGATTCTGACTTTGGAAAGGTAAGGATCAGTTCCATGAGCACGGAGTAAAGTCCATGAGAACAGTTTCTTACTTTTTTTCCGGGCGGCTGCGAATCGTAGGTAAAGTTGCGCTCCAGCTCTTGATTTAACGCAGTAGTGTCACCTACCGGAGCAGCATTGTCCCCAAAATTTTCTCAGTGTACATCTGTAAATTGTAATCGTAGAAATCGTTTTGTGGCTCGTACAAACATCGTGTCGAGACCAAATAAATTTTTACTAATTCTTTATTTAATTTTATTTTAGGGTAAAGAGCCCTTTTTTTGATTAAGTTCTTTGTTTTTTTTAAAGTGATCAAAGTGGAAATTTACACGAAACATACTGGACAGTGGGTTGGCAACACTTGACAGTTTCTGACCTCCAACGCCGTTAAATTATCCAACACTTTCGACTAATTATTACAAAACTTTTTACTTTGACAATTTTTTAAAAAATAATTTGACACTTAATCAAAAAAGTGGGCCTTTAACCTAAAATAAAATTAAATAAAGAATTAGTAAAAATTTATTTGGTCTCGATACGATGTTTCTATGACCCACAAAACGATTTTTGCGATGACAATTTACAGATGTAGGTGACTTGATTTGAGGAAAAAAAGTCCGCACCGAAAGGTGGAGTAAAGCGGGTTGCCTACGTAAAGGCATAACAGTATGATGAAACAGGACAGTAACTTTTAGTTTGTTGAAAATGATAAAAATAATATTTTGCAATAATAAAAACTAATATAATGAATATAAATAAAGGGATTTTTGTTTATAAAAATATACTTAATATAAAATATGTTAAATTGAAACGAAAAATATGAAAAACATTTTTTTTTAATTTTGTTATTTATTAAAATAATTTTTTAAAAAGATTAAAAATTATAATTGCTAATTAGTATTTCTAGAAGTACAATTTATTAAATTGTAATTTATAAAAATATTAAAAATGACAAAGGGACCATTCAAGTATTACGTAAGCATTTAAGGGGGAGGGGGGGTCCAGCTATTGCTTATTTCCATTAGAAAAAATGGCGCAAATGCATATAAAAAATCTTACATGGGGGAGGGGGGGGTCTAAAAACCTGAAAAATATGCTTACGTAATACTTGAATGGCCCCAAATATACAGAATTTAAAAAAATAAAATTAGGGTCATTTGGGGTACCTAAATGTAAACGGAATATCTATTTTTTACGAAAATCATTCGTTTTTTTTGTTGAAAGGTAAAACGGACGGATTTCTTTTGCATGAACTTGTTACTAGAGTTTCCTAGAAAAATTTTATGAGGTACACAAAAATATTGATGCACCTGAATCGCCTAAAACTGACTGTTTACATTTACCCCGAGATTTTGAAATTTTCCTAAAATTCGGGGTAAATGTAAAAACCACTGTAGTTAAGCGAGGTTTAAGAAACAAGTTATTTCAAGTATACTACTGTTTTAAGGGATGAAAAAACTAAAAAAAAAAAATTTTTTTTAGATGTATAGTAAATCAACCAGTTGACTGATAATGTATCATATAAAATAAACAATCAACCATTACAAAATTAGTAATGTAAAAACTTGAATTACTTGAACAACTTTTAATAGATTTTCATTCAACTTAGTAAAAAAAAGTTTTTAAGGTTGCTGAATAAGAATCTAAAATCGAATTTTTAAATTTCAAAATGGTGGATCCAATATGGCGGATGTACCTAAAAATAATATTTTTAAAAATTGATGAAATTTGCTTGAATCTAGCTACTAGGGGGTTTTTGAGGTCGCTGAATACGAATTTAAAGTGAAATTTTAAATTTTCAAAAGGGCGGATCTAATATGGCGGATGAACCTTAAAATATTTTGAAAAATTGATAAAATTAAAATTTTTTTTTTTTTGATCAACTTGTTTTTTAAAGAAGACCTAATTTCCTTTTCTATGTAATTTTACATTGCTAAAGTAATGAAATTGTGAAATAAAAGCAAATTTATTCAATTATTTTCTTTTAAAATGTATTTGAAGTTCTGTTTACATTTACCCCGAGTTTTCGAATTCTCGGGGTAAATGTAAACACCTAATTATTTATTAACTAAATTAAAGAAAATCAAAGTCAATTTTTGTTAGGTCATTAATAAGGAAGAATTACATATTTTTGTTTGATTTTTAAATTTCTTTTTATGCGAATGCGGGACAAAATACTAAAACAGTAAAACTTTGATTTTCAATATTTTTTGCATTAAAAAATAACTTACACTATGGCATTGCCAATTGTCAAAATAAAATATTGTCAATACTCAGAACAGCATTTAGCTTTTTTTGGAAGGTTGCCTATAGAAAGGTATTTTACAATAGTAGAATAAGTAATTATTGTTTTAGAATAGAAAATTTATTAACGCCAAATTTCCTTTAATATCTCATATAATTGAGGAATAAAAACATAATTAAATTAATTATTTTCATACAAAGGAATAAAATAAATAAATTTTTAGACTACAAAACATGATTAAAGATAATTTAACAAATATATAAGGTAAAAATCCATACTTTTTTTACGATTTTGTAATTAATAAATAATTTTTAATTTTATCTAATTTTCCAATTACTAATTAACTAATTTTCCAAAATAATACAAAAAAAATTAATAAATTTTAGATATAATTTAATTTTTAAAAATTCTGTATCTTTATCATTTTTAATATTTATATTATAATTACAATTTAATAAATTGTACCTCTAGAGGTACTAATTCTAATTTTTAATGTTTTTAAAAAAATTATTTTAATGAATAACAAAATTTTAAAAAAATGTTTTTTATATTTTTCGTTTTAATTTAACATATTTTATATTTTGTATATTTTTATAAACAAAAACCCCTTTATTTATATTCAATATATTAGTTTTTATTATTGCAAAATATTATTTTTATGATTTTCAACAAACTAAAAGTTACTGTCCTGTTTCATCATACTGTTATGCCTTTATGTAGGCAACCCGATTTACTCCACCTTTTTGTTGTGCGGCCATTTTTTCCCCAAATCAAGTCACCTACATCTGTAAATTGTCGTAGAAATCGTTTTGTGGCTCGTAGAAACATCGTATCGAGACCAAATAAATTTTTACAAATTCTTTATTTAATTTTATTTTAGGGTAAAGGCCCACATTTTTGATTAAGTGCTTAGTTTAAGAAAAAAAATCTCTCAGAGTGAAAAAATACAGAAAGGTGTGAAAGTGTGGGTTGGCAACACTTCACAGTTCTCGACCTCCAACGCCGTTAAGTGTAATTTAATAATTAACAATTAAATCTGTTCACCTAAACAGATTTAAGGAAATTATATTTTTATAATTGTTACTGTTAAAATAAAAGTGGACAGAAATTAGGGCTTATGTGGATGATAACTGAGACATCTACGGTATGTGACGTAATTTTCTATATTCAAATGTATATAGAAAATTTAAAATATTTTTTTTTGAAGATAATTAAGAATTTTTAAAATAATACAAACGTAAAAATTTGTCTGTTTTTAATTCATAATTTTGAACAAGATTATTAACAGAAACGAAATTTATTCTTATACGATTCAATACATTTTCAAAAAAAATTAGATTTTAATTTTTACCTTTTCTTTCAGTTTCGTCATAGACGCACAAGTTATATTATTGTCGTTTATAGAATGCGATGTTTGTTGTCAGAGAAGGTGTTGGGAGTACTTTTTGCAGATCAAATGTTATAATGACAGTATTTTCTAATTTATTTGCAACATCGTTTTTAAATTCGTCAGCAATCTTCTTTTTTAAAGCATCGTGATCTCTCTTAATATTTTGTAATTTTTTCCTTTTCTTCTGCAGTCAAAGACAAGTCCGTTATTTGAGCCTTGTATGAATCACAGGTTTTACAGCAGTCTGAATGAGGTTGATTTGTGTACATTCTATACATTTCTGCTATACTTAGGTCCGAATTGAGATATTTTTTTTGAGATGATGAACGACCATAATGCGACTCATACGCAGGAAAACGACTAATAAAAGTTCTTACAGCGTTTCTTGCTGTTTCACTCGTTCGATTAGAAGAAGCTTTTTCTCGTTTTTCAGCAGCATTTGGATTTGATAAAGCAAAATTTACTGCTCGATATACCAAAGAATTAGAAATTTGATAGCAGTTGAGAAAAAATTTTTTACACACTTTTCGATTGACTCCAGAACTATCTGTCAGATTGTACTCAAAGTTAAAGTCTTGTTTCTTCTGAGGAATAAGAGGTCTATCCATGTCATTTTTGTTTTTCACAGGTATAATTTATTAACAGATGAACGTATCAATAATTGCTTTTGAGTGTGATAACAATTTTCGTAATAAAGTATGATTTCATTGTATGCCCTTTCGGGCCTTTACAATCTCAAACCTCCCGTTTGATATATCTCCATCAGCGAAAAAACCGAGACTGTAGCGATTCACAGAGGGTCACCCATCCAAGCACTAACCGCGTTTAAAAGTGCTTAACCTCCGTGATCGCAAGCCACGAGATTCCGCCAACCGAGCTATACCATCCGTCAATTTTCGTAATAATTTTGAAAAATTTCTTCTTGTCGAGCGAGATCAATATTTGTTGAACAATTTAATTTTCAACCACACAATGTCTGACTGGAAAATATTTTTGCTGGAATCACTTT
The DNA here is from genome assembly GCA_032872505.1 of Leptopilina syphax. Taxonomy (NCBI): domain Eukaryota; kingdom Metazoa; phylum Arthropoda; class Insecta; order Hymenoptera; family Figitidae; genus Leptopilina; species Leptopilina syphax. The sequence continues at coordinate 71,166 of JAVJHT010000017.1, forward strand.
CCCTGAAGCAGTGACTCGTTCTCGTCCCATTTCGACATCTTCTTTCATTATGGTTTTTTTATGCAAGTGTGGTTGCCGTTTTCTTTTTCGAGATATTTTCTGAGGTGGCGAATAATCTGTGAAATTTTTATATATAATATATACATAAAATAAATAAAGAAATAAAATTATATATAAATTATACTACACTGAGAAAACGATTTATTTGATTCAAATAAATTTTGTTTTTAAATCAAACTTAAAATATTTTTAAATTTGAAGAAGTTAACAATTTTCCCGAATCAATCTACACAAATAAATTAAAATATCTCTTATTATATTAAGTTGAAGAACGACCGACCGACCGACCCTAGCCGTATATATATGTATATCTTTTAAAAATAATATTAACACAAATGTATACATATTCACAATGTTACGCATGCGCAGTAGTGTTCTGTCAATGTCAAGCATGCGCAGTAGTGTTCTGTCAATGTTACGCATGCGCAGTAGTGTTCTGTCAATGTTACGCATGCGCAGTAGTGTTCTGTCAATGTTACACATGCGCAGTAGTGTTCTATCAATATTAGGCATGCGCAGCAGTGTTCTGTCAATGTTACGCATGCGCAGTAGTGTTCTATCACTGTTACGCATGCGCAGTAGTGTTCTGTCACTGTTACGCATGCGCAGTAGTGTTCTATCACTGTTACGCATGCGCAGTAGTGTTCTGTCAATATTACACATGCGCAGTAGTGTTCTGACAATATTACACATGCGCAGTAGCGTTCTGTCAATATTACACATGCGCAGTAGTGTTCTGTCAATATTACACATGCGCAGTAGTGTTCTGTCAATATTAGGCATGCGCAGTAGTGTTCTGTCAATATTACGCATGCGCAGTAGTGTTCTGTCAATATTACGCATGCACAGTAGTGTTCTTTAAATATCAGGCATGCGCAGTAGTGTTCTATGAATATCAGGCATGCGCAGTAGTGTTCTATCAATGTCAGGCATGCGCACTATTGTTCTATGAATGTCAGGCATGCGCAGTAGTGTTCTATCAATGTGAGGAATGCGCAGTAGTGTTCTATGAATATCAGGCATGCGCAGTAGTGTTCTATGAATATCAAGCATGCGCGCATAACACCCACACATGTATACTCACACATATACACTAATCACATGTACATGTATACTCACACATGTACATAAATTACATACACATGTATACTGCTCATATGCAGATATAAACTCCTACATATACACAAATCACATATATGTATAGATTTAATAAACGATTGATAATATAAATTGTTGAATTTTTTAAGGTTCGTTGATGCACGTAGTGTCTGTTGAAATTTTTTTAAATATACGTAAATACCTCACTCGCTAATGCTGCGCTGTCTGTGTTGTGATGGAACTTATTTATTTACTTGTGTATTTACTTATTTATTTCAGGGTTGCCACAAGACATCGATTTTAAAATTTCATGACTTTTCCAGGTTTTCCAGACCATTTCTTAAAAAATTCCAAACCAGAAATAAAATTGTTTTGGTATGTTTTTAGCTAATTACGACAAAAAGTATAAAATCCTTTAAGTAAATTGTTAACAAAATAAGTTATTAATTTTTAATTTCATTAATAACAAAAAATTAAGTTAAAATTTGTAAGGTTATTTGAGATACGCTCCGAAGAAAGATGAGGAGCAAATCTTTTTAAATTTAAAAATTTAGTTAAGTTTAGAATTTTTCACAATTATTAAACAAGTATTTTAAAAAGCATTTTAATAACATTTTATGAAACTGAAGTTACCTACGTTTATTCAATGACAATTTTTTCTTTGCTAATTATTTATTTTAATGTTAGAAGCCTTTTAAAAAATTTTAAAAGATCGAAGTCGGGGAAATTATTAATTTTGATTTTTTACACAGATTTTCGAAAAATCCATATATTATTTAAACAAAATTATTATTTCCTCACCTCATAAGCAATTTTTTCTTTTACAAATTATTTATTTTAATGTGACAAGTCATTTAAAAAAATTGTAAGAGGATCTAAGGAAGGCAAGGAAATTACACACAAAAAAAAATATGGTACATTTGACTACTTTTTTACTATTTCCTGTAGTTCCTATAGGCGCCCGTAACATTATTTAGTAAAATGAACTATGACAGAATAGTTAGTATAACTGTAAAATGTAGTAATAAACACCGTTTTTACAGTAAATTTAACTACTAAAACAGTTATCTTAACTATTTGTTGTTAGTCATACTAACTGCTTCATTTAGTTGCAGTAACTAAATTTTCATAGTTCCCATAGGCGCCCGTAACAAATTGTAGTTGTAACAACTGTAAAAAATAGTTAAATTAACTATTTAAAGTAGTAAAATGAAATTATTTATTTGTTTTTTATTATTATTGAGGTCCATTTTTTTATATTTTCTCTTACCTATTTTTGTTCATATATAATTTATATATTAAATTCTTATACACCTAACAGAGAAAAATCCCCAAACGCCGGGGATTGAACGCACGACCCTAACATTCGCAAACCGATAACCTAACCACCTAACCACGCTCGCACGCTACGATGACTGGCATTGTACTTGAGGACATTCTTCTTAGATTCAGTCATAATAACTACTCCGTTTAGTTTCAGTAACTAATTTTTTAAGCTCAAGGACTTAGTTGAAATGTAGCCAGCATATGATTTTAAATGACTCAACGATAGTGCAGTAGTTAAAAGTACTGTTGAAAATAGTTATTTTCAGAATTTCTGTAGTAAAATTGTCCACTTTTTACTAGTTATAAAAAAATTAAACTTACTATTTTCATATAGTAAAAATAACATAAAAATTGTTACTTTTATGACTTTTGTAGTTATAAAAATAAATGTTTCTTACCACCATAGAGATAAATTATTAAAAGCTAGTAAGAATTGGTTCTTTTAACTACATTAAACACAAAAATAACAAATTCCAGCGGTTGTTTTTACTCTTTGGAACAGTAAATTTTAATTTATTTTGCAAATAGCAAGAAATGGATATTTCTACTACAGAAATTCCGAAAATAACTATTTTTAACAGTACTTTTAACTGCTGCTTTATTGTTGAGTTATTCACAATCATAACGTGTAGTAGTAATTTTAACTACATAAAACCAACTATTCAATTTTAGTTCCACTAACTATGGAAGTTTAGTTAAAATGATGCTGAATATGGTAGTTTTAACTACATTTTTTTATCTGCACATATGTGGATGTTTTTACCACTCACGTTCTTTCTCTGTAGAAAAAAATGATCTTTTCAACTGCATAAATAGTAAAAATAACTATTTTCAACAATTGATTTTACTATATGAAAACAGTAAATTTCTTTCTTTCTCTGCAACTAGTAAAAAATAGTTGTTTTAACTACATAAATCATAAAAGTAACAACTTTTAGAGGTTGTATTTACTATATAAAAACAGTAAGTCTCATTTTGTTTGCAACTAATACAAAATAGTTATTTTTGCTACCACAATAGTAAAATTAACTATTTTTAACAATAGTTTTTACTACTACACTATAGTTGAGCCATTTACAAGCATCTGTTAGTTATTTCAACTACGTAAAGTAGTTATTTTAACTACATAAAACCAACTACTTCATTTTGGTTCCACTAACTGAGGAAGTGTAGTTAAAATGCTGCTGAATATGGTAGTTTTAACTACTTTTTTTCTAACTACACAAATGTGGTTGTTTTTACCATTCGCATTTTTTTCTGTGTAGTGATTTTTAATTATTTTTTCGTAGATTTTCCAAATATCCCGAAATTTTAACTAAATTATTATTTCCTTGCTTCAGAAGCAATTTTTTTCGATTGCAATTTTTTAAAGGGCTTCTTACATTAAAAAACAATTAGCAAAAGAAAAAATTTTCATTGCATAAAAGTTGGTAGCTTCAGTTTCATAACATTTTGGGGTTTCTAAAATGTATTAATTTAAAAATTATTTAAAGGAAGATAGAGACCAAAAGAAACTAAAATTTAGAAATGCCATATTGATTTCAATTGTAAGCACTAAATTTAAAATCAAAAAGTTGTATGTCAACTTGAAAACTTGAAATTTTTACGACTCAAATACAAAAAATTGAGCTTTTAGTATCAGGCTTTATAAAATTCCCTGACAATTCCAGATTTTTTAGGTTTTCCATGACTGAAAAAAAATTCCATGACAATTCCGGGTTTCCCAGGTTTTCCAGGTCCGTGGCAACCCTGTATTTGTTTGGCAGACATCAACAATAATTTTTTAAATGGATAATCAGTGAAAAATGACTTATATTTCTGTAAGTTAGTGTTTCACTTCGATCCGAGAATTTCATTTTTTCGAGCGATTATTTGGTTATCGTCTTTGGTTTTCAAACGATCATCTTGTTTATTCTTTTGTTAATTGTCAAATCGTATCGTCTAATTTTCTAATTGTCATCGACCGAACTTCTCGACTGCTTCTCGACTTTCCCATAACTGACAACTAAAAATAATACAATAATAACCTATTTTTTGAAAAAAATCGATATCCAAAAACATTTAAATTCTTTTTTATTAATTCTATTAAAAAATAAAATTAAATTCATTTTAGTGAATTAAAATTATTATATCAAGTTAAAAATTAATTCAAGGTGTCTAGTGAATTATTATTTTTAAATTCCCGGACCAAAAATAAATATTCCCGGATTAATTTTTTAAAACAGCAATAACTATAAAATTTAAATATTAATACTTTTAATAAAGAAATTTTTAAGAAAATCAATTTTAAAAAGTCAATAGACATCTTTATTTAGAGAAATATATATAATATTACTTGTTATATATTACTTAATAAATCTATAACATTGTAATAGTTGGATCTAAATTTAAAATTAACCTACTTTTTTATTTTTCTATTAGTTGGGCTTTTTTGCGGAGTATTATTATTATTTTTAATTGTGTATTTAAATAATAAAAATTAAAAATAATTATTTTTAATTTTTATTATTAAAAAAAAAAAGTTGTCTGTTCATTGAACAAGACCTACATGTCTTATAGTATTTTGGCCCCCTGAATACGAATATGAAGTCAGAATTGCTCCATCACCCTCTGTTTTCTTTTAAATCGAAAAAACTACCCTTAAGTCTAAAATTCAAGAACTAAAGTAAAAAAAAAATGAAATAACCGATTTTCTTCGGAGTAGAAGAATATATTTATGCGTTTTTTTCTTTCAACAACTCAGAAATAATGTCAAAATTGCTCCATCACCCCCTGTTTTTTTTAAATCGAAGAAACTACCCTTAAATCTAAAATTCAAGAACTAAAGTAAAAAAAAAATGAAATAACCGGTTTTCTTCATAGTAGAAGAATATATTTATGCGTTTTTTTCTTTCAAAAACTCAGAAATAATGTCAAAATTGCTCCACCACCCCTACTTTTTTTTAAATCGAAGAAAGTACCCTTAAATCTAAAATTCAAGAACTAAAGTGAAAAAAAATGAAATAACCGGTTTTCTTCGGAGTAGAAGAATATATTTATGCGTTTTCTTCTTTTAACAACAAATAATGATAAATTAACTCTGATTCTGCTTTTTAGTTAAGAGAACAAAAATAAAGGAACGTATGCTTTTGTCTAAAACTAATTGTTTTTATTGTTGTTAGTATACTCTGGGTTCATACTTAAAGGGGTAGTTTTTTCAATATAAATCAATAAGAGGGTGATGAAACAATGCTGATGCTTTTTAAAAAGTACATAAATATATTCTTCTACTTTGGAAAAAACCTGTTATATCATTTTTTACTATAATTCTTAAATTTTAGATTTAAGGGCAGGGGGTGATGGAGCAATTTCGTCATTATTTCTAAATTGTTGAAAGAAAAAAACGCATAAATATATTTTTCGACTTCGCAAAAAAACTGGTTATTTCATTCTTTGACTTTAGTTCTTGAATTTTAGATTTAAGGGTAGTTTCTCCCATTTAAAAGAAACAGGGGTGGTGGAGCAATTTTGACATTATTTCTGAGAGGTTAAAGGAAGAAAACGCATAAATATATTCTTCTACTCCTAAGAAAACCGGTTATTTGATATTTTTTTACTTTAGTTCTTGAATTTTAGATTTAAGGGTAGTTTCTCCCATTTAAAAAAACAGGGGTGGTGGAGCAATTTTGACAATATTTCTGAGTGGTTGAACGAAGAAAACGCATAAATATATTCTTCTACTTCGCAAAAAAGTGGTTATTTCATTCTTTGACTTTAGTTCTTGAATTTTAGATTTAAGGGTAGTTTCTCCCATTTCGACGCCTCCCGTTCATAAAATGCTAACTCAAAAGTCAATGCAAGACAATTCTATTTGGAAAATAAGTGCAATAAGAAGTTAACTAAAAAAATCATGCAAGAAAATTGTATTTCAATATTCAGTGCAAGACAATTCTATCTGAAAATTTTGTGCAAAATATTACTAGGTAAAGCTGCGTATAAAACAATTATATCTAACTTTTACATGTAAGATAATGAAATAAATAATAATAGTTAAATAAATCTTTCATTCAATGTTAGATAGAATTGTTTTATACGCAGCTTTACTTAATAATATTTTGCACAAAATTTTCAGATAGAATTGTCTTGCACTGAATATTGAAATAGAATTTTCTTGCATGATTTTTTTAGTTAACTTCATATTGCACTTATTTTTCAAATAGAATTGTCTTGCATTGACTTTTGAGTTAGCATTTTATGAACGGGAGGCGTCGATTTAAAAAAACAGGGGTGGTGGAGCAATTTTGACATTATTTGAGTTGTTGAAAGAAGAAAACGCATAAATATATTCTTCTACTCCGAAGAAAGCCGTGTTTTTATTTTTTTTTACTTTAATTCTTGAATTTTAGACTTAAGGGTAGTTTTTTCGATTTAAAAAAAACAGAGGGTGCTGGAGCAATTCTGACTTCATATTCGTATTCAGGGGGCCAAAATACTATAAGACATGTAGGTCTTGTTCAATGAACAGACAACTTTTTTTTTGTGTGCCTGTGATTGTAATCATGCCTAAATTAAAAAAATTTAACATTTTTAGGTATAAAATAATTTTTTAATAAACATTAATAAAAATTTAGTTTTTTAAACATTATTCAAAAGTAGACGAAAGAACAAAGTTTTGTCCTCTTGATGTAATTTTTCTAAATTCAATAGATTAAGTTATAGATAATTAAAAATAAGTATACTTAGATTTCTTTGAATAATTTTTTAACATAATTAAATTTTTCAAATATGTCTACAATAGAAACCTTTTTGAATAGTTGAAATTATGCAAAATTTAATTGAAAATAATTAATTTATTTCAAGTATTTTGTTACAATTTTTTGAAGAATTTTAATTGCAAATTTTGAAAATAATTGAATTACCAAAAATTAAAAAAAAATTTTTAAAGGTAAATTAGGATATAAGAATTATTTTAAAAAATTCAATTATTTTCGAAAAATAACATTATAATATTTTTAAAAACTAATATTATTAGAATTTTTTTATAGTAATTTTTTAAGATTTAATTATCTTCGAATAATGTAAATAAACATTTATGAAATTTTACTTCAATAAGACGAGCGAACATGACAGCTTGGTTATCAAAACAAAAAGAAAATCGTTTTTTGTTCGTTTCTCGGATCGTGTTGCTCGAATGAAACACTACTGTAAGTGTAATTTTCAACTGACTTTTAGTAAAATTATTTGTTTGACAGAAATTTACAATATTAATAAATAAATCACAATAAAATAATAATCAGTGAAGAATGACTGATATTTTAGTACTTTTCAACTGATTTTCAGTAAAATTCCACTGATTATGAATCCAAAGTCACTTTTTAAAAATACAAAATGGCGAATCCAGGATAGCGGACGAAAATTAAAGATTTAGTAAGAGAATACGTAAAAATAACATTTCGTATAATGTACAATGACATTTTTTGTAAATGTCACTTCATAATTTTTGTCTTATTACACAATGATTTTAAATAAAATAATTTATATTTTTATAAATATTAATAATTTTTTACATTTTCTAACCACTATAAGGTTTTAATTTTGTAAATGTTCAAGTTCTGGTTTAGAAAGAAAAATTTATATTATTATACAACTATATTGTCTAGACTTGCAAAAACCCAAAGTCTAGACTTTGTTGTAACAATATTGTTACAACAAAGTCTAGACTTTGTTGTAACAATATTGTTACAATATATATTGTAACAATATTGGTGACGGTGACATGCGTAAGAATAGTGAAGTAAAAATTTCAAAAAAACACCCTGATCATTACCTACAGAAAATCCTATTAGTAAGAAAAGAATGGACGTATCTTCGCCCTTTTCTTACTAATTATTCAGAGAATCAGGCTAACATTCAAAATCTAACCTTCTAAGTTTAGTTATTTCAAAAAAATTATTTTATTGATGCAAATAAATATTTATTTTAATTAAAAACTATGCATTATTTAATCAAGTAATTTTTATAATTGATTTAAAGCAATATTTATTAAATTAAATTATTCTATTTAATTGACTTAAGTAATTTGTATTTGGTTCAAATAACTATTTAATAGATACCATAAATTAAAATATTTATGTCCAGTAAATATTTACTTAGTTCAAATAAAAAAAAAAATAAGTAAAAACTAATAAGTTTAAATACAACCGAACGAGCGTTAGCGAGTGAGGTATATGTTGCTAGTCTTAAATAAATCTCGATAAGCTCATGGGCTTCAATGTATCGACAGCACAGCTGCCCTAATACAGAAACCTGCTTAATTTGAAAAATATTTTCGAAATTAATTAATAATTTCAAAATTATGAAAGAATTCAGAAAAAACGGTAGCATGGTGGGATACGAGCCCACGAGAGTCTCGGGGTGCATGTAGCTCAGTGGTCAGAGCAGTCTACCGGCAATAGAAAGGTCGTGCCCTCACAGCACATGATATTTCCTAAATATTTCCTGAATATTTCACTGAAAGATTGAAATATTTCAGTGCAAGGTTCTTGAAATATTGCTGCAAATTGAAAATGTCCGCCTATATGAAATATTGACGCGAAAGTTTTAGAAAATATTTCATTGAAATATTTTGGAAATTTTCAACTTAAATTATGCGCACTGGTCGAACTCAGTTTCTATGGCCTGTAGAGCTGCGTAGTAGTTTTTAGCTTTCTAGAATCCTATGGGTTTTAAAATATTTCACAAAATTCCTATTGATTTCAGGTGTTTAACAAATTTTTTAATTTTGTGAAATATTTTCAGAATATTGCAGAATCGTCATGTGTAATATTGCAGGAATATTTCAATGAAATATTTTCTAAAACTTTCGCGTCAATATTTCATATAGGCGGACATTTTCAATTTGCAGCAATATTTCAAGAACCTTGCACTGAAATATTTCAATCTTTCAGTAAAATATTCAGGAAATATTTAGGAAATATCATGTGCTGTGTGGGTGGGCTCGTATCCCACCATGCTACCGTTTTTTTTCTGAGTTCTTTGATAATTTTGAAATTATTAATTAATTTCGAAAATATTTTTCAAATTAAGCAGGTTTCTGTATTAGGGCAGCTGTGCTGTCGATACATTGAAGCCCATGAGCTTATCGAGATTTATTTAAGATATTTTAATTTATTTGTGTAGATTGATTCGGGAAAATTGTTAACTTTTTCAAATTTAATATTTACTAGACGACAAATTGCGCGCGCCAATAGGGTTTCGAGTTTGACGATGAAAAATTAATTTTCAAAACATAATTAAAAAATCAAATAATTAAACATAATTTATAAAAAATAGACATATTTATATAAAATAAATGATCATATTTTGTTTATTATAAAAAATATTTATTACATGAAGTAATACGAACAAAATCATCAAAAATTAGGCCTAATTTTATTGAAATTTACTCTCTAAATCAGAATCAGTGAAATTCCTACTTAAGATTAGTGAAATTTGACTACGAATCAGTGACTTTATTCTCGCGATTTGAATCAGTGGAATTAAACTGAAAATTAGTTAAAAATGACGGAAACTGAAAATCAGGAACTAAAACGAAACTAAAATTTCGAAACGGTTCTTGGTATTTATTCAAAAATAAATTTTATTTACTTATAAAATACATATGGGACGTTCCACGTCAACAGAAACAGAGCTGTGGCCAAAGATTGGCGCAATGAAAAAAAACGTTTAAGGGCTTAAAAAATTCTCACACTCGTGTACTTTCAATAACAGGTGGGCGTTTTTGAAAATCCAAAATGGCGGCCTAATTACAAGCGAAGAAAGTCAACAAACTCACAAACCGACAAATAATATCGTTAATAGAAATTGCAAAATTAAAGAAAAAAAATTGAACGAAACATTTTTTAAACGTTTTTGGGGTCGCTTAATACAAATCTTAACTCAGATTTTGATTAGAGTCTAAAAATTCAAAATGGCGGAACCAAAATGGTGGACAATTTTTAAAACTCTTTAAAATCGCTCAAAACTTGTTACTCGGGGGTTTTCGGGGTCGCTGATTACGAATATGACATCGGATTTCGAAAATTCAAAATGGCGGATGTAACATGTCCGACATTTTTCTTTAAATTTATCGTATTCGCTCAAAACTTGTTACTCGGGAGTTTTCGGGGTCGCTGATTACGAATATGCCATCAGAGTTAAAAAATTCAAAATGGCGGATCCAACATGGCCGACATTTTGTTGAAAAATTCATCGATTTCGCTTGAAACTTGCTACTCAGGGGTTTTCGAGGTCGCTGATTACGAATATGACCTTAGTTTTTAAAAATGCAAAATGGTGGATCCAACATGTCCGACATTCGAATTTAATATTTTTTAGAAGCAATAAAAAGCTGATTGTAGAGAGTTAAAGTTCTGTTCTTTCTAGTGGCTGAAGCAAATTCTAGTAGCGTTTAAGTTTCGTAATATTTTAACCGTTTTATTTGGTTCAATTGAGGCCTTGGATCCAATAACTCGCCCGACGCTCGGAGGAACGCGCAATTCCCAGTCAGTGAGCAGTAAGCGCCTCTGGGCCACTTACTGCTACCCGACTGGTATTAGCGCGTGCCTTCGAGCGTCGGGCGAGTTATTGGATCCAAGGCCTTAATTATAAATCCATGCTAAAGACAATCGAAAAAAAAATATTATATATAACAAACAAAAATATTTGACAGAACCATAGCAAAAACACTATCGCATGTTACAATTGGTTGTACATTGATGTAACGAAGCCTGATAAAAAATCAGTGAGAGAAGCAGGCGCATTGCGCCTACCTCTTAGGGTTTCGTGGTCTAAAAGACAAAGAAAAAATCATAAAATCTATCAGGAGCTTCACATAATGATTTCAATAACAAGCGTTGCTATGACAATTATTGCCATAGCAACTGTAAACAAAGCAACCATTACCATAGCAACCATTACCATAACAACCAGTACCATAGTAACGGTTTCCATGGCAACGGTTGTTAGGGAAAACTGCGGACGGACACCAGAGTTTCGCTATAAGGGATTCAGTCCTTGCCCGAGTAGAAATTTAACCATGGCCCAAATCGGGGCCAGATCTTTTGATCATTGTGTAGGCCATAACATGGCATGAAACACCTTCCCAGATCTGGCCCAAGTCTGGCCAGACTTGGGCCCGATCTGGGGAGGTGTTTCATGTCATGTTATGGCCTAAATATGGAAATTTCTACACGGGTGGCCACGAAACCCTAAAAACACAATAGTCAAGAACGAACACAATTCTTTGACAGAACCAGAACAAAAAAAACTACCCCATATCACAATTGGTTTTTATCTCTGATCCTGTCACGGATTTATAATTGAATCAAATAAAAAGGTTGAAATATTACGATACTAAACGCTACTAGAATTTGCTTCAGCTACTAGAAAGGCCAAAGTTTAACTCTCTACAAACAGCTTTTTATTTCTTATAAAAAATATTAAATTGGAATACCGATTATATTGGATCTGACATTTTGAATTTTTTAAAACTAAGGTCATTTTTGTATTCAGCGACCCTGAAAACCCCTGAGTAACAAGTTTCAAACGAATTCGATGAATTTTTCAACAAAATGTCGGCCATGTTGGATCCGACATTTTGAATTTTAAAAACTAAGGTCATATTTGTAATCAGCGACCCCAAAAACCCCCAAGTAACAAGTTTTGAGCGAATACGATGAAGTTAAGAAAAGAATGTCGACCATGTTGGATCCGCCATTTTGAATTTTTTAAATCTGATGGCATATTTGTAATCAGCGACCCAAAAACCCCAGAGTAACAAGTTTCAAGCGAAATCGATGAATTTTTCAACAAAATGTCGGCCATGTTGGATCTGCCATTTTGAATTTTTGAAATCGGATGTCATATTCGTAATCAGCGACCCCGAAAACTCCCGAGTAACAAATTTTGAGCGATTTTAATGAGTTTTAAAATTTTTCCACCATTTGTTTTTAAATTTGCTTTCGCCATTTTTAATCTTTTAACTCTAATCAAAATCTGAGTTAAGATTTGTATTAAGCGACCCCAAAAACGTTAAAAAAAATTTCGTTTAATTTTTTTCCATGCATTTTGTCATTTTTATTTATGATATTATTTCTGGGTTCATGATTTTGTTGACTTTGTTCGCTTATAATTAAGCCGCCATTTTGGATTTTCAAAAACGCCCACCTGTTATTGAAAGAACACGAGTGTAAGAATTTTTTAAGCCTTTAACGTTTTTTTTCATTGCGCCAATTTTTGGCCACAGCTCTGTTTCTGTTGACGTGGAACGTCCCATATACATTTATTTTATAATTAATTCAGGGTGTCCTGCAAGTACTAAGAAAAAAATTTCCTGACTTTCCCTTGACTCTTCCCTTCCCTTTTTTATAACAAATCTTTAACAAAAAAAACCGGACAAGTGTGAGTTGCACTCGCACTGAATTGGCGGGTTCCGTACAAAAATATAAGAATAATGCTTGTGATATTGTAACAGAAATTGGTAGAATTTTTTCAACTTTTGCATTATTTTGGTAAGTTGAATTTTCGACAATAGGTTAAAAATAAATAAAAAAGAAAAATTAAAGTATTATATATATTTTATATTGTAAGCATTAAGCAAAGGAACAAATATTTTGAAAATTTCCAATATTGGTTCCTCTGCTTATTGCTTATAATATAAAACAAATATAATACTTCAATTTTTCTTTTTTATTTATTTTTAACCTATTGTCGAAAATTCAACTTACCAAAATAATGCAAAAGTTGAAAAAATTCTACCAATTTCTGTTACAATATCACAAGCATTATTCTTATATTTTTGTACGGAACCCGCCAATTCAGTGCGAGTGCAACTCACACTTGTCCGGTTTTTTTTACATTAATTTTTTAATTTTTGTAAAAAATTTTTAAAAAATTAAAAAGAAATTTTTTTAAAAATTTTTTTAATAAATTTTTGTGAAGGTATCAAAAATACACAAAAAAAAATAATTAAAAGAAAATAAATAATATTTTTTTTTTGAAATTTTTTTTTTTTTTTTGAAAAATTTTTTTTTTTTTTTTTGAAAAATTTTTTTTTCAATTTAAAAATTTTTTTTTTTTGAAAATTTTTGAAATAAATTTTTGGTGATCTGACTGTAAAAATATACTAATAAACCAATTTTTTGTGAAAAATTTTTTAAAAATTTAAAAAAAAAAAATTTTTTTATTAAATTTTTTGTAATTAGACAGTGAAAATATAATAATTAACCAATTTTTAGTTAATTAGATCAAATAATATGGAAATTAAAAGTTTTTTATGGAAATTATCTAATACTCTATCTAACTATCTAATTATCTATCTAATTATCTAATTATCTAATGGAAATTAAAGCGTTTTTCCTTGACAACGCTATGGCCATCATTACATATCAAGTTCTCTATATTTTTCCTGTAATATTCGAGTAAAAATACACCAGCATGCAAAATTTCAGCTCTCCTTGTCGAATAGTTTAGAAGTTAAGGGGGGGAATGGTCACTTTTTATGCATTTTTGGCCAAAAATCTTGTTATTTCCTTGACAACGCTATGCCGATCACGTCCAATCACATTCGCTATATTTTTCCAGTAATCTACGAGTGAAAATACATATCTGGACCAAATTTGAGCTCTTTAGGTCAAATAGTTTAGCCGCTAGGGGGGGGGACACGATTTGGCTACGGACGCCAGAGTCTCACCAATAGGGTTCCGCCGTTACACCGTAGGTGTACGGAACCCTAAAAATTATGTGAGCTGGTAAATATTAACGTAATTTTATGATAGTGAACTTAAACACTTTATTTATCATCATTATAAACCTTCTTTTGTTGTAAACAAAATATTACACACATAAAATCTAAAAAAGACAAAGATAAAATAATCTAATTATTTGTTTATTGAAAAACCACGATCTAAAGCCGCGTTCCCGCATGAGATAAAATTAAAATCATTTTCACAAAGTTTTCCAAATTAGAAAAGCCTTTTGATGATGATTTCAAAAATGAAAGAGAACCAATAAACGAAAGTGATTCACTCATTCAAGTATCTGGTCGGCTGAAAATTTAAAAAATAAAAAAAATCTATTTCTTATGCAATTTAAAAAAAAATTCCTGATTTTGATTAAAATTCCCTTACTTCCCTGACCGCTGGACAGGGATGTCAGGATTATATATTAATATATTAATTATTTATATATATTATTAAACTTTTTTATAATATAAATATAATTTTATTTATAACAAAAAATTGTAGGATAATAAAAAAATTAATAATAAATAAATTTTAAAATACAATATACCGTCAGAATTTGTCAGCACGAACGACGGGCGAGCTAAGAAAAATTGCTGCTGAAATTAAATTAACATAGTTTATTATTGGAAAATGATAGCTACTTCACTAAGAAAACATTATACTTAATTGAAATACAAAAATAATTTTAGATGATTTTGTAATTGAAATTAGTTTATAAGTTTAATCCCAATATATAGAAAATATCTATTTTTGAGAGATTTATCTCCTAAGACATTTTGAAAAAAATTGATTAATTTTTCTAATTTCGTGCACCCTAAAAAGAGTAATCTCATAGTTAAAGAAAAAATCCTCTTCTAATATCCTCTAAAGTTTTCTTCTCCAAAGGAAAATATTCTAATTTATTGTATATTATTTTTATTCTTTGGTGGTTAATAATAGAACAAAACAATTTTTTGATGTTCAAATGTCAGAAAAATTGAATTCAAATGAAATAAATAAAGGAATAAATATATTAATAATTGTAAGTAATTAACTATTAGTTATTAATTATATTTATTTAATTAAAAACATTTAATTCAGTGCATCAAATTAACTTTCCTTCATAAGTTCATAATCGTAATTAGTAAATAATATGCGAGAGAAAAATCCTCTAAAGTGAAGAGTATTAATTTTTATACCATATATAAGAGGAAAATATGCATTCAGTTTAGAGGATTCGGAATCAAATGAAATTTTAGAAAAACATACTTGGACATTTTTTAGATATTTCAAAAACTGTTGAATAAATTTTAAATTTCAAAGACTTAAATAAAAGCTGAGACTATAATGATTATGTTATATATTATAAGAGTTTTTAATTTTGCTCCCCATTTTTCTAGACTGTGCAGCCACACAAACATATTACACGAAAATTGAAAAATTAATCAATTTTTTTTTAAATATCTTAGGTGATAATATCTCTGAAAAATATAAAATAATATTTATTTATATATCAGTCGAAGGAATTTAATAGGCTTTCAAACAATCTAAGAACCAAGTTTCTATCATTTTGTAACAATAAACTATGTTAATTTAATTTCAGCAGCAATTTTTCTTAGCTCGCCCGTCGTTCGTACCGACAATTTCTGACAGTAGTGTATATTTTATTTTAAATCAATAATATAATTATTTTTAATTTCAAAACGTTATATAATAATAAAATTCTTTTAACAACCAAACACTTTTATTTATTATTAATGTTGTCAGTTTTCTTCTGACCTTCTTTTCTCTGTTGGTTTATGTCATTCTTTAATAATTTCTTTTAGAATTAATCTTTTTAAATTTATAGATAATACACACTACTTAGATGAAGCAGATAAATTTACGTTTTATTATCTGCAATGAAAGACATTAGCAAAATTTTTATATTGAATTTAATCATTCATAACATTTTCTAACATTTAATTTTAACAATTTTAAATATTTTATATTAGAATAAATTAAATATTAATATTATTTACATAAATTAAATATATAAAACTTAATTATTTAAAAATTAATTCAATTAAATTTATTTAACAATTATATTTATCTAAATAATTTCTTATCAATAATAATTTATTAATTTATAATTTATTTAATTGGATTAAATCACTTTATTACGTCAATAATATATCTAAAGGAATCGCGTTAATTAAGATAACGATTTTCACGAACGTATTTCCAAAATAGATTGAGACTATTTTTCTAAGTACTTGAAAGACGAAGATGATGAAAAAGATTTGGGTAAAGGGAATATAGTCCTCTTACGCACACTACTTTTATTTTAATGTGTAAGTATATGTTCGTATAGTGAATGAACCTCTCTATTTCAAGTGTTTAAAAGACAAAGATAGAAAATATGAATTCAGCCAATTGAGTATAGCTCACGAGTGAAAGCAACCAATGGGATAGGCGTTAGGAACTTCGAGATATTTCGAGAGATTTTCGTTTAGAGATTTCTTATATAGGAATCACCGAATGATAAATTCACTTCCTTCAATTAAAATATTTTTGTTATACAATCAAACAAATTTAAGTTTAATTCAAACATATTCTGGTCACGTGGTTACAGAGAATTGAATTGGATAGAAATTATTAATTTAACAATAGAAAAGGAATTCATTAAGATTGCGGACAAAAACGGAATTGGTTTGGAATTTAAGGGCATAAAAGTGCCAATCCACTTTAATAATTCACCCCTTATTACTAGGTGTTTTCTCAGTGTATAAATTAAAAAAACTGTTCTGTAGAAAAGTACAAACCATCGTTTTCGTGTTCTGATGAAGTTTCATCAAAGGTCTTGTTTGAATCCGTTAAATAATCCTTAAGACTTTCTACAAATAAAGTTTAATTTTTAAATATTTTTATTTTAATTTTACATTCTCTTTTAATATTAATTGATTAAATTTTAATTATCACTTTCAACTTTTATTAATTTATTTTTTATATTAATTGTAATTTATTTATCTATTTAATCGAACTTACCTGCATCTATTGAATCCATTTCAAAGAAAATATTTCTACTTATATATAGAATTTATTTAACTTTCAATATTACACTGAAAAAAGAGTATTCTAACTTTAAGGATATTCTACTTGACGTTAGAATATTTGCCACTTAAATAGGCGCCAAGAATATTTTCTTAGTGTAAGTGGGGAATATGCTTAAAGTAAGAATATATTCTAAAAATCTCTTACGAGAATATATTCTTAATCTATTAAGCCGTTTTTCTTATATTAAGAATATTATATTCTTAAATTTATAGGCACATAATATTTTTGGGTTTCTGGAAATAATATTTTTCATTTATAATCTAAATAATAAATTTTCAATTAAATAGACATAATTTTGGTATTATAATATATGACAAAAATATGGAATTTGATAAAACTATTTGATATAATCAAAATATTTTTAGAGTTAAAAAAATATTTCTTTTTTTAAATAAATTTTTCCGAAACAAAATTTTGGATAGAATTGTCTAATAACAATATTTTTTATTATAATAAAATTTGGTCAGTCAAAATTATATTAATAATAATAAGAAAAGTAAATTGAACAATTTATTCATTTTAAACAATTTATTTTGTAATTACATAATTACAAAAAGGTTCTTAATTGAAAGAAAAACATTTAAATATTAATAACGAAGATTGTTGAGACTTTTCTGTCTTTTATAAAATAATTAAATAAAATGATAAAATCAATTTTTGGTTATGTTGACGAAAACAATCAAATAGAAAATTGCCTATTCTAACCTAAATTGTGTGTTTAAGGCAAAGGTAAGTATTACCATCAGCTCCTGTTTTAGGAAAAATTGGGTAAAAAGAAACTAAGTCATTATTTGATTTTACAAACCAATCATTACTCGGTATCACTTCATAGGACTGAAGATGTTCATTAAATCCTACATTGTTAAGACCAGACAATACGAAAAACACCTCATTGTCATCATTAGGTTTGATGATAAACTTCAAAATTCCAAAAATAGGCAAATACTCTTCATAATCAATAGCCAAAGCCATACCTGATTTGTAAAGAGTACCACGAAAAGTCGATTCTTGAACAACAAAGAAATTGTGATGTTCTATTGGTAAAAGATGTCGAAAATTTAAATAGTTTTCACAATTTACTATACGCATTTCTTTGGAACTAGTTTCAAAATTTAGAGCAAACCCTTTTTTCGAAAATAATCTGGTACAGAAACTCAAAGAGTATTTTTTTGCAAGCGTTAACGGTAAATTTTTTCGACTTGTTGTGTTTTTTGAAGGCAATTTTACAACTTGGCGATGATTTCCTTCGAATCTCATAGTCCAAATATGAATTAGGGGCCCTATCAGTTTTCTTATTTTGGGGTAGTGAACCATCAAATGGTGCTTAGGCTTTAATGTTGTTCCAGATATTTGTATAAATAATTCGTGGTGATCAGCAATGAGCGCAACAAGATATTCGGTAGAGTTCACCTCAACGACAGGTGCAGTGATGATACCTAAGATTTCATTTAAAAGTAAACACAGCCTCCATTCTTCATTTCCCTCAGGTATAAGGTCCCCTATCATTAAACCAATATTTTGACAAAAAAAAAACATCTCTGAGGCAGTCATTTTCAATTTGCGTTTTTTAATATGCTCTGATGTAATAATCGACGGTTTATTTCTTGAATCGGGACCGTAGTTAAAAAATTGAACTCGTTTATTCAAAATATCGAGCGAGAAAAACCCATAGAAATTGATAAATATGTCCAGTATGATACATAAATCATAATGGCATACTCCCTCGAGAAAATCGTGCATCAAATCTACATACAAATTTAACATAATGTGAAAAGATAAGAGAGTATTCCAAATACTTCGAGCTTTAATTCCTGTTGTAGTGAGATCATTCGTTAATACGTCTTGTTCGTAACTGTTTACAGATCGTAGTAGTTGACCATCTTCTCTTTTTTGAAACTGAGTTAACAGTTTGTGTTGTTTACAAATTCGACAGAAAAAATTGGCAGAAAATGATTCTACGAGGCCCATAATTTGATGGAAACCTAAATTGTCCCCGAGGATCAAGCACAAAGCAAAATATATGCGTTGTTCTCCATTTTCAGTTTGAACAAGAATACCATTAGTTTCAAGATCTTTTAAGGCATTTAGAATAGGACCAAAAGCTTTTGCATTATCGACATTTCTATCGTGACTAAGGAAAAACGCTGCTACAAAAGTATTTTCGATTAACGAGAGCAAGTGCTGCGGAAGACATGCTATTTGATAGTAAACGGTACCAAGTTTCTGATTGCCGGAATGAGAACCTATTTCATTGTTGGGTTCAACCTCATCGTAATAAAGAAACAAGGGAAAAACGGTTTTGTTTTCAAAATTGGATTCAATCCTTTTCCATAAAGGACTTTGAATGACGTTTGTAAAATGGCGAGAATTTTTTAAATTTTCGATATTATTCAAAATCGACCCTAATACTCCGGGTAACTCAAGAAATCCTTTCAACACCTTCTGCATTGGAATATATTGACCGTTCGATTCGACACGCGATAATATAGGGTTACCGTTATTATTTAAAACCTTTTCATGAATAGTTATAGGATAAGCTACTGGTCGAATGTAACATGAGGTTTTTTCTAATGCACCTCTTCTTAGCCAATCAGACTCTAAACCTTGAAACACATTTTCCAACGATGCAAACATATTATCTAAATCATCAAGATCTTGCTGATTTTGATTTGTTTCCTCTAACATAGAAAATGCCTTCGATTTAATAATATCTACAAAACCAGTTGAAAAATAGTTATTAAAATCTTGAATGATCTGTTGAATCTGAGCTCCATTTAGAGTACAACTTGCATTAAGTTTAGCTGCTAAAGCAAGAGAAGATTGGAAAAGAGACTTTTTAAACTCTTGCACAGTAAAACGTTCTTGATCAACTACTATGTTATGATCATCTAACTCCATATTTTCATCTTCTACAACCTCAATAGGATTAGCAACATTAATTTCCTCATTATCATCAGGTACATTTTCGTTTAAATTTTCAAAAGGAACTAAAATTTCGGCAATTTCCGGCAAAACGTGGTTTTGCTGTAAATGTTTTTTGAACGACTTTGCAGAAGTATATACCCTATTACAATTATTTTGAGCGCATTTATAGTTACTGAACACATTATAAGAGTGAATTATTAGTAAATGGTTGCACAGACCTTGAACAGTCGGAATATCTACTCTACACTCACTGCAACGATACATTATTACTTTGATTGGAATAAAGACCTCTTAGGGAACTTATAACCGATGTGACTCGAGGAAATTTTTTGTCTTCCTTAAGGTGAATTTCAAAGAAATACTTCTGAATGAAGGTATACACTGACTGACACTCTATTGGATACGATATATCCAAGACAAAATATGCTTTAAGACATGTATCTAGCGCCTTAATGGGACTTCGAAATTGATATCTCACATTGTTAATTTGGACGTAGCACGCAAAGACGCTACTTAATGTAGGCCCAACGAATATTAGAATTGGTTGAAATGGTAATGATTTTTCTTTCAAATAACGCGCGTGGTTTTCTACTTGTCTGTTAAGATCTCCAGGAATCTGTCAAAAAATACACAAAATTAATTTAATGTAATTATCAAATATAATAAATAAATAAATAAAAAAAAATTGAAAATAAAACGATTCTCACTGTCACATGAAGAATAAAAGCTCTTCTGACTTCAGCAGCAGTTAAGACCTCCTTTGATTTCTTTCCTCGATTTCGGTTCATTAATAGTTGTGGTAACAAATTCAAAATTAAAGGGTTAGGGTCACACTTTTCTGAAAGTTTAACAGTAGTTTAAAAAATAATCTTAATAATTATCAACTAAATTAATATCAATTATAATATAATTTAATGCATTTAAAGAAAATATACCTTTTGAAATCTTATCATATTCTTTCAATTGCATCAAGGTGTAACTGTCTGATTTTGCAGTTTCTCTGCGTACTAATTCGACAATGAAGTCTGCAGTTGTGTCCCACTTTGTAATTAAACCCGCTTCTCTCTTAGGGTATAATTCATCAAAATCTTGATTTATCTGCAAAAATTTAACTGTAAGATTAAGAACATAATTCTCGAATTTAAAAAAATTTACACTTACCAGAAGGAATCCACTGGGAAGAGCAAGGATTGGCCAATCTTTAAAATAATCATGCACCATGTATTGTACTTCGCTTTGATTAGATGTACTCTCCTTTTGTTCAGGATTATATTTACTGAGAATATGACGCCGAAAAGCATGAGTAGTTGACCAACTCTGCAAAAGTCTTGGCCAGGAATCATGACTCTCATGTTTCAAATGAGCAATCGCTGCTTGCACCAAGGTATCATTTTTATCAGTGCTACCTGATGAATAATATGCAAAAATATTCGTAAAATTAAAAAATTCAAAACATGTCGAAGTTATTGCTTGATTCTTAATTTTTTAATGCATCAATTATTAAAGAAACTTATTTATTTTAATAAAAATTTGAAAAATACCAACACAACTTGAAATTCATTAATTTAAATAATTATATTAATTAATAGTTAAAAACTTAAAAAATGGATCAGATTTTAGATGGATTTAATAACATATTTACAGAACACATATTTTTAGCCCGAATTTAATTTTTATGCATCTTACCTTCAATTATATTACAAGTAGTTAAATTATCCTTTGTCGTTTGCTGTAAAGTCAAAGATTCTCTTGATTTCAAGTGACCACCTCTTTTTCTCTCCGAATACTTAACATTCTTTAATTTGTGGTATATTTTACCAGTCGCGTTGCGATGATCACTATCAGGAATACTATAGTAAACTTCCTACAATAAAATAATTATATCAATTAATATTAATTTTATTCATAGATCAAATTTATTGAACTAACTCAATTAGTTGAAAAATTGTTTGTTTGTTGTATTTTAAATATTTTAATAAAATACTTATAAAGAAAACTATTAATTAAACTATTTGTACATAAGAACATTGTTAATTTATGAGAAAGTTTACAAACAGAACATGAAATTTGTAATTTTATTTTCATTTTTAATATTAGTTTATTTAAAATATGTACCTCTTTTTCCTGTGGAAAAAGTTCGCAAATCTTTTTAGCAGCGTATAAACATTCGACAATAGCTGGACTGAAAATTTATTAAATTATAGTATATGTTGAAAGAATTTATCTATTAATTATTTGTATAAATTTATTTATGAATATTTTGACTAATAACAATTAACAATGATACTTACTTCTGATTGTGCGCTAAAAGAATATTTGCTACTTCTGAACTTATAGTGTTCCGATGACATTCCAACAAAAATCCTTTAAGTTCATAATGTTCCACTACATTGGCAGATGTTAAACTGTGACTCACTAAATACTGCCTTAAATCCTAAAAACAAAGTCAACATGAATTAATTATTAATAAAAAATTCTGAGAATTATTTTTAAAAAATAATTTTTGAAACATAATAGTTTTTTAATTATATACAATTGAAACATTTTCAAACAAATAAAATTTGGTAAAATCTTTTAAAATTAATTTAAATTAAAAAAAATATCAATAAAAATAATCGAAATTTTTAAGAATTTTGTTTATAAATATGAACACATGATTTATCTGACGTTTTAAGAAATCTGAAAAGTAAATTTTTATCAATTTTTTTACATTGTTCGAAAAAATAAATTTTATTTTTATTTACTTGGTTCGAAAATAGTCGAATCTTAAAAAATCATGATAAAACAATTCTAAGAATTCATTTTTAAAAATTTCATTTTTTATTTTTTTAAGATTTTTTATTAAAAGTTTGATAATTCAATAATTATTTTCAAAACTTTGAATTAAAACTCATTAAAAATTGTAACAAAGTACTTGAAAAAAATTATTTCTCAAATGTCTGCTTTAAGAGCAGTGTTTTTTCTTTTCGTCAGCAAAAAAAAAAAAATAAAATAGTTTCTTCTTAAATAATTTCTTTAAATCTATAGTAAAAAAAAGTTAAATAAATTTTTGAAAAAATAGATTGGGTTCTTACATTTTAACCACTTAAGAGTCTTATTAATATTAAAAAATTTTTAATCTTTTTTACCAAATTTTTAATATTCTCAGTGGCTGCAAAGGAAAGTATATGCTTGCTCGGACCAGATTCACATTGAACTTTGCGTTTCTTTGCTTCATGTGGAGACTCGTTTTTATTTAATAATGGAATTATTTTTTCAGGAACATTACTCTGTAAATAAATAAGTAAAAGAATAACTTATACATTAATTTGCAAGTTAAAAATTATTCATCCGACATTTTGCTCGTACTTTTATTTTATTTATTAGATATGCAATTCATTTTAATAAAACTTAACATTTGATAACAAAATACTTTGCTTTGTAACACAAATGCAATTTATTTTAAATGTTATAGAATTAAATTATTTTACTAAAAAACTAATTTATTCTTAAATGGTAGTGATATTTTTATATCGAAGACTAAAAGTTTTTAATTTTTATGCTAGAATTTTTCAAGCATTAATCTTAAACCTTTAAAAAAGTTACTTGAAAATGTTTTCTCCATTTATCTCAAACTTTGCAAAATGTTGAATTCGTGTAGTTTTGTATAAAAATAGAATTTAAAAGTTTTTAAATATAAGAAACAAGAAATTCTACATACTGAATTTTCATTTTGCTCATCGTTTGCAGCAAAAGACAGATCCTGACTCAAATCACCCTCGCATTCAAGTGGACGTTTCCGCCTTTCTAAATCTTCGATATTATTTAAAACTGGAGTTGCGGTGGTTAATGAATCTTCGAAATTTTGACCGGAACTGGAGCTTGCAAAATTGCAAGAGGCACTTAAATTTTGTTTTGTTAACTCCTTTAACCCATTCGTTCCAAAAGAAGCTGGATTCTGTAATTATTTAATAATTAATTTTAAAAAATCTTATACCTTAATGTATTTCGGATTGACCAATTATTTCCACTATGTTGAATTTTTTTTAGGAAATAAGGCTTATTTTAATGAAATTGACTAAAGTGACACTTACAATTATATAAATATCGTTTAAATTGCTACACTGAGAAAACTGGAGTGTCAAATTCGGAAGTTCAAAAAGTGTATGTTTCCTTTGCTTATGAAGAGAGTTAAATAGTCCTTCTAAAATAAATTTTGAATTGGTAATGGAAATCTGCTTGTATATTCTCTCCCATTATATCTGAGGGTTAAAAGTTGCGCAGAAAATGTGTACGATCTGATGCGCGCGAAATTATTTTTCTGACATTTTATCTATTTAATTTAGGGGTTAGGTTGCCATATTTATTCATTTCGCGCCGGATAAGGAAGGGATTTCTCAAGATGGTTAATTTGTCCCTCTGTTATAAACTCATTTTCCCTGCAAGAGAAATGGCACGAATATCTGTCAATGGTGTATTTGAACATTTAGATTGTTATCCAATAGCTAACTCTCAAATATCAACGATTTGTCCCTCCAGATGTTTAGTCCAATACTCCAGTTTTCTCAGTGTAGAGTTGGTTGCAGGAATTACAAAACTGACATCGCTTAAATTATTGTTGGGTGTATGTGATGCAGATATTTCACACTAGAAATAATAAATTTATAATTAATGAAAATTCTTAAGATAAGATGAAAACATAACCTCAAACTAAAAAATATATGAAAAAGAAAATTATATTAATTTTAATGTAATTTTATCAATCACGAATATGATTTTTAAAACTTGAATTTAGACCCACTAAAAAATACCTCGACTGATTTTAATTGATTCAAGCTTGTCGTCAAATCTATACGTAATCCGATATTTGGCGTCAATTCTTTAATTAACTCTTCTGTAAGACCCTTTAATCTTTTGATTGAGTTGATTTTTTGACCTAAAGAAACACGTAGATCTTAACACATATTTATAATTTATTTTGTCCCGTCAGCGGGCCAAATAAGTTACTTTTATTATTTGAACCGTCACCCCACTTCCATACATTTCAAGACGGGCCAAATAAGAAAAGTAGTTTATTTGGCCCGTCAGATAACAAATTAGCTGTAATTAATAACAATAGATTATTTTGATTATTATTATTACTATTTTTACAAATAGATTAATTTAATTATTATTAAAAGTATTATTTACGTGAATTTGACAGGCTTCTCACTCATCTACTAAAATCTACTATTTACTACTATTTACTACTTTTTATACGATTTGCTACAATTTGGTTACTTTTTTTTAGATTTGTGACACTAAAAGCTACTTATTCTCTTTTTTTAAATTTACACTATATTAACTTCGCTGATTCTTAAAATAGGAAAATTATCCTCAAAAATTTTAATAAAATTCTTTGAAACGATTGAATTATTTTCAAAAAATTTAAACTAATTTTTCGCAAAAAATCAATTATTTTTACAAATAATTAAATTTTCTGAAAAACATTTACTTTAAAAATCTACTATTTCAATATAATTTCACAAATGAATTTAATATTATTTACAGGACTCGAACTAGGTCTGTAAATTTGCTTGAAAAAAGACGAAAAATCTGCAAATTATACAATATAATATAAAGAATTTTAGGGAAATTACAAATGATTGCAGGAATTCAATTATTTTCAAATGTAATAAAATTGTTCGTATAAATTCAATTATTTTCAAAAACTTAAAAAAATTCTCGTCACAATCACAATTGTCTTTATAAATAACAAAACTCTTCTCCGAATTCCATTCTTTTCAAAAGTTTTAATATTTGTCGCAAAAATTGAAATTTTCCACAAAGTCTAAAATTCATCGGAGGAATTTAATTACTTTTAATAGAATTTTAACAAAATTGAATAGACTTGAACTTTTTTTTAAATTAATTGATTTTCAAAAGATTTTAATAATTCTTTGAAACAATTCAATTTTTTCAATAGTTTTAATAAATTTCTTTGCAAGAATGTATCTCTTGTATCTTATTTACTTTGAGGTTAAAATATACCTTACCTGTCAAATTTACGTTAATAATACTTTAAATAATAATTAAATTAATCTATTTTTAAGAATAGTAATAATAATAATATAAATAATCTATTGTTATTAATTACAGCTAATTTGTTATCTGACGGGACAAATACTAAAAGCCCATTGACGGGCCAAATATACACTCTTTGCAAAAATTGAAAATCTAACCTCTCTTTTGAGAAAGCATGTCAAATAAGTTAGTATATTTTGTCAATAACTGAATATACTCACATTCAAATATGTCAATCAGTTCCTGTAAGTCGTTGTCGTGGAGCCACTGTGTGACTGGATTCATTTTTTTAAATAAATAAATATAAATTCACAACATTAAAATTTAACACTGCGGCGTCGCACACACTATAAAGCCAATGAAACGAATGAGAAAACGAAGACGCGTTATGGCGACCGCAGCACGCTCTATCGTAAGTATATATTCTTAACTTGCTAAGAAGATATTCTCAAAATAAGAATATTTATTTCTTCGATAAGAATATAATTTAGAATATTTCTTTAAGAATATAATATACTTAAAAGTAGAATACTCTTTTTTCAGTGTAAGGTATTTGTCGCGTAAATTCGTTTTTGTCAGATTTTTTTTAAATTTCACATAATTATTCTTTGGATATTTATCTAC
The DNA here is from genome assembly GCA_032872505.1 of Leptopilina syphax. Taxonomy (NCBI): domain Eukaryota; kingdom Metazoa; phylum Arthropoda; class Insecta; order Hymenoptera; family Figitidae; genus Leptopilina; species Leptopilina syphax. Next base: position 98,078 of record JAVJHT010000017.1, read on the forward strand.
AAAATAAAGCCTATTAAAATAAAATTGACCGTCTGTCAGTCTCAAAAAATGAAATCAAAGTTTCGATTTTTAACATGTAAGATATAGGAAAACCATATGAAAACCACAGATTTTTAATTTTTGCACTTATACTAATCGTCAGATTTTTTAGAAAAACTAAAGTTTTATCTATTGAACCAAAATGAACTTTTATAAAAAAAATGAAAATTTTTCACCGTCTTGTTTAAAAGATATTTAACATCAAACTTGAAAACTTATTTTAACATTTATTGTAAATGACAGGTGAATTCGTAAACGTGGCAATAGCGCTTGTTAAATACTACAGCTTGTCTGCTACTTTTGGCGCGAAATTTTAAAGACGGCTATACGCCAAACTTGCGACGTTGCCACGATCGTTTTTCATGCGAGAGGTTATGAATATACATTGAGAACATCTGTGTGTCAAACTGTACGTCCGCAAAAGTTTTTCGGAAACTCGCATTCATAATCGTTTCATAAGTACAGTCAACGGATACAAACTTTTGAGAGTGACCAGTCGCGCGACAAATACCTTAAAAGTTGTATAAACATTACTGTAGGGAAAAATCGCATTACTCGAATATTAACCTCATAAGTGACTTCTTACGTCAAAATATCATATCATTTGTTTTTCTTACAAATTATGCATTGAAACGAAAAACGACATTTACTTTTGGATTTATATACAGTGCCGCTCAAAAGGATTTGCCCACCCTACGCCATGCAAGGGCATTACAAAAAGTTTTGTATCTTCAATAATAATAAAGATAAAATCTTAATCAAATATTTATTTTAAACCTTAAGTATTTGACTTGAAATAATGCCAAAAAAAAATTTAAAAAAATTTTTTTTTTATTGTTTAATTGCTGAAAATAAAAAAAAAATTTTCACTTTTTTTGAAAAATTTCAAATTGATACAATTTTTGAAGAAATCATCACATTTAAAATCTACAAATGTCATTGGAAAGCATTTTTTGTCACCTTTCAAAAGATTTTTTGAAAATTGCTCTACGATAATTTTTTAAGAAAGATATGATCATTTGTATATAAAAATAGTCTATTTTTTCAATTGTTGGTAACTTGAGAACAATTGATTTTTGAAAAAAAATTGTCGAGGAAAAAAATGTGCCTCTTTGTGCGTAGAATTAGAAAAAAAATATTTAAACATTAAAAAAAAATTTTTTTTTTACATTTTTTCCTTCTGTATATATTTTTAAGACGAATAACATATACTTATTCATATCAATACATATCGATAAAATCTAACACAACATAAATTATCACTGTTAAAAAGAACAGTTAATAATTACACTTTTTAAATATTTAAATAACATTAATTATAAAACATTTATTTGTTTATAAATAATTAAATCAGTGTTGTTAAAAACAACATTCAATATAAAATCACGAAATTAATTAATTAATTAATGTTATTTAAATATTTAAAAAATGTAATTATTAACTGTTCTTTTTAACAGTGATAGTTTATGTTGTGTTAGATTTTATCGATATGTATTGATAAGTATATGTTATTCGTCTTAAAAATATATACAGAAGGAAAAAATGTAAAAAAAAATTTTTTTTAATGTTTAAATATTTTTTTTCTAATTCTACGCACAAAGAGGCACATTTTTTTCCTTAACAATTTTTTTCAAAAATCAATTGTTCTCAAGTTACCAACAATTGAAAAAATAGGCTATTTTTATAAACAAATGATCATATCTTTCTTAAAAATTATCGTAGAGCAATTTTCAAAAAATCTTTTGAAAGGTGACAAAAAATGCTTTCCAATGACATTTGTAGATTTTAAATGTGATGATTTCTTCAAAAATTGTATCAATTTGAAATTTTTCAAAAAAAGTGAAAAAAATTTTTTTTATTTTCAGCAATTAACCCTTAAACCGCACACTGCCGAATCCATCCTTAAACCGCACACTGGGTGTGCGACACCGGGGACTTTTAAGTGTGTTCTCCAAGCTGAAATAGGATATTATATTTTGGAAAAATTATCTTATATAGCTTAGTACATCTATTTTGAAGGAAAATAAGTTTCATAATGATTTAATTAATTTTAATAATTAAAAAAGAGTTTTTTTAAAATACTGAAATTACTTAAGGTTTAAATAGTATATTTCGTAACTTGTGTGAGCAGTTGCTAATTTTTGAATGAGCGCTTTTTTTGGAACAAACTGTAGGCGAAGCTTCGCTGAAATTGCTGAAAATAAAAAAAAAATTTTTCACTTTTTTTTAAAAATTTCAAATTGATACAATTTTTGAAGAAATCATCACATTTAAAATCTACAAATGTCATTGGAAAGCATTTTTTGTCACCTTTCAAAAGAACGATATTTTTCATAACAAGGTGCAAAAAAGTGCCCTTTTTTGCACCGCGTTATGAAAATAAATATTTGATTAAGATTTTATCTTTATTATTATTGAAGATACAATAACTTTTTCTAGAAGTCAAATATAAATATAAGTTATTTATTGAATTTCAAAATTTCAAATTATTCTGTTTGTTCTTCAATTGCGTATATTGTTTTAAATTATTTAAAAAAATAATTTTATATTAATCTATTTGTCTAATTGATTTTTATTAATTTCATTTAAGAAACTTTTTTAAATATCAGTAAAAAAATTATGTTAACGAATCTATAATATCCGAATCAAAAAATGGTAAATTTTATTGATATTGTACATCAGGAATTTTCGCCCAAGTACACATTTATTTAAATTTGAATAAATTATAAAGTAGGAAATTTTGATTTTTAAAAAGCAATTCAAATTTTTTCTACGAGTAAAAACGGAATAGAAAGATATGCCGTTTTTATTCTTAACTTCAAGTGATTCGTTTTTTCTCGTCATTTATTATAAACCTTTTTTTTGCTTAAACATAATCATCTCATTTTTGCTCCGAACATTCTTTTAATTCGTTTTTACTATCAACCCCTCTAATAATCTTCTATAGTTCTGGATGTTTGTTTGTAATTTGAAGTGAGAACTTGTTTGCTTTTTTGTTTCCTAATTTTTTTCTAACAATTTATTTTTCTTTTTTTTATTTTTAAAATTAATGAAATTCTAATTTAATGTTTTTAAGATTATTTAAAATAATAACTTAAATAATAAAAAAAATTAATCAAACAAAATTGTTTTGAATAGCAAATAATAATTTAATTAGTATTTTAAAACGTTTAAACACACAAATATAGCCTAATTTTATTTAATATTCTGAAAAATAAAAATAGTTACTTACCCAATGGGAAACTGCCAAAAGTCACCATTGGCGTATTAATGGCCCAATATTGGGAGCCATTGATTTTCTATTGGTATATTATTGGCACCCATTAATGGACCAATAGTGGTAAAGTAATGGGCTGACTACGTCGTTGCCAATAATTGACAGCCATCATTGGCACATTAATGGCTGCCAATGAAACGCCAATAATAAAAAATTTTTTAAATTAACAAAAATTATTTATTAAAATTATAATTATTTAATTATAAAAATTAAAAATTGTTTATTAATTTTTTATTATATTATATTTGTAATAGAAAAAAGTCATCACAGTAATTAGTGAGATCTTTTCTCTTTCAAAAAAATTGCTTCACATCCTGTGCAAAAATAGGAGAGGCAGGGGGCAGAATTATTATATTCTACGAATGGACCTGAGGAGTTCAGCCTTTATATGTACGGGCTGGAGTAACTTCGATGCGAGTAGAACTGATGTTTGCTCGCCCTATGCGGCACGGTTGGAACTAACTTCCAAGCACAACGCGCACACGTGTTCACGCATGCGGGAAGATTTGAATAATTTTCAATTATTTGCCTATTAATTCCAAATCTATTCTATTCTAATAAAATAAATAATAAAATAAAAAGTATAAATAAAATAAATAATAAATTAAAAAGTATAAATAAAATAAATAATAAATTAATAATATCTACTATTTTGAATTGTCTTATAAAATAAAACAAAATTTCATTTCTTTTCAAGTATTTCTATAATCCAAAAGAAAAAAAAATGCTGAGTATTCTTTGAAAATAATATTCAAATTTGTATATTATTTATAGAAATCTATTATTATTCATGAATTGTGATTTATAAATAGAAATAATGTCCACTTTTTATTTATTAAAAGTAATTTATAATAAATAATATTTTCAAATTTGAAATTTAATGAATTTGTCAATTTCTTAATTTATTAAATTAGCCAATTTTTTCAATTTTGAAATTCATTCAATTTTTTTTACTCAAAACGAAAATTCAACAAATATCGTATAATTTAATACTACTAAAAATATTTTGACAAATAAACAATGAAAGTAATTGACAAACTGCTAAAAACAGTGATATTTTATAAATATGCGAAATTTATTGAATTTTCTTTATGAGTAAAAAAAAATTTAATGAATTTCAAAATTGACTAATATCTATTGTTTTCAATTATATTATAAAATAAAATTTATTTTCTTTTCAAATATTTCTTTTACTAAAATCAAGAAGCAAAGAAAAATGTTGAATATTCTTTTAATATATTCAAATTTTAATTAAAAATTATTATTATTAATAAATTATGATTATTAAGTAGAAATTATGTTAATATTAACAGAAGAAATTAAACTTTTCAAATTGTAAAATTTTTGGAAATAATACTTTTTTGACAATTTTGTTGGAAAATGTAATTTTGATATTTATTAAATTAGTAAATTTTCAAATTCATTAAATTTTTTTTATTCAAAATGAAAATTCAACAAATTTTGCATAAAATTTATAAAATATCGCTGTTTTTTCGAAATTTGTCAATAATGTTCATTCTTTATTTGTCAAAATGTTTTTATTAGTATTAAATAATACGATATTTGTTGAATTTTCGTTTTGAGTAAAAAAAATTGAATGAATTTCAAAATTGTCTAATTTAATAAATTTCAAAATTTAAGAAATTGACAAATTCATTAAATTTCAAATTTAAAAATATTATTAAATTCAAAATTAATTTTAAAATTAAAAAAGTTATCAAATTCTTTTATTAAAAAAAATCCCAATTATTTTTTAGAATGTGAGTTAAAAAAATAAATTGTAAAACTATTTTTTAATTTCGATTTTTAACAAAATTCTATCTATTATTTTTAATAAATAAAAAGTGGACATTATTTCTATTTATAAATCACAATTTATAAATACTAATAGATTTTTATAAATATACAAGTTTGAATATTATTTTCAAAGAATACTCAGCATTTTTTTTTCTTTTGGGTTATAGAAATACTTGAAAAGAAATAAAATTTTTTTTAATTTATAAGACAATTAAAAATAATAGATATTATTAATTTATTATTTATTTTATTTATACTTTTTATTTTATTATTTATTTTATTAGAATAGAATAGCTTTGGAATTAATAGGCAAATAATTAAAAATTATTCAAATCTTCCCGCATGCGTGAACACGTGTGCGCGTTGTGCTTGGAAGTTAGTTCCAACCGTGCCGCATAGGGCGAGCAAACATCAGTTCTACTCGCATCAAAGTTACTCCAGCCCGTACATATAAAGGCTGAACCCCTCAGGTCCATTCGTAGAATATAATAATTCTGCCCCCTGCCTCTCATATTTTTGATTTTGATCAGGATGTGAGGCAATTTTTTTGAAAGAGAAAAGATCTCACTAATTACTGTGATGACTTTTTTCTATTACAAATATAATATAATAAAAAATTAATAAACAATTTTTAATTTTTATAATTAAATAATTATAATTTTAATAAATAATTTTTGTTAATTTAAAAAATTTTTTATTATTGGCGTTTCATTGGCAGCCATTAATGTGCCAATGATGGCTGTCAATTATTGGCAACGACGTAGTCAGCCCATTACTTTACCACTATTGGTCCATTAATGGGTGCCATTAATGGCATGCCTGGCTCCCATTATTGGGCCATTAATGCGCCAATGGTTTTTTTCCCATTGGGTATAAAAAAACATTAATTGTTATTTATGAAAAATACATTTAATGTCATTTATTTTTTAAAGAAAATTTGATTCTATTTATTTTCGTGTCTTGTTCTAAGTTTGTACAATTATTAAAAAAGTTAAGTTTCAGAAAGTTCATATCACTTTTGTTAAAGTTTAATAATAATTCAAAAGTTGCTTAATTTATGAAACAACAATTTTAACATTTCAATATAAAAATATTTTTTATTTTATTAATACTTTAAGGTAAATAATCGAGTGAAAAATTAGGGAGCGTTTACAAATGATGTCACGTTTTTGGGATAGGGGGAGGAGTGGACTCTACTAAATTAAACGTGACACAATGTATTTTTCACATGTGATATGGGGGAGGTTGAAAATCTCAAAAAATTGCGTCACATCATTTGTGAACGCTCCCTTTATTTAAAAAAATGATATTTATTAGTAGCTTTATATAATTTAATTTCTAAGAAATTGCATTGTCATTTTATTTAACTGTCATTATTAGTTTTTTGTGAATTCATTCTCTAAATTTAAATCATTAAAAATCATTACTAATTACAATTAAAAACTGAAATTTTTGCTTTTAAATTAGTTAAATTTTACTAATAAATGTTTTAAAAAAAATCTTTTAATTTACTGGTAAATTAATTTAATTTATTTATTTAGTAATTTAAATTTAGTGAATCAGTTTTGTGATATTATTTTTGCAAGACAAATTTAGAAATTATTTTATTTTCCTTAATATGCGTTAATAATCTTGATAATTATTGAAAAATTGATCTTGATATTTAGAAATAAAAAATTTGGTAATTTGCATAATAATATTAAATTAATTGGAGTTTGTTTATTTTATTTGCTTGTTTATAAATAAATTTGAATTGTTTATAGACTGTGGATTTTGTTGTCACTGGAAATGTTTAAATAGCATTTGCCGTGTTTGCGTTCATGTGATAGCAAGCGAAGTACGAGGATACACTTACACCAAAGATATTTGCCCTGAACGTGGACTTTCCGCCCAAGGATACAGATGTGCAGAATGTAAATGTCGAATCACTTTCAGTAAGTATTGATTATTATTTTTGATTTAAAGATTTATTAAATCAAATTTTTCGTATTTCTTCGCCATGAGATATTCTTGATATTAATTTTTATTGCAAGCTAACTCAAAGGGATTGTCAATGTTATGTTTCGTGAGTCCTTTCAGTTACACAGGTATTCTCCAGGAATTAAATAACTAAATACTACAATAATAAATGTCTATTCACTTTTTTATTTAATTAACTGTATTATTGAGTTTATTGCACTGAAAACAATATTTGATTCAAATAACTGATAAATTGTCTATTATACCTATTAAAAGAATATTTACTTATTGAATCAAATAATTTTGATTTAAATCAAATAAATTGAATTTAGATCAATAATTACAGTATTTGAAGCAAGTGTGAACTGAACCATTTCATTGATTTAAATAAAAATTATTTGATCCAAATAAATATTTATTAGATAATAGACAAATAATCAGTTATTTGAATCAAATACATTTTTTCCAGTACGTGTAATTGAAAATAGCAAAATGGATGGCTGCGGAGACTGGCGTTTTTGTAGTATGTCTTTTCTATCGTTTTTTGTCTTTGTTTAATTCGTACGTTACACTATCACGGTCTTTCTCGTGATGAAAAACACAAGAAAGAAGCAAAACATAAATAAACCAGATGTTCATTACATGAACATTTTGCTTCCTCTTTACGATCAGCAAAAAAAATTTGCTTCCTCGTGAAGGAAGCATTAACGATAAATATATTTCATTTTTAAATCATTTTTAATACAATTTAACATTTATAACATAAAGTTCATTTGTCTTAATAGAAAGAATAAAATTTTCTTATACAGTAATATGAATCTAAATAAACAAAAAAATTTTTAGTTAAAAAGTGAATTTTTTCAACTTTAATTGTAATTAATTCTATAATTTTCAATAGAATATATACTTTATATACATCAATCGATTCGTCTTGATGCAAAGAATAAGATTTTTGATTTATTTTTTAATAATTAATAACATTCTATTGTACAGCAACATGATTTTTAAGAAAAAATGAATTTTTATTAAAAGTGCAAATTTTTTGTCTACAATTGGTTTTAATTCTATAAATTTAAGTAAAACATATACTTTATATATACCAATCGATCCGTCTTGGTGTAATGAATAAGATTTTAGAAATAAATGAGTAAGATTTTCTTACACAGCAACATAATTTTGCGGAAAGAACTCATTTTTTGATAAAAATGCGATTTTTTTCAGCTTTAATTGTGATTAACTCTATAAATTCTCATACAATTTATACTTCTTATATACCAATCGATTCGTCTTGATGCAAAGAATAAGATTTTATTATATATTAACTTCAATAAACAACTTAAAAAAAATTTTTTTAGAAAAAAGTCAAAAAAAAAAATTTTTTTTGAGAATTTTTTAAAGTCTATCAATCCATTTCGAGATATTTTTATGATAAACATACCTGGTAAATTTTAGCCAAATTCGTTAAAACCTCTTCGAGTTATCGTGTTCACAAAAATCGGGATCCACACACACACACACACACACACACATACACACACATACATACATCCGGACAATTGTTCAGGGTCTTATATAACATAGTCCCATATAGAAGAAAATTTGTTAAAAGGATTTTTAAAAATTTTGTAAATTAAACGACTACAAAGCTTCCTCACGAGGAAGCAAAACAAACAAAAATAATAGGTGGCCAACTTAGGACCACTGTAGATTTTTACAAGTTTCAAATTATTACGCTGATAAAAAAAATTTAAGTAAAAAATCAACAGAACCTCTTATTACAACATTAAATAAAGGAAGTAGAGCACACACTCATTTAGAAATTTTTAATTATTTATCTCTTGTAGCTGCTCTCGAAAAAACAATAAAAATTAAATTTTTTTTGTCGTAAACAATATTATTGTCCTCACAATGCGTAGAAGAATCTTAGATTATAATTAGATCCATAAATTATATTATGGTTTATCAATATATCACACCACGAAATTATAAATTCGTCCAGTATACCATCTCTGAGAAACGCAGGGTGGCCAACTTAGGACCACTCTCTCCTATAATTTTAATAATATTTCTCGAATGGGTTTAATTATTTGTAAAAATTATAATAAAATTGAGGGCGTGGATACAATATGTGCCACTACGCGCGGTTGCAAGTTTTAATAAAATTCTTTGTAAATTTCAATTACCTACACACTAAAAAAAGTTTTACTTTCAGCCTCTTTTTGAGGCTGAATTTAAGATGTAAACGGAGTCAGCCCCGTTAAACAAGGACAGACTTATGTGAAATAAATGGGCTGAATTTAAGGTGTAAACAGAGTCAGACTTTTTCTTTCCTGTGTATTTTCGTAATTTTCAATTAAAATTAAAAAAAACTACATTATTTTCAAGAAATTTTTCAAAAAAATTCAATTATTTATGAAAATTCTAATAAAATTATTTAAAAGAATTCAATTTTCTATCAAGAATTTTAATAAAATTTAATAATAAAATAATTAATTATAATTAATAACAAATAGGATTATTTTAAAAACTTAAAATAAATTCTTTATAAAATTCAATTATTTTTAAAAGTTTACTAAAAAACTAAAAAAAAACTCCATTAGGTATTTGAAAAAAATTCAAATAAATTCTTCAAAACAATTCAATTATTTTCAAAAATTTAAAACCATTCTTTGGAATAATTTGATTAATTTTTTAAATAATAAAATTCCTTGCGAGGATTCGATTCTTTCAATACAATTTTAATAACATTTCTCAAAAGAATTCAATTCTTTTAAAATTTTTAATAAATACTTGACAAGAATTGAATTCAAAACATAATTAAATTTATTATATAGATTATTAAATTAGTTTGGTAATAATTGTTTTTTATTACTCAATTTGTATTTAGACGCTTTTTACTTTTTTGTTCCTTAAGTAATCAATTGGCTTAAATAATTTATTAATGTAGACAGATTTTTAAATTTCACTTTAAAGTTTCTGTTAATTTCGATTTTTTCAGAGTCAACGTGGGTGGAACCTCGTCTTTGCGACTACAGCGGTTTATATTATTGTCAAAAATGTCATTGGAACACTTATGCAGTGATTCCAGCTAGGGTTATTAGAAATTGGGACATGGAACCGCGACGCGTTTGTCGTGCAGCTTCTCAACTTTTGAGTTTGCTCCACGAAAGACCGGTGCTACTTTTGGAGGAATTAAATTCAAAACTTTTTACCCTCGTTCCTGATATGTCTATCGTCAAGGTGAATTTTTTTTTCCCAAGGAAATATTTTTACGGACTACATTATTTTACTCTAATTCAATTTCATAGTTGTAAATTAATTCAACTTTGAAAAGTAATATTTAAAGCACACAAATGTTTTGAAATTATTTTAACAAAAAACAAGTAGTTTGAAATTGTTTTAACAAGGAGCAAATATTTTGTAATTATTTTAACGAAAAGCAAGTATTTTGAAATTAATTTTTTCTCGCTTCATTTTGGCACGTTTTCATTTAGCGACTTCGGGAAGAGCTTCAAATGATGAAACAGTACTTGATAGTTTGTTCCGAGGCGAATAATCAAGGCCTACCTTGGCGAGTGGGCCTAAGAACACATTTTTTAGAAAGTGCCGGCAATTATTCGGTAAAAGATCTCGTTGATCTGCAAAGTGGAGTATTAATGGAAGAACTTCGCACTGCACACGAGAGTATGCGTAATCATGTCACAAACTCTTGTCAATTGTGTAAAGGAAGGTGAGTTTTTTCTCCTCTTTTTGTAAAACGTTCAATTAATATTTTTACAATTATTAATTTATATCGTATTAATTAATTTATATATTAATAGAGGACATCTTTGTGAGTTGTGTGGAAATGACGAAGTGATATTTCCCTGGGAAGTTAGTGCAATTTCATGTCATAAATGTTCCGCGGTGCATCATCGAATTTGCTGGACAAAACGTGATCACCGTTGTACAAAATGTCTACGAATTGAACAACGTCGTTCATTGCTGGATAAAAACGATGCCAAAGCAATTGAAGCGGATAAAATCAAATCAATATCTTAATTTTTACCCATTTTACAAAGAAAGACAACTTTGGAATTATATAGAAAAAAAATAGCTAAAAAGCATCGCTTTATGTGTAAGAGCTTTTAATTTTATAGACATGAATATGATTATTTATTTTTAAAAAATTCTAATCTATTGTATAAAAGAATCAGTGGTGTGTCCAGGGGGGGTTATGGGGGTCATGACCCTCCCCTGGGAAGAAAAATTTACATTAAAGTCGCTCGACGCATCTAAGGATGACTCCCCCCCCCGGAGTAAATTCTGGACACGCCACTGAAAAGATTTTTCATTTTCTACTCGTCGATTGACTTTTTTTGTATTTTAATTAAATTTCTATCAATATGAAAATTTCAACGTGATTTTGCATTATTTATAATTTAATTTTATTGACATTGAAATAATTTTATGAGATTTCTATTGTTTTTGAGAGATTTCCATTAGGGGCCGTCCATAAACCACGTGGACAATTTTTTACCAATTTTTAACCCCCCCGCCCCCATTGTGGACAGTCGTGGACATTTGTCAAACCCCCTTCCCCTATACAATTGTCCACGTGGATATTGCAAATTAAAAAAATAAGTTTTTTTTACTCCTGTATATTAAAAAATAAAAAAGATTATTTTTTAACATATTTCAAAGCAAGAATGTCAGGAAAGTCAGGGAAATGTCAGGAAAAAATTTTTTGTCAGAGAAATTAAGAAAATTGTGACTTTTTTCAACTCATTTAAAAAAATTAGTATTGGCGGTGAGTTTCTGCCAATACATTTTCGCGTGAAAACCGTATTGGCAGAAACTCAACGACAATACTATTTGCTCCCTTCCAATACTTTTCTTTTACTGGGTGGAACTTGTAGAAAATAATTGAATTCAGGAAGGGTTATAATTGAGGCCTTGGATCCAATAACTTGCCCGACGCTCGGAGGAACGCGCAACTGCCAGTCAGTGAGCAGTGAGCGCCTCTGGGCCACTCACTGCTACCCGACTGGTATTAGCGCGTGCCTTCGAGCGTCGGGCGAGTTATTGGATCCAAGGCCTCAATTGTTATTTTAAAAAATAATTAAAATCATAAATTTTACTCATTTTCCGTAAAACATTCATATTTTCTTGTAAAAAGAATTTTGTCAGGGAAATTAATTTTAATGTCAGTAAATTGTCAGGGAAATTGATTAACTGAAACTTATGATCATCCTGATTAAGCTTAAGATATCTTTTTTGGAAATATCTTTGATTAAATGTCCACGTTGACATTTGCTTTAACACCCCCCCTCCCCTTCGTGGACTTTTGATTCACCTCCCCCCGCCCCCCAAATGTGTCCACGTGGTTTATGGACGGCCCCTTACTATTGTAAACAAATTAAACAACTATTTTAATAATTTTTTTCGCTTTCTTTCATTTTGTCTAGTTTACTTTTTACTTTAGTTTTTAATCGAAATTTCAAAAATATTTTTATTTATAAATATCATTTGTCAATTGTCGTTTTGTTTGAAAATTATCGTAATTATACAAATTATTATTAGTGTGTTTTACAATATTTGCGAATATTATTATTATTATTATATTTTATTTAATTTCTGTAATTTTTTTAAAAATAAATGTAGCAAACTATTTTTTCACATTTATGAAAGTATGAAAAGTGTGGAAAAGCCGAACGAGATACTATATTGAAGACGGATGGTTTCGTCCTTTTCCGGAGTTTTATTATAGGGAAAGCTATTGGGCCCCTATTGAGGCATGCCAGGGGAGATTACATTTGGGACTCGTACCGAGAGGTCTCATTTTCTGCAGTACGGAATATAATATTTGACTGTTTGAGTTTCGTGTATCCTGAGACCAGCTTCGAGGAATAAATGTCTTATTTATTTAAAAGCTGTGTTTAATTTATTTATGTATATTAAATCGTTGTTGTTATTATTTATTTACTATTATGGTAAAAATAACTTTACCACATATCAGAAGTGGGATACACACACGTGCATGTGTATCTAATTTTAAGATTAACAATGAACTGGTTCTGCTAAAACAAAAACGGTGTGATTTTTAAGTGCAAAAAGTGACTAAATATTGCAAGTGGAAAATCACTGATGAGCAATAAGGAAGCAGTTCCGATGAGGAATGATGCCAGAATCATCATCGGCGTTATCATCGCTTGTTTGGTCGAAAGCAACAGATGTGACTGTTTCGAGGATGACCTGAGAGATGATAGCAAACTGAAGGTTGTATAAACCTGAAATAAGGTATGGCGAACGATTCAAAATCAATGCTATAATGAATTAGCGGTAAGTTTGCTATCTGCTAATTGACTAGTGCTATTGAAGTTATCCGTTTACATTTTAAAATTTGAAACAATAAATGAGAAGATTTTATTCTTTAATAGAAGAAATTGCAAAATGTAATGAATTGAAAAGGATTGTTCTTTATGTTAATCTCTATGGTTAATTGGTTGCATTAATCAAGTTTGATTAATCGGCTTTCTAGAAGTTAAGTCTAGAAATCTAGAATCTGGTGTGCTATTTTATTTGAATTTTAGTTTGTCTTAAAATGATACTTTTTGCAGAGAAAAGATGATTGTATGAAATATTGCTGAGAAAACAATAATTAATTAACGGGGTATAAGGATTTTTTGAGAAAAAATGTTCACCTTTTAATTGAATTGTTTGTTGCTTTTGCATTAATTTTGTAGAAAGAAATAATCTTTATATTATTTAACGTTTATTCAAATAATTGTTTAGAGTTGTTTATGTATTATAAACTATGTAGGTTATGATAATCTTCTTATGATTATATCACTGTTGTTGAAAGGTTCATCAGAAATATTTACTTCAGTTTAAGTCAAGTTTACAGTAAATATTTATTTGCTATTTATTAAAGTTTTTGTTCCGAAAATTGGGTTTGAGAAATAATTAGAAAAGAAAATTAAAATATTGGTTTTATTTTAATAAAAGGATAAATGCTAATTTATAAACTCAAATAAAATAAAAAATTTATCGTTCTAAGAAACATTGTTATTTCTTTAAATTAAAGTAAATTTAACTGTTAATTGAGATTGAAATTTTAGAATTTTGTTTCGAAATAGAACTGAAATAAGAAATTGAATTCATGTAAAGACAGAATTTTGTTGTGCCAAATGTGCATAGTTGAAGGAAATAAGTCCTTTTGCACAGCGGGGGACCGACCGCTAGGGAAGTACCGGGTACATAGAAAAAAAAGGGACATCTTTTATGACTTTATGAGTATGAATATCGTTGGGTACTCTACTCTAAAAGATTCTTCGACTCGTTTTTCCAAACAGATGAAAAAAAGAGGTTCTTTCAAATCTCGAAAATTATTTCTCGGGTAAAATTTGTAAATTTAAAGTTTCAAGTATCTCAATTTTATTCAACACGAAAATTTTCTATGAAAAAAAAAAAAATAAAAATGTTGAGAGCATTTTCATAATGCGGAAAATATTTCTTGTTCTAAAGGTTATTAGACATGTTTGAAATGTTTTGCTATCGAAGAACGATGTTTGTCGTAAGGTTTTAGACGAGACACATGTTTTCTTTGCTGTGTAGTTGGGGCAAATAAAAATAAGCAGGTAAAACTTACGGAAAAGAGAAGGAAGATTGTAGTTCTTCTATCGCTGGTTATTTTACCTAAATAATGTTTCACACCTTTATGAATTTTAATTAACATTAAAATGGTTGTGAGTTAATTTAACATCATTTTATATTGTTGTATAGCATTTCATTTTTGCTAAATTAATGTTGGAATCTCTACACCACAAAGTAAATTGTATAAAAAAATTGATTGGTTGCATTGAGGGATGCTCGAGCTTTCAAGACTACTGACATTAATTTTTGTTGTGAATTTTGTTTGTTGTTTGATTTGTCTGAGCGGTAAAAGAATCAAAATATCCTTAACTAGGTTAAGGTTGATTCATAATAACCTTTGTGCTGCCATGTGTTTGGCTGGAATGCTCAAATGGTTTGACAGAAACAGGATCATGACAAAGCATAAGTACAATGTTTCAAAATCACTCAAAATTATGGCAGTGAGAGCAATGAGTTTTCTTTTAGTGTACTGATATTGTTTCAACGATGGTTGTGTTATTTATGTTGATAATTTATTTTTCGTTTGTCTATTCAGAGGAATATTTAAACTTGAACTTAGTCAAATTTTGAGTTATTTGAATTTGAATGGTTTGAAGTTGTCCTTTTGAAGTTGAGCGTTTTAAACTTCTCTTCTGGCCTATTTGAGATATAGATTCCTCTATATTGATTGGTCATGATTTAATTTTCGAAATTAAATTTTTGTAAATAAGAAGGAAATAGGTACTTATTCATGTAGACATTTCTGTTTTAAGGTTCTCATTCTTAATGAGTAAATGCAAAACATTAATGTTTGAAAATTTATTGGTTATGTTACATAAATTTTGTTTGGCATTTTGAATTTGATTAATAATTGCATCAATCTGTATTTTTCTGGAATTTGTTATTCCGTGTGAGTTAATAATAGCACTAGGTCAAGTCAATGGCAATAGATAATAAACTGTCTCGTATTGTATGCATTGGAGCCATAAGGTTCAAACTGTTGGAGAAGAATTGAGAAAATAAAGAGAAACAAAATGGCTAAGTATTACGAGTATCAAACAAAGTTGATTATGTAAAATACTGGTACAATATTGTTTACAATATTTTGAATGTTCACAGAATGGTTGCACCTTTGACTGCCGAAGTTGATGGTAGAG
Organism: Leptopilina syphax; assembly: GCA_032872505.1. NCBI lineage: Eukaryota > Metazoa > Arthropoda > Insecta > Hymenoptera > Figitidae > Leptopilina > Leptopilina syphax. Next base: position 113,921 of record JAVJHT010000017.1, read on the forward strand.
AAATATCAAGCTTTTGGCGAGAGAGGTGACTGGAATTCATGATCAGGGCATTTGAAATTGCCGTAGTCATCATGGACATGGACCTGCTCAAGGGCTGTGGTGTTTGCAGTCCGCGGAAAATGGGTCATGACGATACTGCTGCTCAGTAAGCTGCGTGACATTACGACATTTTGAAGTCTGTACGAGGTCAGCGCTTGAGACTGTTGGGCTTTGGGCATGAGCAGAGTAGGGCAAACTTGAGCTTTGCCAGGACGTGGTCAGCGGGAACTGTTTCACCGCTGCACGAGAATTCTTTTCTGAATCGTGGCTTGATGATACAGATTGTAGGTCTGCATCTTGGCAGGTTCTGGTGAGCACGTGGTTGTAACAGGGCTTTAGCATGGCTGAAGCTAGGCAACTTGCTCAAGACGAGTTAGCTAGGCACTCATGGGAGCCGAAGTCTGCTAGGCAGATGTGCTCAGTGGGGTAAAGCCCTAGGCTATTTCGGGTAGGTCTGTGCAGGTGCCCTTGATGAGTGACACTCAAAAGAGTTGCTCAAAGGGATAAAGTCCTGACAGATCCAGATAGAACTGACTAGGCATCTGTAGGAGTGATCTTGTGGTGATGCTCTACAGAGTAAAGCCCTAGGAAGTTTTATTTTCTATATTTTATCTTCTTTGATTTGGAACAAAGAAAATGTAGAACCAAGGTGCTCGCTTAAAAAGGCGAAATAAAGTCCTGATGGTTCTGGCAGATTAGATTAGATAGACGATCATGGGAGTTGATTTTATATATAAAATATTCCATTGATTGATAATCTAATTAATCTAGTGAGATAATTACTGATCAGTCAGTATAGGCCGAGCGTGGTGTTTGTGGGAGTTGATTCTCTTATGAGGTATTCCATGAAATAATGTCCACGCCGGTTTAATTTTCTTTACCCCGTTTTTAACCTATCCTTTAAATGGATCACGAGTTGTACGATTATTTACTCTTTATGGAGTTGGCCACTCTTCGGATAGTAAATTTTTGAACAATTACGTGTTCATTTGTTTCCGATAAAAATTTGATTGGGTGAAAATAATTAAAATGAATATTATCTTCATATCTTTCAGATTGGCAACAGGAGGATAAAGTCGAGGACGACTTTGGTGGTCAGGAAGGTCGTCTGTAGCAAACTATTTTTTCACATTTATGAAAGTATGAAAAGTGTGGAAAAGCCGAACGAGATACTATATTGAAGACGGATGGTTTCGTCCTTTTCCGGAGTTTTATTATAGGGAAAGCTATTGGGCCCCTATTGAGGCATGCCAGGGGAGATTACATTTGGGACTCGTACCGAGAGGTCTCATTTTCTGCAGTACGGAATATAATATTTGACTGTTTGAGTTTCGTGTATCCTGAGACCAGCTTCGAGGAATAAATGTCTTATTTATTTAAAAGCTGTGTTTAATTTATTTATGTATATTAAATCGTTGTTGTTATTATTTATTTACTATTATGGTAAAAATAACTTTACCACATAAATTTATAAGATTTTATTAATGTTTCTTGTTTGAAGGAAATTCCAGGAAAATTGTGGTGCTAGAAGAGAAAGTGATTTGGAGTGCTTCGACCGAGAGATTTTTATTCTTGACTCATTAAGTTTATAGATGCTTACATAATATGGAAACATAAACTTGACCCATTTTTTTTCTTTCAGAAAATAATCTCTAGCCAATAAATACATTTTTTAATATTTGTTATTATTATTTTACCATTATTATTGCATATTTTTATTGCTACTTTCTATTTCATTCTTTTTTTTTATTTTAATATTTGCAAACTAAATAACCCAGATAGCACAAAAACTTCCAGGAAATTTCCAGGAAGTTTCCCACGGCAACTTCGGAAGTTACCTTTGGTAACTTCCTGGAAGCTTCCCCGGAATACAACAATGTCCGCCTCTGGAAACTTCCTTCGGAAACTTCCTGGAAACTTCCTGGAAACTTCCCGGAAGTTTGCTGGAAACTCTCTTTGGAAACTTCTTGTTATTTACCCGTGTAAACTTCTTGGAAATTACCAAAGGTAGTTTCTTGGAAATTATCTAGAAATTTCCAGAACTTATTTAAATTTTTTGTAGATAAATTTATTGTTTAAAAAGTTTTAAAAAATTAAGAGATTTTCATATTTTTCATTGAACTAAAAGAAAAAATTGTATTTAATGAAAAAAAAAACGAAAATAATAATCTTAAACATGCGAGGGTGAGCAGACTCGAACCTTTGTATAGCCTGATGGATAAGTCTAAAGGTCTCAAGTCGGCTGCTGGGATAGCGCCTTAACGCGCTCAACCAAATCGCCACTAGCATCCATTTTTGAAAATAAAATATACACATTACCTATTGGATTCTTTCTACTAAGTAACTTTAATTTTTATTTTACCAACTGCAGTAACAGTTTTTTTTGGTAAGTGAGGTTATGTCATAGTTAAATGTTTACATTTTTCATATCAATTTTAAATTAATAGTAGTGTCAGTTTTATAATTGCTTATATATTACGTGAAAGTGAATATTTATTTTTGAATTAGTGTTTTGTGGTGTTGGTGTTTTTGTGAATAATAAAGAAAAAAATTGCATCCTCATTTTAATAATCCTTATCATCATTTTTTGTTTTAAGTTTACATCATACTTTTTAATACGTTTTTTTATTATAGAAAATTTAGTAGACATTTTTATATATTTTGGAATGTTAAATTAAATTTATAAATTAAAGTACAATTTTTAATGCAAATCAATTGTGTGTAATTAATTTTTGTTTTTTTTAAATCATTAATGTATGTAAACTGAATTTAAATTTTTAAATAACATATTACATGCAGTTTTTATTTTTTATGAAATATGTAGGATTATATTTCGTGCCTTTTTACTAAACTATAAATTATTCAACAATATTTCCATTGTCCAAAAAATGGTGAAAAATATATATTTTTAAAATATTTTTAATAAAAAAACTGCTAAATTGTGCAAATTGTGTTTTTGAAATTTACGTTTCATTTCGTTTCGTGTCGGCTCGAAAATTAAGTCCAAAAAACTTAAATATTTAGTGTCAGTCAAAAAACTACTAAAAAGAAAAAACAAAATATATCAATATTTAAATGCATAAAAATCATGTTCACTTTTTCCACTTTATAATTCTATTGAAGTCTCCTCATACTATTTTATATCTATTATTAAAGTTATAATTCTATTATTTCTTTAAATATTGTATTTTGTTAGCTGTGATTTTTTATTTAATACTAAATACTTGAGTTTCTAAAATATTTATTTTCGATGTGTACTAAAATAAATTCAATTTTTTAAATTTTAATTTAAATTTTTTAGTTTAGTTTTGAGTTAACACGAAACTAAATTCAGTTTATTAATTTAGTTTTGTGTCGACACAAAACTAAACTCAGCTTGTTAATTTATTTTTGTGACAATTCAGAAACTAAAACGATACTAAACTTTCGTAATGGTCCCTGATTATAATAATAAGAAATTTCAATTTTTCCATTATTTTTCAAAATTTTATTGCTTATATTTATAAACATAATTTATAAAGATAGAGTTTTACAAATATTTTTTGATTTTGCAGACAATAAACAACAAACTACTTATATTTTTCTTATTCAGACGAAGTTGAAGTCCACAACGTTTATCTACGAAAAAAATTTATTTAATACATGCAAGTATTATTTTTAAATTAATATTTAATTGTAAAATAATTATTATCAAAATATAAACATCAATCTATAACTTCTAAATATTTTTGTGTCAATATTGCTGTGTATTTTTAATTAATTTACTAAGTAAACAATTTTTTTCATTTGATCAACGTTGTGGACTTCAACTTAGTCAATTTAGTTATTTTCTTCAGTCCCACTCCCTTCGGTGCCAGTGCTGCTTCCGTTATCATCTTCATCAGTCATGCGTACTGTTTCATCGTTTTCTCGTTCTCGTTCTTTATCCATCTTTTCCCTAAACATAAGAATATATTTAATAGGCTATCTAACAAACTCTTAAAGATTAACATTATATTCAATTATATAAAAATTTATTAATACCATTCTTTATGAGAATTTAATTTTAAGAAAAATGCAATAATTGACTTGCAGTAGAATTTTGAAAAGGTTTCAAATTAAAATCTTTGAAAATAAAAAATTTTAACGCAATTCTTCGAAAAATTTCAATTAAATAACAAAAATTTTCCTATAAATTCAATTATTTTCAGGAATTTTAATAAAAATCATTGCAAAAGTCAATTATTTCCAAAGTAATAAAATTTTTCGTTTAAATTAAATTATTTTCAGGAATTTTAATAAAAATCATTGCAAAAGTATTGAAAAACAAAAAATAATTGTAAATCAGTTAAAAACTACTTTTGTTGTTTTTCTATAGTGTAATATAATTTTAGATACATTACTGAAAAAGTAAAAAATATTTTGATACCCCTAAAAATGGTCATTTTTAATTGGCTCTAATTTTACTAGTAGTTTTTAAAAAATTCAATTACTTTCACATTTTTTTATTTTACGTTGCCAAATTTTTTGTAGCCCTTTCTTACTATTCTGAATAATTAATTGTATAGATTTAAAAAAAATTTAATTATATAGAATACATTTCAGGGTGTCTACCATTTTCGTTCAACAAAATTCCCGGTTATTTACCGGTTTTGAACTAATTTTGCTATTTATAGAAATAATTGAATTTTTGTGACGAATTTTAATAAAATTTTTGAGGAATTCGATTAAAATTGAATTAAAAATAATTGAAATTCTGCAATGAGTTTTACTATTTATGAAAAGAATTGAATATATTGCGAAAAAATTTTTAAAAATAAAATTATTATTTCGGTGACTAACATCCCTTGATTATACTTTTTAAAAATTTCAATAAATTCTTTTAAAAAATTTAATTATTTTGAATAGAATGTAAACAAATTTTAATTATCTGTTTTTAAAAATCAATTATCTTGAAACAATAGAATTGAAAAATTTCAATAATCGTATTTTTCAGAACTTTCAGAAAAACTATCCAAAAATTCAATTTTATTAAAAAATTTTAAGTGAGTTTCTTTTTTAAATTAACTAATAAAAATTTTAATTATTAATCTTCGCGCTAAGAAACATAAATGCCTCAGAATATGACTCTTTATAAAATTCAATTATTTAGCAATTATTATTGAATTAAAATACTTTGACTGATTTTTTACTTTCAAATTAATTATTTTTAACTAATTCCCGGCTATTTCCCGATTAGTAAACACCCTGAAATTTAGATCCTAAATAATGCTAGAAAAAAATTTGTCCCTTTTGACAACGTAATTATCTAAGGGTTGAAATTTCGTCGATCCCTCCCTTTAAGGTCATGTTATTTAGTGGTGACGTGCCCCATAGTTGCGATGTAAAAATTTAATGTAATTTATCTTCGTACAAGATACTCACATTTGACGATCGTTATATCGTGATCGTGATTTCCTGTACGGACTGCAGCATCGCGCTGGAAAAAGAAAGTATATTATAGTTTATGTTGAATACTGGTGATGTGCAAAAAGCTCGAAATATCGAGCCAAGCCCAAGCAGGCTCATGTATCGTGTACTCTGGTCAATTCGAGTACTGGATTAAATTCGAGTACTCGAATGGATTCGAGCTTTTGACTTACTAAAAAAACTATTAATAAATAGAAAATTTCGAATTTATTCGAATTACTGAATCAATAAAGTAAAGAAATCTTTAATTTCAAAGTATATTTCTATTCGCTAAAAAATATAATATAATATGCGAAAATTGTACAAATATTCTCTAAAACTCGAATTTACTCAAGGGCTCAAAAAAATTCGAGTACTCGAAACGTTCGAGTACTCAAAACTATTCGAGCTTTTTACTCGGCTCGGCTCGAACTCGGCTCGAGCTTGAACTGATTAGGCTCGGCTCGGCTCGAAAAATGAAAAGCTTGATAAAGCTCGATCGACCTTCAAGCTTTTTGCACTTTTTGAACTGGAATTAAATTTTTTTTAAAGTTTTGACAATTTTGCGTTAGAAAGCATATTGACACAGAAAAAATTACTAGATTTGACAAAAATTTCTTTTTTAAGCAGCTTTTTGTAAATCCGATCGCATGGAAATTTAGCATTTGTCTAAAAATGTAGAATTATATAAGCACTTTTAAGTTCACAGTAAAGAAAATAATTAGAATTCCAAATTTTCGAGTAACAATTATTCTCTAACTAACTTTTCGACCAATAATAGTTTTTTAACCTTACGCGGGTTTATGAGCTGGTGAAGATGTTGGAGTTTTTGCTGGCGCTGGTGCAATTTTAATACTAATAGTGGAAAACCAATTCCAGTACTGGTTCCTTGTTTCGTTGTCGATATCGATGCAACTTTTCTTCCATTTTTTTGTGATTTTCATATTAATTATAAAAATTTCTTCTTCTTTGAATCGATGGTCTGTTTTGATATTCCTTTCTCTTTGTTAATTTGATCTAGATTTTTGAGTCATTTATAATGGTTTTTCAAGGCAACACTGAGACGAAAACATTGTGATCATTATGAATATTGTAATGAGTTCAAAAAGTCGACGCCAATTTATGCTGATTGGTCATATTCATCCTTAATTTATTAAGCAAACGATCCTCCACTCATTTTACGAGACATTAGATTAAAATAAAAATAGAAAACTTAAAAATTGAACACCTCCGGAATCTAAAACATAAAAATATTGACTTTCTTGATGTGATTTGTCCAGTCTTCGCACTCTTTCTTATACTAAAACCTATTATTTACTACTTTTTTACGTTATGCTACTATTTGGGTACTTTTTTAGAATGCCGCAACTAAAAGCTGCTACTTCTGTTTTTTTAGAGAATTTCCACTACTTTAAATCCGCTAATTACTAGAGATCAAAAAACTATTCACAAAGATTGTAATAAAATTCTTTAAAACAATTCAATTATTTTCAAAAAATACTAGAAATTCAATTTTTATCAATTTTAGTATTTTTTTTTATAAATAATAAAATTTCAATAGGAATTCAATTATTTTAGAATAGCATTTTAAACAAAAATCAATTATTTAACCAAATTTTTATACAAATTTTTCACAATAATTCAATTACTTTTACTTATAATATTTTTCATGGACATTGAATTAAAAAAAACTGTTGATAAAATTCTAATGCAATAATATTTTCATAAATAATAAAATCCATCGAAGAATTTTAAATTAATTAATAGAAGAATTCAATCATTTTCACTTATAAACTTTTCCACTAGAATTGAATTAGTTAAAGTAAAATTTTTATAATATTTATTATATTTCGAAAAAATTAATTATTTAACGCAAGGATTATCAAAATTCTTATAAAGAATTTAATTATTTTTACAAAAATTACAATTTTTTTCACAGAAATTCAATTCTTTTTAAACATTTAAAAACAAAATCTTTTAACAATTCAATTATTTTGGTATAAATAATAAAAGTCTTAGCAACTATTCAATTATTTTCTCATAAATAATAAAATTCATCGCAGGGCTTCAATTTATTTTAAATACAGCAGGGTTGCCACGCTTTTACTCATTTCAAATTCCCTGACTTTTCCAGGTTTTCCAGGTTAAAAAACGGAATTTTTCCAGGTTTTTAAAACTACATTTATATTTTACAACATTTTTAATTCAAACCTTTTTGAAATTAAACATGTTACAAAACATGAAAATATCGATCACTCCGAGTCTTCGACTCGGAGCAATCGTTATCTTTATGTTTTATAATAATTAAAAATGTTGGACTGATAAAATTATCATTTTATACCTATTATAAGAATATTGTTACTGTAACTTATTCAAAATTACTTTCATTATTTTAATTCAATTACTATTCTTTTCCACAATTTTTAACTAAAATTCTTCTTTACGAAGTGTAAATGAATTATTATTAATAATTTCTGAAAAATTTCTTTCAACATTTTCAAATCCTTTTGTTTACAATTCAATTTTACGAAATTTCATGGATTATTCAAGTATTCGGAAATTCTTCAATCAAATATATATTAGAAAATAAAAACTTTAAATAACTTCAAAACAATTCAATTCAACTTTTACAAAAAAATTAAATCTACACAATTTTAAGTTAAAAGTATGAACAATTCAAACATTCAAAGATTATAATTTGAGACCTGCTTTTCAAAACTCAATTATTATCTAAAGTTTTAACTGAAATTCATATTTCAATCAATTATTATTAGAAAATTCTACGACAATTTAATTATTTAAATAAAAAAAAAAATTTATTGAAGAATTCAATGTTTTTTAAAATTCAATTCTCATTTAAAGAATTTTATCAACAAATTTTTAAATAGGTGATTAAAATTCTTTTCACGAATTTCAATAAAATTTTTAAGAATAATTTCATTTTTCGAGAAATTAGATTAAAAATGTATTAAAAATAATTTAATTTCTGTAAAAAAATTTCATTGAACTGAGAAAAGTTTTTGAAAATAATTGAAATTTTGTCAAGAATTTTATTAAAATTTTTTTAAATAATTGAAATATTGCCGAGAATTTTATTAAAATTTTTGAAAATAATTGAATTTTAGAGAAAAATTTTAATATTTATAAAAATAATTGAAATTTTGACTACAAATTTTATTAAACTTTTGACCATAATTGAATTTCTGCTAAGAATTTTATTACTTTTGAAAATAATTGAATTCTTGAGAAGAATTATTTTTTAATAATATTTCCTTTTAAATACCTAACTATTTTTAATAAAAAAATAAATAATTTATTGAATAATTGAATGTTTCTTAACCCTCCTGCGCATACGTTTCTACCCACAAAGTCGCTTGCAAATGCATACATTTTTCAGGATGTAGGATTTGCACGGCGATCGGTATCTAGGGGTTTTCGGGGTCGCTGATTACGAATCCGAGGTCAGAATTTCAAAATTCAAAATGGCGGACCCAATATGGCAGAAAATGTTGACAATTTTGAAAAAAAATTCTAATCGTTCCGTCTATCGCTATCTAGGGGTTTTTGAGGTCGCTCATTACGAATATAAAGTCCAAAATTCAAAATGTCGGACCCAATATGGCGGACGACAATTTTGAAAAAGTTTTCAAATCGACCCATCTATCGCTATCTAGGGGTTTTCGAGGTCGCTGATTACGAACATAAAGTCAAAATTCCTCAATTAAAAATGTCAGATCCAATATTAGCAATTTATTATGTGTAGTTTGAAAATGGAACAACAATAAGTATTCAAAAATTTTTTTAAAAAATTTAAATCTGTTTTTGTTTATTTTATTTAAAGTCCATTGTTAAAAAAAGTAATAAATAATAGTATTTTTATTTAAACATTTACTGACTCAGAATGATTGTTAAATTTAATGTTTTATTAAATAAATAATAGTAATAATGTAATTAATTAGAATAGTCGCATACAAAAATAATAATAATAAATATTTTCCTTAACCCCTTGGCAGTCGATGACGTGTATACACGTCATGGTGCAGGTGGGCTCAAACTGTCGATAACGTGTATAGACGCAAGCAGATTTTTGGCTACAAAAACACACATATTTGTCCACAAATTAATACTCGGGGGTTTTCGGGGTTGCTGATTACGAATCTGATATCAGATTTTGAAAATTCAAAATAGCGGATCCAATATGGCAGACATTTTAAAAAATTCATCGGATTCACTTGAATATTGAATCCGCTATTATGCATTTTCAAAATCTGAAATCGGACTCGTAATCAGCGACTTCCAAAACCCCCGAGTAAAAAGTTTTAAGTAAATCCGATAAATTTTAGCAAATTTCGTCCTTTATATTGGATCCGCCATTTTGAATTTTCAAAATCTGCAATCGGTTTCGTAATCAGCGACCCTGAAAACCCCCGAGTAAAAAGTTTCAAGTGAATCCGATGAATGTTTGGAAATATTGTCAGCCATATTGGAACCACCATTTTAAATTTTCAAAATCTGATATCGGATTCGTAATCAGTGACCCCGAAAACCCCTAGATAGCGATAGAGGGTCGGATTAATTTTTTTTAATTATTATCCGCCATATTTGATTCGCCATTTTCAATTTTGGAATTCTGACCTCGGATTCGTAATCAGCGACCTCAAAAACCCCTAGATAGAGATAGACGGGACGATTACAAAACTTTTTAAAAATTGTCGTCCGCCATATTGGGTCCGCCATTTTGGATTTTTTGAATTTTTGACTTTAGATTCGTAATTATCGACCTCAAAAACACCTAGATAGCAATAGACGGGACGATTAGAAAACTTTTTCAAAATTGTCATCAGCCATATTGGATCCGCCATTTTGAAATTTGTCATTTTGACTTCATGTTTGTAAGCAGCGACCTCTAAAACCCTTTGATAATAAGTTTTGGTAAAATTCTATAAATTTTTTTAAAAGTCCACTTTTAAAAAATATAATTGTCCGACATATTGGATTCGCCATTTTGAATTTTTGAATTTTGAGGTTGAATTCGTAATCAGCGCACCCAAAAACCCTTTGATGGACAATGTTTGGAAAATCCGATAAACAAACATTAATTTATAAAACAGAAATTTTTCAATTTGTTTAAACTTTTTATATGCAATATTTATTGTTAAATAAATAATATATAGTGTGCTAAATAATTCAAATAGCTTCGTTTGTTCATTGAAAGAAATTTGCAACTTGTCCGATGTCTTAATATTTATTTAAACAAAAGTTATTAACAAATATGTTTGGACGAGTATACTCGTCCTCATGCATACGGTAACGGTTTAGTTTGGACGAGTATACTCGGCTTTATGCGCAGGAGGGTTAAAATTGAATTCTCATAAAGAATTTTATTAACAAATTTTTAAAAAAGTGAATTCTATTGACGAATTTTTATAAAATTTTAAGAATAATTACATTTTTCAAAGAATTCGATTAAAATTGTATAAAAAATAATTGAAATTCTGCAATGCGAGTTATATTATCTATGAAATTAAGAATTGAATCCCGGAAAAAATTGTATTAGATATTTATAAAAATAATTGAATCTCTGTAAACATAAATTGAATATTTTTGAAAATAATAGAATTATCGCGAAGAAATTTATAAAACATTTTTTAAAATAATTCATTTCTTTTGGAAAATTTTATTAAAATAGTAGATATTGAAAATCATTGACTGGAGGAGAATTTTTGAAAAAAAAATTGAATTTGTTAAAAAGAATTTCATTAAAATTTTTGAAAATAATTGAATTTTGGAGAAAAATTTTAATATTTATAAAGATAATTGAAATTTTGACGATAAATTTTTTAAACTTTTGATCATATAATTGAATTTCTGCGCAGAATTTTATTACTTTTGAAAAGAATTGAATTTCTTTGATGAATTTTAATAAAATTTTTAAGAATAATTATATATTTTTCGGGAAATTCCATTAAAATTGTATTAAAAATAATTGAATTTTTGCGATGAGTTTTATTATTTATGAAAATAATTGTAAATCTATAATTTTTTTGATTATTTATGAAAATAATTGATTTATTGCGAAGAAAAATTGTAAAGGCAACTCTTTTAAAATTGAATTACAAAAATTGAATTAAAGAAAAATTAGATTTCAAGAATAAGCACAATAACTTTAGAAAACAATAATTTTCCAGGATTCCAATCAAAATTCCCTGACTTTTTCCAGGTTTTTTCTAGGTTTATAAAAATTCCCTGACATTTCCAGGTTTTCCAGGTTTCCAGGTTGCGTGGCAACCCTGAATACAATTTTTTAGAAATTGATCAAAAAATGTAATGATTCTTAAAAATTTAATTATTTTGAGTCATTTTAATAAAATTCTTTACAAAATTCAATTATTTTCGCATATAAATAAAAATATTCTTCACAAGAATTCAATTATTTTTTGAAAGTAATAAATTTCTTCTTGGAAATTCAATTATTTTAATAAATTGTAATAAAATCTTTTGCAAGAATTCAATTATTTAAAAAAAATGTTAAAAGAATTCTTTATAATATTTAATTATTTTTAAAAACCTTTTGCAATTCAATTATTTAAAAAGATTTTAAGTAAAAATCTTTCTAAGAATTCAATTATTTTCGTACAAATAATAAAATTTTTTCCAGTAATTCACTTAGTTTTGAAAATTTTATTAAAATTTTTAGCAATTATTCAATTATTTTCGCATAAATGATAAAGTTTATCGCAGGATTTCAATTATTTTTAATACTACAATTTGAATTCAATTTTTTTTAAATAATTCAATTATTCTGTTAGATTTGAATAAAATTCTCCCTAAGCATTGAATTATCTCGATAAATAAGAAAATTATTCCCCAAGATTCAATTATTTTCGCATATAAGTAATAATATTCATCACAAGAATTTAATTATTTTTTTAAAATATTACATTTCAACTTAGAAGTTCAATTATTTATAAAATTATAATAAAACCGTTTTTAAGAATTCAATTGTTGTCAAAAAATCGATAGCTACTTTTTTTTAGTTTGAAAGCATTTTTAAATTATGCAAGATACTTTTGTATAAATTGTATGTTGTAAATAAAATAAATAAAATTACAATACCTTTTTAGTTTGCGAATTGAAATTGTAAATATTTGTTGTCGTTAGTGTTGTAGGGGGAGCAGGATTAATCCTCTGGAACTTGGAACTCTCCAAACTTTATGCAGGACATTGTTTATATCGGTTGTAAACAAATCATTGCCCTCGTTTCCAATATGAATGTTGAGATACCTAGAATCCGGTTGATCATAGAGTTTATCGATAGAAGAAATTTTGTTCACAATTAATTTAATTTCATTATCGTTGCATTTTATAATGTTTAGAACTTTACAAAATGTTCCGCTTTTTAATAAAATACATCTTTCTTTATCCACATTGCAGTCAATAATGTACGATTCACACTCTAAAATTTTATATTGCTGCCAAACATTTTTGCAAGTCTCTGTTATGGGTCCACTGTTATGTATCTGTTTTAAAATTAATTGTTCCTTAATCTCCAATTTCTTTCCAGCAATCTCCTTTTCATGATATCTGCGTGCAATCTGCTCCAGAGGTTTGTCTCCTTTCCGAATCATTCTTTTAATACTGGACATATGATTTTCAAACCTGAATGCACTGAATCGATCTAGTGGTCCGTATTTCTTGACATCCTGGCATATATGAAGTAAATTGTGAATATTGTGAGACACAAACTCTTCCCCATATATGTTTTGAAAACCAGTGACAAAATTCTCCAACATTTCTTGGGCACAATCAATATTTCTCAATTCTTCAATGAGATTTGGACTGCATAATATTGTGACAGCACTATGCAGAAGTATGAAGTTCTCATACAGTAATTCAGGTAGAATATTCTTCAGTACTATTGGCCCAGTGTACTTTAAGAATGTACGGAATTCAGTAGCTTTCCAATATCGGAATTCCAGCAAGGATCTTGGCTTCCTTCCGAATTCTTTCGGTATACTGTGCCGTAAAGTCAACAGTTTTTTAGAAAGTGTATTTACCTTTTTAATGTCTAACCTAATTTTTAGAGGTCCCAATAGCCACAACTTAATTAATTTTTTCGTAACACCTAACAATATAAGATGCATATAATCTAGTGGAACTCCAGAAATGCAACCAAATCCAGGAATTCGCTTAAGAATTGTCTCGTTTCCTTCATTAAAATCATATTTTCCTTCCAAAAATCCTTCGTCGGTTTTCATAGTAAAAGGTCCAATTCCAGGGAAAGCAACTCTTCCTTTTTTTTTACCCTTTTTTTTACCTTTTTTTTTACCTTTTTTTTTTGTTTTAGATACAATGTACTTTCCGGTAATGCAACATTTAGGACAGCTATTATAGCCTGTATGTCCTTTTAGGTACAGCAGGAAGGATTTAGCTGGTGCGTCACATATGAAAGCCCAACACGAGACTTGCACACTTTCATCTTTGTTTTCAATTATTTGACATAACTCCTGAACGAATTCCTGCATAAACTCATTTGCATCATTAGGTTTACTTGGACCAAAATAAGCTCCAATAGGGTACACTTCTCGGGCATTTATTTCTGAACACAAAATAAGCCATAAACCTTTCTTCGTGGATTTGAAAATTGGCAAACCATCGACATTAAAGATTAGTTTTAATTCTTTAACTTTTTTACCATTTCTTTTATATTCTTTTTTAATGCCCTCAATAGCACGTTTGAGTCCAAAATAGTAGTACTGACCATCGCTCATTTCAGAGATATTAACCATTCTCAACGTTCCCATTAGAGTTCGTGCATCGAGAGGCAAATGAAAATTTATAACTGGTTGCAAAAGGACGAGTAATGCAGTCAAAGCAATCAAAGCGATATTGAATTTTATAGCCCATTCTCGAAGTTTATTGACAAAAATTTCTCTAACAGTTTCACCTTCTTCAGAAAATTCATAAATATTATCTTCAGATTCACTAGTAGAATCTAGTGAATTTTGATCATTCCAAGTTTCGCAGGATTCATCGTCTGAGAATGAGTCATCACTGCTCTCGTCACAGTCTAAGAACTGGTTATCCGAATACTCAGCGTTGCTTTCATGATCATCGGTAGAAGAATTCTCACTATAAAAAAGTATAGAAATAATAAGCAAAGGTAATAAAATTAACGAAAATAATAAAAGAAGATTATAAGGTATTGAATTGTATTTCTTTCTATGTAGTTGGAGCGCATTAATATCCAATGAAATTCATTAACCCTCCGTCACATACCTTAGAAATAATTACAACCATTATACACGTGGAGAGGGAATCTCTCACCACATTGTAAAATAAGCGGCATTACTACAAAAACGCAAAAATCAACAAAAATTTAGTTTTAGGCCAAACTTACAAATGTGTAGTAACTTATTTTCTCCAACACTTGCTCTGAAAGGAGTACTTTTCTCGGTAGAAAAGTGTGGCGAAAGTAGAACTTTTCTCAACTGCTTTGAAGAGCGTGGCGAAAGTAAATTCAGCGTGGCGAAAGTAATTTTTAGCGTGGCGAAAGTAAATCATGAATTTATTCTTTTTTCTTGTTCTTTGACCGAGATTTATTTTGTATCTAACTTCTTCCCCACTCAAAACATTCGTCTTTTATTATATTAAACATAAGCACACGTTAAATTAAAATTATACGAAACTCACGAAGAAACCTTTCCTCGCAAGGCGTTGGAGAAAACGTAGTGCACGCAACTCGTGGTGAAAGAATAATTTTTCTCGAGTGATTGCTGCTCTCGCTACGCTCGAGCCGCAAACTTCACTCTCGAAAAATCACACTTTCGCCACTAGTTGTACAATGTACTATTAAATCATAAAATTAATTTTTGGTCTCACAAATAAAAAATAATTACACGAATGCACATCTTTAAAGGAATTGCATTTTAAACGTAAAAATAATGTAATTTTAACAAATAATTAAAAAAATCATTAAATAATTAATTTTAATTAAATTTATAATCTAATTTTCTCCATAACCTACAGTAGAACAAAAAATGTTTTGACAATTTAATTTTTTTTACTTAAAATTTTCTCAATTTTTCGAGTTTTTTTTAGCTTTGAAGCCTCGTAACCAAAAATTAATTATGTTTGAACTAAATGTTTTTACAGAAATGTTTTGAGAAGGAAACCGTCGAAAGGTATAGAAACTGATTTTATTTTCCAATGAAGGAAACAAAAATTATTTTAAAAATACTGCAACCGGAGATGGAATCCCTCCCTAGGTATGTGATGGAGGGTTAAGGTCATGTCATGTGCACTTAATTACCATTTTTTTTATAAAATTTCATTAATTAAGTTGGTGCAGGTTTTAAATTGTTCGTTCTCGACTTTTTATTTTTTAATAAATGGGACAATTTATTTTCATTTTTTTTAATAAATGGAAATGTGTAATACCTCCTTTCAATATTTTTGATAATTTGAACTTATAAATTTCATTGGAAATCTGACTTAAAATAATTTGCATATAGTAAAATTTAATAATTTTTAAACAAAAAAGAACCTGTAGTTTTTAATATTATGGTGTGAACAATTTTTAAATCTTCAAACAGATGGTGTAAGTATTAAGCAATTTGCGTGTTCCGTACACAAATATAAGAATAATACTTGTGATTTTGTAATAACACAATTGGTAAAATGTTTTCCACTTTAATATTATTACTTACTTATTAACTTATTGCTTATAATATAAAATATGTAATATGTATATTCAATTTTTCTTTTTTATTTATTTTTAACACAGTGTCGAAAATTTAATTTACCAAAATAATTCAAAAGTGAAAAAAAATCTACCCAGGCGCGGATCCAGGGGGGCACACAGCATCATGCCCCCCCCGAAAATTCAAACCACCTGGAATTTATAAATGAAACTTTCATTCATAAAAGGTCATCCGTCTAGCAGATGGCCCCCCTTCCCAAGAACCTTGTCTGGATCCGCCCCTGATTCTACCAATTGTTGTTACAAAATCACAAGTATAATATTTCCACAGTAGTTAATACTATGAATGAGTACTCCAACCACCAAGTATTATGAAATTTTATAAAACATTGTAAGGAGGGAGGGGGTCAAAGATTCTGGATAAGTACGAACAGTAAGTTTCCTAAAAAATCATAGCTTTTATATAATACAGTGAAAAAAATTGTGACTCATATGTTTTCGATAGATTTCTTGCTGCTCTTTCAAGAGGTGAAAATTTTTTTTCAAAAAATTCAAAATTTATCCCTTTTTTTGAAAATTAAAAAGTTTTTGAATTTTTTCCATAAAGGTACCTTTTTCTTTCTCACTGAACTAGTCAGCCTGAGACGAACCTCTGCATTACTGTGACCACTACGAAATAATAAAAGACAATTAATGTCAATTTTGGTTTTATTTCTTACAAAGCTATGTAGATGATTTCATTTTATCTTAAGGGGTTAGACCACTTTAACCCGACAAAATCATACGCTTTTTGAACAATTTTTATTAAAGAACAGAAATTTTTTCCAGAAAATTAACTTACAGTAGGATATTATTGTACTACTTTTAAACTACAAAAAAATATATATATATATATAAAATTTTTTTTTTAAATTAGCGGTTTGACAGATGATATGTCGAAGTGCTTCAAAAATATATCGCCATGCGGTGGACACTACAACTTGGTTCAGAATTGAGCTAGACCAAAAAGTAAAAAAGCATTAGTTTCTGCAGCTCAAAATCTATCGAAATACGTATCCGTTAAAAAAATTCATTTTTCGCAAATGGCATCGATTTGAAGGAAAAAATGCGTATTTTTGCCTAAATTTCGTTACTTAAAGTTGTCTAGAAAATTTAAATATTAATATTTCGAAAAATTCGTACGTATTTAGCTAGATAATTATATCACAAACAAAATAAGAAAAGAACTAAGAGGATTGATTGAAATTTATGGCATCCAGAATGTCCACCGATTTTTAAAATACAGTTTTGAGAAAAACGCGTTTAAAGTTTTCATTACAATCTAAACCTCAGGGCGCGACCCTGCTTGAACAATTCGAAAATTGTCTTTTCACTTGAGATATCGATATACAACTAATGGCATATCATTTTCGTGTTCATATAAAGAGTACTTTAAGAAATAAAAATTTTTTTTCAATGTTTTGAAAATTTTAAAGTGTTATAACCCCTTAAGTTAATTATTTTATTTAACAGTCGTTGTAAACTACTGTAAAATATTTTTTAACGTAGAATTGTTTAACGTTCGTTTAGATAAAAATTTAACATGTTAACTTCATTTCTATGAATGATATTCATTTGTTAATTAATTTTTTATAAATGTATATTTATAAAACTCAATTTATCCTAAATTGCTTCCTCATAAAGGAAGCTTTGTATTAGCAAAATTTTGGATATATAAATTTTTATATATGCACAGAAACTCCCCGTATAAATGTTCTAAATAAATACAAAAAAATGTCGACGTATTTTGACCTCCGAAGTCCAAAAAACGGATTTTAAAAATTTGTCCCGATGTGTGTGTGTGTGTGTGTGTGTGTGTGTACTAACATTACATTTGCCTCAATATCTCAGAACGAGAAAGAGCTAAAGGCCTCAATTTTTTTTTAAATTGTAGGTCTCCCAGAGGGACATAAAATAAGAGTATTTTCAGTTCAATTCATGAAGTTTAACTATTTTTTTTGCATTTTTCATTTTGTAAAAAAACGTTTTTTGGACATAACTTAAAAAAATGTTAGGACACTTATAAATGTTTTTCTTTAGTTTTGTAGAGTTTTTTCACACGCATCTTTTGAGCCCTAATTGAATATTTTTCGTTCATATTAACCGGAAATATTAAACTTTAAAAAATCAAAAATTTTAGAAAATAAGACTTTTTTGAAAATTTTTTTAAATTATGTAAAATAAACTTCAAAAAATTATTACCAACTTGAAGAGCATTAAAAAACGCTTCGATTGACCTATTTTTGAACCTGATTCGGGCAGTAATTATTAAACTATTATTACCATCTTATAGAATATATAAAACACATTTTTTAAACCAAGATTTAATGATTTTTAACCCTTTTATAAAAAGTAATTATTATATTTCAATTATTATTATTTCTATGAGGAAGCAAAGTGTTCATGAAATGAACACCAAAATTATAAAAATGTACAACTTGGCAGCGGTTTTTTTTATATAGGACTCGTTTAATGAGGATTTTGTAATGCTTTACAGTGGGAATTAAGAATTGCGTTAACTTTATTGTGTTGTAAAATATTTCAATTTTTATTAATTTTAATTAATTAATATTTAGAAAACAAAAAAACGTCATTTTTTCGTTTCACGCATTGAAAGAACACATCTTAAGCCCTTTTTTTCAAAAAGGGTCCTTTTTGAAAAATAACCCATCAAAATTTTTAATTCACTGTTTGTTCTTATCCAAAATCTTCAACCCCCTACCCCCTCTACAATTTTTATAAAATTTCATAATACTTGGTCGTTGAAGACCGTTTAGTATGACGAAATCACTCTTCCCCATAAATGTCATTTTAAGCGAATTCTATTCTACTGTACATGATTACTAAAGACGATCAAAATAAAATTATTTTTTGCACTTTTATAAGAATAAGAGAGTGGGGCAAACCAGCCATATTAACGGTTTTTTGACTCATATATGACTAAATGAATCAACCGATTTCATTTTTTATTTATTTGTTTGATCATCACCTATACTTTATCTTTCATTGTTTAGTTGTTCTATTAACTTTAAAAAAAATTTGAAAATTGGCGGGTTTGCCCTATGGGGTGGGGCAATTTGCAAATTTTTTTTAAGTTAAGTAAGAGCCAATTTCCTCAGAATTTCCTTAAGAATAAGTTCGCAAAAGTGTGTAACGGAATTAAAAAAAAACTTTTGCATTCAGCGTTGCAGAAACACAAGCAACAAATGTCAGATTGAAAATAAATAAGGTATACTAAACATGGTTGTTTTAAATTTGTAAACAACACTTTTTTCAATTTCGCCATTTTGGAAATATTGAGACATGGTCGGGTTACCCACCGGTCCGGTTTGCCCCACTCTCCCCTATATAAAATATTAACTTCAATTTATTTTTATGTTAATTTTTATTCAAAAATTTTACGAGAATTAAATTATTTAAATACAAAAATTAATAATTGAATTCTTTTGGCGAATTTTAAT
Source organism: Leptopilina syphax (assembly GCA_032872505.1). Lineage (NCBI taxonomy): Eukaryota > Metazoa > Arthropoda > Insecta > Hymenoptera > Figitidae > Leptopilina > Leptopilina syphax. The sequence continues at coordinate 133,589 of JAVJHT010000017.1, forward strand.
ATTAAGAATAATTTCATTTTTCGAGAAATTTGTAAATAATTAAATTCCTGTGAAATTTTTATTATTTATGAAAATAATTAAATGTTTGCGTAGAATATTATTGAATTTATTTTAAATGACTGAATTATTTTGGGAAATTATATTAAAGTAGTTGATATTAAAAATCATTAAATTAAAGAAAGTTTTTAACAATAATTGAAATGCTGCCCAGAATTTTATTAAAATTTTAGGAAATAATTTAATTCTTTGAATGTTTAATTAAAAATGTATGGAAAATAATACTAAAATTCTAATAAATAAATTATAATATAGCTCTTTAAGAATAATGACATTTCTTGGGGAATTGCAAATTATTGTATAAAATTTTATTATTATATTGTTAAAATTAAATGAATTAAAATAATAAAATTAATTTTGAAAATTGAAAGTCTGTGATGAGATTTATTATTTATGAAAATAATTAATTATGTTTGCGTTGAATTCTATTAAATTTTTTTTAAATAAGTGCATTTTTTTGGAAAATATTAGGGACCGTCCATAAACCACGTAGCCTCATTTTTGGGGAATTTTGACCCCCCCCCCCATGTAGTACGCTATTACATGTATTAGCGCCATTTTTTCCTCTTGTAGTCAATTGCTTGACACCCCTCCCCCTCAAGAGACTACGTGGTTTATGGATGGCCCCTTATTAAAATATTAGATATATTGAAAGTCATTCTATGAGGAAATTTTTTGAAAGTAATTGAATTTTTTCAAGAATTTTATTAAAATTTTTCAATGCAATTGCATTTCGGAGAAGAATTTTACTACTTTTTAACATTATTAAATTTCTACAATCATTTGTAATTGCTTCAAAATTCCATTTTAAAACTATTAATTATTTTTTAGCACCTTTGATAAAAGTGAGTGAATATACTTATTACCTCACATTTTTCAATGTTTGGGATTTATATCATCTGCTTATAGTTTTGTTGTCTTTAACTAAAACTCTTCTATAAATCTATTATTTTTAATAATTAATTAAATACATTTGCTATAATTTCAAAAAAATTTGAATTATTAAAATATTTTTCAAAAATCTACGTTCTACTTCTTCAAGGTTTCTAATATAATTCATTCAAAATTACCCAGGCGCGAAGTGACGCCGAGTTCAGGCTTTATAAAGATTGGCCGAGCATTGGTCAACATTGATTGAGCATGAGTGAATCAGCGAGAGCAGGAATGATCGAAGCTTTAATGTAACACCGATTCCAGACTGCAGCGCGAGCCTTGATTCAGCATTGGACACCAATGCTCAATCAATGCTGCTGACGCCTAACGCAGGACGGAAACAAGACTGCTTCCACTGTTCCCAAATTTACTCGTTTCTCACGTTTATTCAATATAATGTGAATATATGAATTATTAATAATAATAATAAATATTAATGTTATTATTTTAATTCATGTGCGTATATATACATATATATTTAATGACAATAAGTTATTATTTGTAATAATTATATTATTTTCATATAAATAAGAATATATTACTAACAATAAATATCATTTGAATAGTAATTTTAAAAAAATAATTTTAGTAAAAAAAGACAATTTTTCTGTTAATCGTTACATTTTTTTCTTGATTTTCAACAGACTTTTAACATTATTTATAAACATGTTCACATTTTTTATTCACAACACAACACACAATTTTATTATTTTATATAAACGCTTATAACAAAGAATGAAAAATATTCGCTCGCATGTGGGATCGAAACTCACGCACCCTGCCCCTAACGCATACCGGAAGTTCTCAACGCACGCATTTAAACCGCTCGGCCACAGAAGGCTGGAAGGCTTCTCGCCTAATCTACTATATCAATGCCAGTGCCGTCACTCAGTATGGGACACCAATGTTCGTCCCATGCTCGATTCGAGACTCGGTCAATCTTGTTACAATATTCAGTTCCTTTATTGCCGTGTGCACTGTACAATTTTAAATATAAATATTTATAAATTATTTAATATTAAAATATTTTTTCTGATAATTTTATAAGTTAAATTATATATTATTTTTTTTCTCGCACAGTGTCAAATTATTATTTTCAAAGTTGAAGAGTTTCGTTTATCTGTAAAATTTTCAGTGAAAAAAATGTTCATTAGGTAGTAGTAAATATTTATGCCTAGTAGTTTTACACTAGGATTAACTGTTTACTGAATATTATCAAAAATATATTTTTCGTCAAACGCGCGCGACTAAACACAAATAACCTTGAGACTTTACAGCGTGACGTTGCGATTGTCGTGCTCCCACCATCCTATCTACTCAATACACTCCCCGCCTGTGACGTCATGAGGGGAAAGCATTGAGTAGATGGGATGGTGGGAGCACGACAATCGCAACGTCGCGCTGTAAAGTCTCAAGGTTATTTGTGTTTAGTCGCGCGCGTTTGACGAAAAATATATTTTTGATAATATTCAGTAAACAGTTAAACCTAGTGTAAAACTACTAGGCATAAATATTTATTACTACCTAATGAGCATTTTTTTCACTGAAAATTTTTCAGATAAACGAAACTCTTGAACTTTGAAATAATAATTTGACTCTGTGCAAGAAAAAAAATAATATATAATAATTTAACTTTATTGATATGAATCTTATGTAATTAATATAAATATTATACACTAAATAAATATTAATATTTATTTACCAATTGATATCTTAATAACAATAATAATAATACTTATTATATTATTTAATAATAATTAATAATAATAATTTTTAAATAGTATAAAAAATTACTAAAAAATATCACTAATAATATTTTAATATTAAATAATTTATAAATATTTATATCTAATTTATATTTAATATTGGTAAGTGCACACGGTAATAAATAAACTATCAAGATTGATTCAAGCTTGAATAAAGACTGGATGTTGAAGCTCCACTCACGAAGATTGACCGAGTGTTAAATCGAGCATGGGACGAACATTGGTGTCCCATGCTGAACCAATATTGAGTGACAATGATATAAAGACTGCTTCAACTCTGGGTTACCCACGCTGGGCGTTCAAGACTCAGTCAAGTTTCAACCCATCGTCAGCACTGGTCTTTCGCGCCTGGGTAAAATTTTACAAAACACAGCCGCAGAATCGCTGTGCACGGGGATGTTCACTTTCATGCGTATCCCCTTATTGTACGTGAATCCTCAATTTTTGACCTACATATTTATCTTATTTTGTTACGTTGTTATTATAAATTATTCGAACTTTAAAAACATTGTTAAGTTTTATTATATTGTATTGCAGATAAAATTTCTTTAGAATATTGTTAAAAGTGTATAAAACTTGAGATAAGCAACGTAACCTAAAAACTGTTAAAATGTTTTAAACATTCGACGGGTATAGATTAATAAATGTACGGTGTTTTCTAAAATTTTGAGGTTGTTCAACAACTTAAAAAATGAGTTCTATTGATTTTTGATATATTAATTAAATACGGGGATATAAAGTTTTATCAAGAATTAATTTATTTCATATATGGGATCATTAACATATTACGTCACGCAAATTCGGAAAATTTTTAACCTCTCCCCCATACGTCACTTTTTTAATTACATAGAAATTATTAATTTTTTCACTGGAAGTCACTGGAAGTCACCCCCCTCCCCACTATGCCTGTGACATAATATGTGAATTGTCCCTATATATATATATATATATATATATATATATATATATATATATATATATATATATATATATATATATATATGTAACAATAATTAAATTTTCTCATATGCCTAAAAATATTTTTTTCTCTTATAAAAAGTCAAAATACCTGGAATTATGAAGCTGATTCACAAATTGTTCTCCGTCGACTTTCTCAGGTGATTTGACTGTAATCTCCTTATTTGTATCAGAACCTTGCAAATCCAATGATAGATTATCTACAACATCAACGGCGATGTCAAATGGTCGCTCTTCTTGTGTACTATAAATATACAAATAGTATTATTATAAAATGAAACAAATGCTTATAATAATAATTAAATTAAATAGTTGTAGATATTTTGGTAAAATAATATTGCAATGAATTTAATAACCAAAAGTGATTATTCTATTGTAATTAAGGTATATAAATAATTCGCTTACCTGTTACCTCTTTCGTTATTACTTTCATCACTTGATGTTTCTGATGAGTCAGATTTTCCATTTTCTCTATCTTCAAAAAGCACTTCAGAGTTTTTATCTGTTTTATTTTTCACAATGCGTCTTAGATGACGCTTGGAATATCCACACATTCGTTCAGTTTTGTAGCGCTTAGACCTTTTCATAATCAGTATTTTATTCGCACAAATTTTAAGAAACACGTGGAGTTCACGTTTTACGACAAGAATATATAGACAGAAAGAAAGTGATGGTCGCCGGTGCTGCTGAAACTGCTGAAATCAAATGCAGGAGATAGACCTAACCAAATCTCAACAAGTGTTTAGTGCGCAGATGTTAAAATTTCAGCCGTAAGTTTAACAGCAAAAGTTATAGATGAAATATATTACACTGTTTTATAATATTTGAAAGTACATATAAAAATTGTACGAATAATATCCGTTTTTAATGATGAAAAATTATATTGTAATTAGTGTTTTAAAGACGGTAATGTAGTTCAAACAGATCAAAAAAAGAGAATTTTGAATTTTTCCGCCTTTTATATTATTCTAATGCCTTTTTCAACAAGTGGCAACACTGTGTTTGTCGCGTTTTCCGTAGTTTGCCGGTTACGACAGGTTTAAAAAGTTTAGAAAAAATACCTCTTTGACACGATGTACATTATTAATGCATATGAATATTAAAAGTGTTTCAAAATAAAAGGTCATTAAATAAAGTGAGTTCATGATCCGGTAATTACCAGTAATCCAATTCTGATGTCTGCAATTAAGGTAAAGAATTATTAAATTATTTATTGTAGTGATATGTGTAAGTCTTTAGTATATACCATAAGAAAAAGAGGTTAAAAAGCCGGGTATATAATTTTGCCCATTTTTAACCAATAACGAAAAAGAATAAAGAAAAAAACAATAATATTTTTATTCACAAATATTTATTTCTTAAATTATTAATTAAAACATTTTGTAAAAACTTTTCTATAGAAAAAAATTTGAATGAAAAATATTTTTCTTCGAAATTATTGATTATAAAGGTTGTGATCTTTACCAAACTATACCAGGTAATTCTATTTAAATTGTCATTTCATTTTTTATAATTGCTTGCGTTAAAAATAATTTCATTTATGAGTTTATTTTAATAGCACAAGAGAAAAATATTTGTGGCTTATTGTTATTTTAAAGATTTTTAAATCTCTCTAAAGGTGAGTGTCTATAATTTCATGTTAATATTATTTTAATATATTGAGTAAAATATATTTGATATAATTTATTTTTCTGAGTAAAGAATAATTATTAGAATAATTATTTTTTTGTAATTTATTAATTTCTGTATTCTAATTATTAATTATCATAAATTTAACCTTACAAAATTGTAAGTAATATAATATTGTTAAAAATATTGTAATATTATTTTTTGGAATTTTTGTAAAATCCTATATTCGCATAAATCATTATCTTAAATATTTTTAAGAACAACATAAATTTAAATCTTTGAAATATTGTTCTAAAAAATAATAATTTAATTAAAATTTTATTCTTTATAATTTTTATTGCATTGATTCTATAAATCAATGAAAACCTATTTATAATTTTCTCAATTAAAAATAAATTATACCACATGTCTATTTTAAATATTGAAATAATGTTAATACTAAATCAATTAAATAAATAGACACCAACCCTTATTTTAGTAAATAATAATTATTAATTATAAAGTTAAAAATTCGATTATTTTAGTTCATTAGATTCAGTGATTTTTGGGATGAAGTGAGTAAAATTATTAAAATGATTATTTGCTATGTTGGATTCGTAATTTTGAAATTAAAAAAAATCTTATGTCAAACTTGTAATTAGTATTGAAATTTGGAGAAATATTTTTTATATATTTAAATGTTTTGAAATGATAATAATGTTAATATGTAAAATCTATTAACAATTTATTTCTATAAAGTAATTAATTATTCTTTGGAATAAAATGGACTAACACCTTGTGAGAAGTTTTTTAATTTTGATTTTTAAAATACTTTAAAAACTATATGTATTGTAACAAAATTTATTAATTCAAATGACATCTTTGAATATTAATTTAAATTAAACAGTTTCAGAAACTAAGCGATAAAGAAAATATGGGTGCTATTGAATTTCCATTTGCTGTGGTTGGTTTTGAAGATGGAATAGAAATAATTAGAACAGATTGGGCTGTTTATGAAGACGGGATAATTACGAGAAGTTATTTCCCTGCAAATATTACAAGTCTTCAATTTCGGAAATTGTTATGCAATAACGAAACCCAGTTTGATAAACTCGAGTGGTCCAACCAGGAAGGAGAACCCTATCTTGTGAAAAAAGTATTTGATTTTGCGAGTGAGTATCTTTTGATTAAGTTCACAGTCATTAAATAAAAATTTTTGTCACAATTGTCAAATCGAAAAGTCAATGTCAGTGTTTACTATAATTACATTTTTGTTTTTTCCTTACATTTATACAATTTTATTATACAATTTTATTTAAAATATTAAATCTTATAATTTATTCTTTTTTTTCATCATCTGAATTTTAATCTGTTAAAAAATTTAGTTTCTGCATATTTAAATAATTTTAATTCGTTGTGATTTCGATGAAACATAAATGTAATTACTTAATAATGTAATTGTAGATTCATTCACATTATAATTTATTCGAATTTTAGTCAATTTAACCTCTCATTAATACCAATTTCAATTGTTCAAAAATTTTAAGACATTCAAATTAAATGAATCTAAATTTGATTAGTCTTCCAACTTTAAAATGTTTAAACATAAAACGTTAATAAAAGTTTAAATTAACCAAAATTTAAGTGAATACAAATGAAATACTGTTCAAATTACTTCTTTTTATGTACATTTTTTGTCACTTTGTTGTAACTTCTTCCTTTATATAATAATAATTTATGCAATTGCAAAAAAAAGCAGAACGAACCGAATGTGAGTTCAACTGAAATAGTTTGAACAAAGTAAAATTCAGCTTATTTCGTTTAGGTTTTTAAGCAGTTTAAGTGTAAAAAAATAAAAGATTTAAAAACACTTCGCACTTATATATTTTTCGCAAAAATTCAATTATTATCATAAACAATGATTCAATTTTTTTTAATACCTACTATTTAAATAAATTTTTTTTTAAATTTAATCATTTTTATAAATTGTAATAAAATTCTTCAAATAATTAAAATTTTTTTAAATTTTAATAAAATTCTTCTCCATAATTCTATAATTTTAATAAATATTAAAATTCTTTGTAGAAATTATCAAATTATTAAAAAAAATTGAACTTTTTTTACAAACAATGAAATTCTTCTCTGAAATTCAATAGTTTTTCAATATTTACTATTTTAATAACATTTCAAAATATTTCTTCAATTCCTACGTTTTACTATTTTTTCAGTATTAAAGCTTCATTTTGCTACCTATTTTAAATTAATTATTGTGTGTGAAGCCTCAACCGAAGTAAAATTTTCGCGTTTTAAAATGTGAGGTACTATTGTAATTTTCATGTCTTCTAAATTTTTGAGTTTGTAAATTAATTTAACCCTCTGAGGACTCGACTTAATCGCAATTTTACTTAATATACATACATTTTTACATAAAGTGTTATTTTACAAGAAATAAAGTTTTACAATAACATTGTCTTTCACAGGAAATTTAGATGCAGCAGATAAGAAAAAGGATCTGTATATAAAACTGTCCGACGTGGACAGTGATCAGAACGTAAACGATGACAAACTGAAACGAAGTCGTCATGACAGATGCGTAAAGCGTAGATCAGACGATGAGGAGGATTTAAACAAAAAATCAGAGAAAAAAAAGAGTAAACCTTTAAGTAAGTAAAATGCAATAAGTTCTTTCAGATGGATAGTTCAAGACATGCAATCTACATTTTAAATTTAAATAAATTCATAAAATTAAAAATATGTTTTTCACTAAAGGTGTTATTTCCAATGTGTTGTGGAATTCAAAAGTGTCCTGTATATCTCTTCCTGGTACTGCTTTTGAATCAGCAGCTTCAACTTCAACAAGTAAGTATAAACTTTCCAATGAAACATAAAATGTTTTCGTTTTAAATAGATGAAAATATGCAAAAGAATTTTCAATCTTAGATTAATAAAAGTGTCCCTGTGTAATTAAAAAAAAATTGTCTCTCCCAAAATAAATTACCAATTTTAATGAATATTTGTTGAATAATACGTAATAAAATAGATTTCACTTAAAATAAAAAATATTAAAAAGGTTTTGCTTGAATATAGTTTATTAATTAACTGTCAATTAATCAATTTAAATTTTATTAAATGCACTACAAATCAAAGTGAGTGAAATTCATGCACTTGAAGTGCATAAATTTGTCCCAGTTCTGAACACACTTTGAGTGCATTATTCTCATGCACTTTGACCTCAAAGTGTGTAATTTCAATGCACTTTGAAGTGCATAAAATATAAAATGCATAAGAATTACACACTTTGACGTCAAAGTGCATGAGAATAATGCACTTCAAAGTGTGTTCAGAACTGGGACAATCAAAGTGCATGAATTTTACTCACTTTGATTTACAGTGTGATCTATGCCTTGTAAAAGATAGAAAAATTTTTGAAAAAAAGTTGGAACTTTTGCAAAAGTTAAACAAAATAGTTTGTTTTTTGGTTTTCTAAATGACAAAAGAAATATTTTTTAACATTTTTAGTAAAACAATGTTACTTTTCGTACTGAATTCAACAACAAATTTTTGTAATAAATATTCATTTCAGATTCCAGTGAAAATGTTGCACCGCTTCAGGAAAATAATCTGAATCCCAAAGAAAACGCCACTGATTGGGAGGAAACTACCGGAGAATTACGAGAAAACTCCCGAAAAGATGAATATGTAGACCAGGAATTAAATTCATCTGATACTGTTACTCCTACAGCAGAAAAGGATACTACTCAAAAACGTAAGATTCGAAATGTTCTTTTTAATTTATACATTTGGTGCAACTATATAAATACATTCTACCTTAAAGTAAGCTATAAAATCTTGAAAGGTCTGCTAATCGTGATAACCGGGAATCAAAATAATGCCGTATAGTTAAAAAAAGCACTAAATATAAAAATTATTTCATAAAACTTACATATTCCGTTTAATATGGTTTTTTAAAAATATTGTAAATTGTCAAATTATTTTACTCTAAAGAATGATTTGAAAATAATGAATATTTTGACTCGGTTAAGAATTCAAACAGGATTATGTGGCCTAATTCGATAAATCGAAAATTCGACATCCGATCTATTATGACCAAAATGTCGAATTTTTGAAATCGAACTAAAGCTGACTTCGACATTTAAATCGCCTAGTTCAGATATTAGAAATTCGAGAAGAAAGATTCAATAATCATTTAAGAATTTTCTAAGTTTTTTTTGCAATGGCTTTGAAATAATTGTTCCTATAATATCGCAACGTGTTTCAGTATTCGTATCTTGTAGTCTCGAATAGGGTTCGAGTACTTTCTTAAAAAAATTTTTAGAGATGTGCGAATAGTTCGAATTTGAACTATTTGAATATTTCAAATCAACTATAGTTCGTATTCGAATCTAAATTTTTTTTATAAAAATTAATTATAAATTATAATTATTAATTATAAAAAATTTTTATTATAAAATATATTTTTTTCTATTTTATGTCGAAGAACAATAGATACGTATTTTTTTACTTTTATTTAATTGTCCAAATTTTCGAGTTATGAATTTTCGAAATTTTGGACTTGTAATTGTAGACCTATATTCAGTAGCTTATAAGTCCAGAAATATTGAGTTTAAGAAATAGTTGTCAAAGAATGAAAGTTTTAGTTTTCTATCGACTTTTAAAAAAAGGAAACAAAAAAATTTTTTACCAAAATTTTTTTGTATAAACAACATTTTTTTAACTTTGGACCTGATTTTTTTTTAAATTTATTTATACCTTATAATATAGAAAAAATTTTCCAAAAAGTTCTAAAATGGACCTGATGTGTCAAATGAGTTTTAAAACATTCTCATAAATCACTTGCAAGCATCACAGTGGAATTTTTTTACAACTAACTTTTTAAAAATGTCAAAAGCGTATAATTGCTAATCTATTTGAGAGTTCTTTGTTTTAAGTTAAAGGGTCTACGGTGTAGATAGTTTTAAAAAGTTAATTGTAAAAAAATTCCACTGTGATGCTTGCAAGTGATTTTTGAAAATGTTTTAAAACTCATTTAACTCATCTCGGGACTATTTGGAAAATCTTCTCTATATTATAAGGTATAAATAAAATTTTAAAAAAATACAAAAAAAATTCGGCCCAAAGTTAAAAAAAATTAATTTGTTTATAAAAAATTTTTTTGTTTACATTTCTTAAAAGTCGATAGAAAACTAAAACTTTCATTCTTTAAAAACTTTTTCCTAAACTTAATATTTTCGGACTTATAAGCTTCTGAATATAGATCCACGATTACAAGTCCAAAATTTCGAAAATTCATAACTCGAAAATTTGGACAATTAAACAAAAATAAAAAAATACGAATCTGTTTTTTTTTTTCGATACAGAATAGAAACAAAATATTGTTGGCCGAATTTAAGAGGTCGACTTAAATCTCACGTGGAATTGTCCATATCTTAATATTTGAATAAATGAAAAATAAAACATGTTTATATTTAAATAATATAACTATAATATTAACAATATTACTTTATTTCACAATACATTTATTCGAAATAAATTAAAATTCGAGTTGCCTTTAGATTCGATTTGAAATTTTTTTATAAGATTCGATTCGAGACCTAAATTCCTGATTCGCACATCTCTACAATTTTTTTTTTCCTCCGTTAATATTTTTCAATTCGTAATTATTCGTTGAAAATTCAATATGTTATCAGGAAGTTAACTACATTTCTTCTCTAAACGCTTATAATAAGATAACAACTATGGTTCTGTAGAATCTAATTTTTCTTTCTCATATCAGCAATAATTTTATGTGGTTAAGTAATTTATTAAAATTTTTACAGGTGATTCAGTCAAGAAAGACAGCAAGAAAGCACCAGGGAATAAACAAGATAGTATGTTGCATAATTTATTATTTAAACTCTTGCATTTTAGTTGTAGAGTGTATTTAGATTTAATCAATTATGTTTCTTTAATTTCTTGAAATATCATTTTATAAACTAATGTATACGGCATAAATATCTTTAAAATTTTTTCAGATACTTCAACTAATCTGGTAGCAATTCCTTCAACTTCAAAATCAACGAACACGAATGTGGGTGGTAAGTATAAATAATGCTGTTGAAGAAATTATGACTCAGTGATATTTTTTTTACCTCTAAAAAACCACTTACTTCTGTATCATGCAACGGTACATTTACAATTATTTACATCAATTAGGGTTTAATATATTTCTTAAAAATGAAAAAATATTCGATTTAATGTATAATTGAAAAACTTAAAATATTTTTGACCGTGATAAACCGAATTTCTTCTTATATTGGATGTTATTTTCTGGTAAATTTACTTTTCAAAGAGAGTGTAAAATGAAAGTAAAAATATTAATATCTAAGTAATAAAATTTCTTTTCGGGATACTTACAGTAACTGTCACTTCAATGTTTGTGTTAATAAATTAAACTCAAATACGCAATATTAAAACATTAATTCAAAAAAAATTGCGATTATTAGTGATGTCTACTTAACTTTTACTACCAATCGAAAGGGCGTCAAAATATGAGTCGAAAACAGTCGTAGAAGTTCCAAGGTATGTTTCGGAATGGGGTAAAAAGGAGTAATAGTTACTGGGAAAACGATCGTTAATGTTTAAAAGCTCTAAGTCGAAGATTGAATTCTCCTTTTTACCCCTTTCCGAAACTTACTTTGGAACATCTTCTACTGTTCTTCACTCAGTTTTCGACGTCCCTTTAATTGGTAATAAGCAGAATAGAAACAAATTTAAGTAGACACTAATAATCATAATTTTGTTTTCGTTAATGTTTTAACGTCACGTTCTTCAGCTAAATATTAATAAAGTAATAATAATCATCATGTTATTTCAGGACATAAGACGTTATACGAAGTTTATCAAAAAGTAGTTTCTATTGAAACCGTAGTGAAATCATTTTTTAAGGGCGAGCAAATGTCTGGACCTTCCTTTGATACTGAGAAAGGCTTGAAAATGTTTCCTGCAAAAAGCAAGAAAGAAGTTTTGAAAATTTCAAAAAAGTTGAAAGAGAAAGAAGAGTTCTACGAACAAGTGGTTTGTACTTCTTTGTAATAATAATATTACTTTTCACAGTATTTAATAAGGTGTTTAGCATTTTGTAATATCAGTAATCATTGTTTGGTCGAAAATTTAGTTAGAAAATAATTGTTACTCCATAATTTATAATGTTTATAAAATTGTGTGCTTACATCTAATTATTTTCTTTACTGTGAACTTAAAGGTGCTTATATAATTCTACACTTTTACACAAAAAATAAATTTTGATGTGATTTGATTTTAAATTCTTGAAAAGTCCTCAAAATGTGAAAAATATTGTATCCACAGAAAAAAATTGGACTCATTTTTGTTCCAGCTCATAATGAGTGAGTTTTCTGACTCATTTTAATGAGTATAGTTTTTTTCTGTGTCAATATGCTTTCTGACGCAAAATTGCCCAAACTTTTAAAATTTTTGAATTCCAATTCTCGAATAATTTACTTTGTAACTAATGTTCTTATTTTCTAACTAACTTTCTTTTTCCAGCGTGATGCTGCAGTCCGTGCAGGATATTGTCAAAGTGTAAACATGACAATAAATAACATCCTAAATGAATTATTGACGTTCGAAGCAGGAATGTCATTTACTTTTGAAGGAAGGTCTGGAAAAAAACCTTCCTTCAAAAGGTTAAAACTGAGAAATATAGTAATTGGTAAATACCTACATTTAAAATTTCGGTTTCCCATTTTTGAAACATCAATTTAAATTCCCTAACTTTTTTTTTGTAGATTCCATGTTTAAACTGAAGCCCAGTGTTTCCAAAGCAGACATTGATTCGGGTATTAAAAAATGGCTGCATAGTTGCAAGAAAAATCGCGACCGTCAAATGTGAGTATCATCAGGGTTGCCACAGGTCAGGGAAGTCAGGGAAAAGTCAGGGATTTTTACTAAAAGTACAGGAAAAGAATTGAACTTTTAAAATTTATGAGAAAGCTCTGAATTTTTTTCCTTTTTGCCTCGTAAATTATGAAATTACCTCGAATTTTAATACAAAACCTTCAATTTTTTCAAATTTCTGACAATAATTTCTTTTTAAATAACTTAATTTTTCAAGAACTATCATAAAATTATGACTTACAAATTATTTTATCAATAATTTTTACAATTTTCATAAGTACTAGATTGATAGAAGAATTTCAGTTAAAAATACTAAAAAAAATTGGATTTTGAAAAAGTTTCAAAAAAAAATTCAATTATCTTTATAAATAATAAAATTCTTCATCGAAATTCAATTATTTTTAAAAATTTTAATAAAATTCTTGTCAAAATTCCACAGGAATTCAATTATTCAATATTTAATAAATTTCTTTAAAATAATTCAATTATTTTCATAAGTAATCAAATTTTCACAGGAATTCAATTATTTAAAATACAAAATTTCATAAAATTTTTCGAAAAATATCAATTAGGGTAAGTGCGGGTATAGTCGGACAGTACTAGTAGTCGCACACTTTCGTGTTTTTTGGCAAATAAATAATAATGCATTGTGATAATTACTTTAAAATGTATACTAGACGAATGTGTGAAGTTTATATTTTATTAAAATAGTGTTATTTTCGAAAATAATTAAACAAGAAATATTTTATTTAATGTTTTAAAAATCATGGTGTCCGACTATAGATACAACCATTTTCGAGTAGCGCGATGAGTGGCACAAAGTTTTGTTGTCAAAAATTCAATTATCTTTATAAATAATAAAATTCTTCACCGAAATTCAATTATTTTTATAAACTTGAATAAAATTCGTTGTAAGAATTCAATTATTTATATAAACAATAAAATTTTTCTCCGACATTCAATTATTTTATGAAAATTTTAATTATTTATTTAATTATTACTTTTATGAATTATTTTTTATACAATATTTTAATCAAATTACTCGATAAATGTAATTATTCTTAAAAATTTTATTAAAATTTGTCAAACGAATTCAATTATTTAAAATTTTATTGATAAAATTCTTTATGAGAATTTAATTTTAACAAACATTCACTTATTCAATAAATTATTTATTTTTTAATTTAAATAATTGAATTTTTTTAGAATTTTCTAATAAAAGTTGATTGAAAAATGAATAAACGAATAATCGATTTATTATTATTATTTATAAAAATAATTGAATTATTGCAACGAATATTATTACATTTTTTTTAAATAATTGAATTTTTTTGTGAAATTGTACTCCTTTTAAAATATTTGAATTCTTGCGAAGGATTTTTTTTAGGATTTTTGTAAATAATTAACTTATTTTAAAAAATTTTATGGCAATTTAAATTATTACAAAACATGAAGAAGACATGTTTTGTAATCATATTCTTATAAGTTGTTGAATTTCAAAAAGGTTTAAATTTGTATATTTTGAAGAATTATAATTCCTACAGAAAAATAATAATGATTAAATATTGAAAAATATTGAGAAAGAAGTTATTAATGTTTTTAAATAATTTTACAATTAAAAAAGTTTGTATATAAATGTAATAGAACATTTTTTTTCAGTATCTAATAATTTTTAGAGTGAATCAGAATATTCTTTAGGGTCAGGGAAAAAGTGAAATTTTTTTCTGGAAATCAGGGAAAAGTATTTTGCACTGAATTTTCTTAAAATTCCTGAAAATAATTGAATTTAAACGAGAAATTTTATTATCTACTTTTGATGATAACAGAATTCTTGTGAAGAATTCTTTAGTTATTTTTTATGAAGATAATTGATTTTTTCAAAGAATTTTATTAAATTTCCTGAAAATGATTGAATTCCCAAAAAGAATTTTATTTCTTTTGAAAATAATTGAATTTTGCAGAGAATTTTCTTAAAATTCCTGAAAATAATGAAATTTAAACGAAAAATGTTATTACTTGGGAAATAATTGACTTTTGCAATGATTTTTATTAAAATTCCTGAAAATAATTTAATTTAAACGAAAAATTTTATTACTTTGGAAATAATTGACTTTTGCAATGATTTTTATTAAAATTCCTGAAAATAATTGAATTTATAGGAAAATTTTTGTTATTTAATTGAAATTTTTCGAAGAATTGCGTTAAAATTTTTTATTTTCAAAGATTTTAATTTGAAACCTTTTCAAAATTCTACTGCAAGTCAATTATTGCATTTTTCTTAAAATTAAATTCTCATAAAGAATGGTATTAATAAATTTTTATATAATTGAATATAATGTTAATCTTTAAGAGTTTGTTAGATAGCCTATTAAATATATTCTTATGTTTAGGGAAAAGATGGATAAAGAACGAGAACGAGAAAACGATGAAACAGTACGCATGACTGATGAAGATGATAACGGAAGCAGCACTGGCACCGAAGGGAGTGGGACTGAAGAAAATAACTAAATTGACTAAGTTGAAGTCCACAACGTTGATCAAATGAAAAAAATTGTTTACTTAGTAAATTAATTAAAAATACACAGCAATATTGACACAAAAATATTTAGAAGTTATAGATTGATGTTTATATTTTGATAATAATTATTTTACAATTAAATATTAATTTAAAAATAATACTTGCATGTATTAAATAAATTTTTTTCGTAGATAAACGTTGTGGACTTCAACTTCGTCTGAATAAGAAAAATATAAGTAGTTTGTTGTTTATTGTCTGCAAAATCAAAAAATATTTGTAAAACTCTATCTTTATAAATTATGTTTATAAATATAAGCAATAAAATTTTGAAAAATAATGGAAAAATTGAAATTTCTTATTATTATAATCAGGGACCATTACGAAAGTTTAGTATCGTTTTAGTTTCTGAATTGTCACAAAAATAAATTAACAAGCTGAGTTTAGTTTTGTGTCGACACAAAACTAAATTAATAAACTGAATTTAGTTTCGTGTTAACTCAAAACTAAACTAAAAAATTTAAATTAAAATTTTAAAAAATTGAATTTATTTTAGTACACATCGAAAATAAATATTTTAGAAACTCAAGTATTTAGTATTAAATAAAAAATCACAGCTAACAAAATACAATATTTAAAGAAATAATAGAATTATAACTTTAATAATAGATATAAAATAGTATGAGGAGACTTCAATAGAATTATAAAGTGGAAAAAGTGAACATGATTTTTATGCATTTAAATATTGATATATTTTGTTTTTTCTTTTTAGTAGTTTTTTGACTGACACTAAATATTTAAGTTTTTTGGACTTAATTTTCGAGCCGACACGAAACGAAATGAAACGTAAATTTCAAAAACACAATTTGCACAATTTAGCAGTTTTTTTATTAAAAATATTTTAAAAATATATATTTTTCACCATTTTTTGGACAATGGAAATATTGTTGAATAATTTATAGTTTAGTAAAAAGGCACGAAATATAATCCTACATATTTCATAAAAAATAAAAACTGCATGTAATATGTTATTTAAAAATTTAAATTCAGTTTACATACATTAATGATTTAAAAAAAACAAAAATTAATTACACACAATTGATTTGCATTAAAAATTGTACTTTAATTTATAAATTTAATTTAACATTCCAAAATATATAAAAATGTCTACTAAATTTTCTATAATAAAAAAACGTATTAAAAAGTATGATGTAAACTTAAAACAAAAAATGATGATAAGGATTATTAAAATGAGGATGCAATTTTTTTCTTTATTATTCACAAAAACACCAACACCACAAAACACTAATTCAAAAATAAATATTCACTTTCACGTAATATATAAGCAATTATAAAACTGACACTACTATTAATTTAAAATTGATATGAAAAATGTAAACATTTAACTATGACATAACCTCACTTACCAAAAAAACTGTTACTGCAGTTGGTAAAATAAAAATTAAAGTTACTTAGTAGAAAGAATCCAATAGGTAATGTGTATATTTTATTTTCAAAAATGGATGCTAGTGGCGATTTGGTTGAGCGCGTTAAGGCGCTATCCCAGCAGCCGACTTGAGACCTTTAGACTTATCCATCAGGCTATACAAAGGTTCGAGTCTGCTCACCCTCGCATGTTTAAGATTATTATTTTCGTTTTTTTTTCATTAAATACAATTTTTTCTTTTAGTTCAATGAAAAATATGAAAATCTCTTAATTTTTTAAAACTTTTTAAACAATAAATTTATCTACAAAAAATTTAAATAAGTTCTGGAAATTTCTAGATAATTTCCAAGAAACTACCTTTGGTAATTTCCAAGAAGTTTACACGGGTAAATAACAAGAAGTTTCCAAAGAGAGTTTCCAGCAAACTTCCGGGAAGTTTCCAGGAAGTTTCCAGGAAGTTTCCGAAGGAAGTTTCCAGAGGCGGACATTGTTGTATTCCGGGGAAGCTTCCAGGAAGTTACCAAAGGTAACTTCCGAAGTTGCCGTGGGAAACTTCCTGGAAATTTCCTGGAAGTTTTTGTGCTATCTGGGAATAAGTATTATTATTACTTCCTCATGGAAGCATTGTTTTACCGAATATGTTCAAACTCTTTATTATTATTAATTATAAATATTATTGTTTATTTTTATTGTTACTATTATATTATTATTATCATTTTTTTTATTCTTTTTATTATTCATTGAAGTTCAATTGTAATCAAAATTCATTGACCTCTTTTTTTACAGGTGATGTTACAAACGTTTATTAAATAATTCTTTTCCTTATGACTTTCGTCATTTCGATTTATTTCAGGCAGAAAGATAAACGAGGAAAAAAAGTATATATATATAACAAAATAATGAAATTCAATCTTCAATGGCTTTTAATTTTTATTGGACAATAAATCAAGAAAAAAAATACGACTGTTGCAAAAAAGTTGTGTCAACATAAATTTTTATCCATCTTGACCATTGTTTGGTTAATTAACAATTCCAATCGATTCTTATTCATTTAATTTGAATATCAATTAACTGACAGGTACATACAATATTTTTACTCACATATTATATTAAAATAAACATTTTTATAAAAAAAAAATATATCAAAAATAAAAAAGATAAAAATATAAAATAAAACAAAAAGAATAAAAATATATCAAAAAAAAATGTTTATATAATTATAAATTATTATTATTATACTGTTTTTATTTTTATATTTATTTTTTATTGTTTTATTATTCAATTTTGTTCTTTTTTTTGTAGTCGGAAGTGAAAAATCTGTGAATTCAGATACCTGAGTATTATTATTATTATTATTATTATTATTATTATTATTATTATTATTATTATTATTATTATTATTATTATTATTATTATTATTATTATTAATTTATTAAAATTTATTGAATTTTTTAACGATTTTTAATTAATGACAATTTTTATTTTTAAAGGTCGATTTTGACGATGGAGAGAAATTTTAAAGAGGATTCCTCGGAGGAATCCCTTTGAATGTGAATGAGAGTTGGTGTAGTGAAGTGGGATCTTTCAAGTTCATTCTCGCGATTATTATCATCAGAATCATCATCATCATTATCATCCTCCTCCTCGTGGTATAAAAGAAAATTGGATAAATTCTGGAGAGCACAAACAATTCGCGAATCCTGAAAGACTCATCTTTAATTTCCGGTGATGTTGAAATTTTGTGAGTTATTGAAGATGGTATTTATCAAGGTGATTTTCGTTTGAGAGTTAAAGAAAAATCTCAACTTGACCTAGGACAAGTGGATGACCTTGACATTTGTCGTTGGAAGGATAATTAATTTCCGAGTTATTACTCGCTATTTCGAATACATATACACAAGTTCGGCTCAACAGGAAAACCATTTACAACTCGACCATCATAACATAAACAACCATATTTAAAGAGTGAGTCTCTTCCAATTATTTTTACTTTTTCATTTTTTTCAATTCCAAAAAGTGCAATTTTCAAACAATGTTCTCTTTTTTCTCTCTCAATTAATCTCCACTTTGAAAATTTAATGAAAAAGTTTTTTCGAATTTTGAATTTTTTTTGCAAAATATTTCATATAATTCCATATTTTGTGATAAAAATATTTGCGAAAAATTCGAATTGTCAATTCATGTTTCAAAAATAGTCCCTAAAGTTTTTATTTTGCAAAATTTGTATTTAAATAAATTTAAATTATCAAGGTTACTAAATTTTATTAGAAAATAATTGCTCTAATTCTTTAGAGCAAGTAAACATTAGGGTTGATAAAAGAACAAATGTACAATTAATGTGAAATTGTTTTATTAAAATTACAAATTGAAATATTCACGGGTGGCAAGAGAGAGAGAGAGAGAGAGAGAGAGAGAGAGAGAGAGAGAGAGAGAGAGAGAGAGAGAGAGAGAGAGAGAGAGAGAGAGAGAGAGAGAGAGAGAGAGAGAGAGAGAGAGAGAGAGAGAGAGAGAGAGAGAGAGAGAGAGAGAGAGAGAGAGAGAGAGAGAGAGAGAGAGAGAGAGAGAGAGAGAGAGAGAGAGAGAGAAGAAACTGTTCACGATCGAAATTAAAATTTACCTTGACGAGTTCAACAATTTTATCTTAACTTGGCGAAACTGAAATTCTTAATAAAGTATATATATGCTTTTAAAAAAGATTTACGCGTAGGTTTCTTCAAAAAATTTCAACACTCTTTAATGTGCAAGACTTAGTGTAGTTAATTGAAACTCGCCTTAGAAGGATATTGCGCTAACGAAAAGATTTTTTTCAATTGCACAAATAATTCGTTAGTGAAAGGCTTTAAACAGCTTCTATATTTTGTACCTTTCATTCGCTAATTAAAAGTGGCTTGAAAATTATTTCGTTTCTTTTGTCGGTTTACATGAACAAAAAATACACTCAAGACTTTTATAAACTTTAAAATCTGATTATAAAAATCTCAAACGGTTGAATCATAGTAACAATTTGTCAGATTCATTTTCTTGTTCTTTTTTTCATTGTTCGGATTTTTTTTGTATTCGCAAATTATACTTTTAAAAAACTAATTTTTTAAATTTTTCTGTGAAGTCGTGTTAATCTAACGTAGTTAAGTTTTAAGAAAATTGTATTTTTTTTTAATTTGTTGGAATATTTACAAACTTTTGTTACGTTTTAATCTTTCGTTCTTGTTATATTTGCAGAACAGAATAATTTTTAATTTTGTAGTTAATTAATTAATACATTTATTTTTATTAATTGAGTCATTTCACGTCAGAAATATCACGATTCGCAAAGGGTCTGCTGATTTTCGCAAAACTTCGTGGGATTATAGTTCTATATAATAGACTTCTTTCGCCTAAATTTTTTTAAAAAAAATTTAAAATTGTTGAAGGTACGCCATTTTGAATTTTAATATTAATTTTATAAAATTTTGAATATCTCGGAATATTGTTTATGGATTTTTATGAAATTTACACATTTTTCAGGTAAAAGTATGTACTTTAAAATGCAAATAAAGTTAAAAAAAAATTTAATTTTTAAATAAAAAAAATTTTTTTAAACAATTTTTTGTTTAATTATAATTATAATTATAATTATGCGAAAATGTAATTTACATGTTCAGGAAAGCTTTGCGCTAAACATTTATTTAATCGGGACATTTAAATCTTTACACAACTTTCAATAAACATTGCAATTACATATACCGAATATTGCAAGTAAATATTTAATAAATTTTTAGGAAATTTTCGGTGCTGTGGGGGTATTTGGATTCCTTATGAATTCACCTTTAATTTCATAAAAAAAATTGATGGAGACTTAACTGGGTCCGGAGATATTGAAGTTTTTGTAAAAAATAGGCCTAGTTGCAGCAGCAATGCACGACTACGGTAACGTACTACGCGACTTGTGCAGTATGGTGCTATGGCACGGCGACGCTTTTTTTACAAAAATTTCAATATCTCCAGACCCAGTTGAGTTTCCATCAATTTTTTTTTATGAAATTTGGTGGAAAGAAGTATCTTATATAGAACTATAATCCCACGAAGTTTTGCGCAAATCGGCATACCCTATGCAAATCGTGATATTTCTGACGTAAAATGCCTCAATTGAAAATATAATTTTATTTGCCTGCATTTGGAATTTTTTGATTTATTTAAAATATTGCTTTATTTGGAATTTTGGCTTTATTTTTAAAAAATTATTTTCTCTTGTGATTAGTAAAATATACATCTATTTTGATTGTTTTTCAGAATGTTGGTAAGGAAATTAGCGTTCCTTACGTTATTTTTATTATTTGATAATAAAGTAAAATGTGAAACTGGAGATGATGTTGAGGTTACAACTACAACAGATGATGGAGATTCTGATCCATATACGGAATTGTACATAGATAATAGAATTGATGAAATTCCCACATACGTTCCGCCGGCGGAAAAATTGATAAAAAGTCTCGTCACAGGATTGGGAATTTTAACAGGAAAAAATGGCGGTGATTCTAATAGAAGAAGTGGAATGGACAACTTATTCAGTGAAATAACAAGACCGTTTACAAGTATTTTTAATCGTAATACAAAAAGCGAGGAAAGATCAGTGAGAAGTACTGGATTCGGAGATATTCTTAATTTAATAACAGATCATTTTCACGCCATTTATCCAGGTAAAAATTGAATCGTCAATTACAATAAATATTCAAATAATTTTTATTAAAATGTATTTATTCTTTTAATGATTATTTTTCGTTTATTTTTCTTTTTTCACTTTTTTGTTTTATTTATTTTTATACTTTTTACTCGTTCTATTTTTTTAATTTTCTTATTTTTTTACTTATTTGTTTTATTTTTTTTAATATATTATTTTTATTTATTTTTTATTCTTTTTTCATATTTTTTTTTATTTATTTTTTTAACATCCTTCTTATTAACATCCTTCAAAATTGAAGGATAAAACAACTACTTTAAAATTAATTGAGGCCTTGGATCCAGTAACTCGCCCGACGCTCGAAGGCACGCGCTAATACCAGTCGGGTAGCAGTGAGTGGCCCAGAGGCGCTCACTGCTCACTGATACTGGCAGTTGCGCGTTCCTCCGAGCGTCGGGCGAGTTATTGGATCCAAGGCCTCAATTGATCAGAATGACCAATTCAATTTAAAGTAGTTTTTTAAATTTAACTCTTAAAAGATGAAAAGATTGGCACAACATATTGAAACAGATCGCTTTCGAATTCCCAGGTGCGATTTTTTGGTCGGCCCATAGTTGGGCCAACTTGTACAAATAAGTCGGTCCAACTTCGCGTGCCAGAGGTTGGGCCAACCATACAGATGATAACGGTTCGCCGTCTAATGGCGACGATGGTTGGCCCGACAACTCATAAGGAAGTTGGCCCAACTTACAATGCATATGTTGTGCCAACTATACGTTTCAATGGTTGGTCCAAAGACTGACGCCAAAGTTGGCACAACTTTAGATGCGTAAGTTGGGCCAACCACAATTTTAAAAGTTTTGCCAACTTCAACAGCCAAAGGTAAAAAATTAATAAAAAACTAAATTATTTAAACAATTAACAGGTTATTATTAGCGGGAACATCAGATATAACCTTTACTTATTATTATTAAACACAATCTCATACATACATTTTCGAAAATATCTAACGCTCGCTGGGATCGAACCCCTAACCTAACGAACCGAAGACTTATACACTACGCTACGCTCACATGGGAGTGCATAACACAAAATGTATATTAAAGCTGCAACAGTCGAGCCAACCGTGGCCCAGAGTTCGGCCGACCAAAATAATGTAAGTCAATTAAACTGCGTTTCACATAGTTTTGCCAACCATCGGGCCAACCGTGGCCCAGAGTTCGGCCAACCAAGAAAAATCAAGTCAATTTAACCGCGTTTCACAGAGTTTTGACAACCGTTGGGCCAACCGTAGCCCAGAGTTCGGCCAACCAAGAAAAATCAAGTCAATTAAACTGCGTTTCACAGAGTTTTGCCAACCGTGGCCCAAAGTTCGGCCAGCCAAGAAAGTTTAAGTCATTTAAACTGTATTTGACATAGTTTTGCCAACCGTCAGGCCAACCGTGGCCCAGAGTTCGGCTGACAAAAATAATGTAAGTCAATTAAACTGCGTTTTACAAAGTTTTGCCCACCGTTGGGCCAACCAAGAAAGTTTAAGTCATTTAAACTGCATTTGACATAGTTTTGCCAACCGTCAGGCCAACCGTGGCCCAGGGTTCGGCCAACCAAGAAAGTTTAAGTCAATGAAACTGCGTTTCTAGAGTTTTGCCAACCGTTGGGCCAACCGTGGCCCAGAGTTCGGCCGCCCAAAATAATGTAAGTCAATTAAACTGCGTTTCACAAAGTTTTGCTCACCGTTGGGCCAACCAAGAAAGTTTAAGTCATTTAAACTGCATTTGACATAGTTTTGCCAACCGTCAGGCCAACCAAGAAAGTTTAAGTCAATGAAACTGCGTTTCTAGAGTTTTGCCAACCGTTGGGCCAACCGTGGCCCAGAGTTCGGCCGCCCAAAAAACTATAAGTCAATTATACTGCTTTTCTTGAGTTTTGCCAACCGTCGGGCCAACCGAAACTGAAAGTCTTTTAAACTACGTTTGGATGAGTTGTGCCAACCTTTGTCGCCAAAGTTGGCCCGACGGTTGGTTAAACTCTGCATTTAATAGTTGGCTTGCAAAGTCGGGCCAACTGTGGGCACTAGTACTTGCTAAAGTTGGGCAAACTCTGGCAACCAAAACTTCGCTTGCCAAAGTTAGGCCAACCTTGGGCCAACCTTCAAACTCTGGCGGACAACCTAAATTCGCACCTGGGTTATTCTCAAAAAATTCTTCATTTTTAATTCAGAATTCCTAAAATGCAAATTATACAGGAAGTTACGCCGAAATTTTTCGAGTGGAAAAAAAATCTTTCAAGAATAAATTTTTTCTTTAAATTCCAATTCTTAAATCACAAGTGCAGAAAAAGTGTTCTTTTTTGTAAATTATGGAAATAATTCGTGTACACATTCCATTGGTTTGACGTATTTAACTCATAACTTTAAAATGTTATAAAATTTTAAAAAATTGATTCTTTTTTGATAAATGATAAATTACAAGTATATTTGCATAATAAATGTTATCACTAATGAGAAGAAAAAAAAGAAACCGTTAGAAAGTTGTTTTTAAAATTTTTTGATTGCATTGAGTATGTCATTAAATAAATTTATTATCTTTACCTACCCGTGTGGAAAAAGCCACGTTCGAGCCCCACAGCTCCGGGGCCCCCGTCGGGGGCCCTCGTGGAATATCCATGAGGAGAAATCCACGAGGGCACCAGCAGGGGCCCCGTTCTTTGCCCTTACGGTTGCCCTGCTCAAAAATTTATCTAAGTTTTAAAAAAAAAATTTTTTTGTTGAAAAACTTTAGTTCAGAATGCATTAAATTACGTTTCAAAGCACCTGAAATAAACATTAAGTGACATTTTTCCAGAAATCCTATCACATAGTTATGGAAATTTACGAGGGCACCAGCAGGGCCCCTGCTCTTAGCCATTATGAATGCCCTGCTCAACAATTTTTCCAAGTCCAAACGAAAAATTTTTTTTACAACAAAAAATTATTGTTTACTATCATTTTAAACAATGAAAAACACGTTTTTAACAAATATTTAATGTTACTTTTTTTGAAAATATTGAACTTACCTAAGGGCAAATCCATGAGGGCCCACGCGAGGGCCCTCATGGATTGCCCACATCATTAACTAGAAAAAATTTCTAAGTCCAAAAAAAAAAAATTTTTTTTCATCACCAAATTAATGTTTATAATGATTTTAAACAATGAAAAACACGTTTTTCACAAATATTTAATGTTACTTTTTTTGAAAATATTGAATTTACCTAAGGGCAAATCCATGAGGGCCCACGCGAGGGCCCTCATGGATTGCCCACATCATTAACTAGAAAAAATTTCTAAGTCCAAAAAAAAATTTTTTTTACATAAAAAAATTAATGTTTATAATGATTTTAAACTATGAAAAACGCGTTTTTAACACAAATGTTTTGACATTTTTTTTTTTTTGAAATTATAAAAATATTAATTTATGAATATTTATGGTCTATTATTATATTATTAATATTGTTATTATTATTATTAAACTATTTAATTATTTGTCATGGTGTATTAGTGATAATAAATAATTTATTGAATCATCAAAAGCAAGTCAGCAAGTCACCTACATTAAAGCAATAATTTTCAAGTAGGTCCCGTAGCATAGTGGTAAGAGTGTTGTCTGGTAGTCAGTAGGTCGTAGGCTCAATTCCCGCGTGCGTCAGATTTTTTTTTTTTTGGTCACGATTTAATTAAAAAAGTAAAAATTGTTAAATAAGAATGTTATTTGTCAATAATTGGACTAATTTGTTATTAATAAATAATTAATTTATTAATTTAATTGAAAATAAAGTTGAGGGCATTTTATGAAATCCACGAGGGCACCGCATGGAAAATCCATATGGAATCCATAAGAATTTTCCTCGAGGGCACCCATGAGGGAAAGCATGTCACGCCTTCGAGGGCTCCACGTCGATTGCCATTATGGATTCCACATGGCAAGAGGGCAATCCACGAGGGCCCCGCCGGGGGCCCTCACCATTTTTCTGCACGGGTACTAATTTTAATTAAATTTTAGGTACCTACAAATTTTGTACATATATAAAAAATGAATTAAATTTTAATTAAATTTACTTTTATTGTATTAAATTACAGTTTATTATTTTTTTATATTATTATATACATTGGAAAAAACTAGAAAATTTAATTTTTATTTCTATTTAAAATATTTAAAACTTATTTTTTCAGGTACTTTATGGTGTGGTGCAGGTCATTCAGCATCAAGTCCTGAAGAAGTTGGTTTCTTTAAAGTCACTGACGCTTGTTGTAGGAGTCACGATAATTGTCGTTATTCCCTACGAGCGGGAAGATCAGAAAAGGGTCTTCGTAACGATGGTGTATTCACCAGGCAAGTTTTCAAATTATTTATTCATTTAAAAAATTTTAATTCTTTAATGCAAGTTTTTGGAAATTACAAAAAAATTTATTGCATTTCAATTAGTTACAAGTTTACAAAAAAATTTATAGAATAAGTATTTAAGGAATAATTGAGAATGAATTTTTATATTTTGTTCTAAAAACTTTTCAGATCCCATTGCATTTGTGACGAAGAATTTTACGATTGTTTAAAAAAAGCTCATTCTGTGATAGCCACAAAAATTGGAATAACTTATTTCAATATTTTGAGACCTCAATGTTTCAAGGAGGAATATCCTGCAACTTGCCTTAAATATGGACAGTGAGTCGTTATTTAATTTTATTGATTTCTTAATTTTATTAATAACAAAATTTTTGCTTTCAATCGATATTTAATTAACAGATTTTTTTCAAAACTTTTCCTTCAATTTGTTTTAAAAAATGAAAAAAGAAAATTATAATTGAAAATTATTTTATTTGAATATTTATATTCATATTTATTATTAATATTAATGTATATTTTAATTTGATCTTAATATTATTTTCTTTTATTTTTGTTAGCTTATAATTAAAGTAAGTATATTGTTTGTTTTTTTACAAAAAAAGAAAGTGTTGTGTAAAGAATGTTTTACAAAAAATCTTCTGCATGCATTTTGTGTAAATTATTTGCGCATTTTTTTTTGTTTGTTTAAAAGATAAGTGTTGATTATATTATTCTTTTTCCAGTTTACGAATTGCAAGAAGCAAATGTAAAGAATATGAAATCGACACTTCACAAAATATGACCATGCAATGGTTTGACAATCCAGATTTTTTGTGAGAAAAAAACTGGAGCGCTTTAATTCCTCTGACAAATTGTGCCAAATTGAATTTACATTATAAATGATAATTACTGTTATTATACAAATTAAAATAAGTATCTAAAAATATCAATAAATTTAAATAAATTATGAAATATAAACTACTTTTTTCAAACGAATAATTTGCATAACATTCTTTGAGATTTTAATTAATTTATTTGAATGAATTAAGTAATTTATTTTTTTTTACTTTTTAATTAATCATTTAATTTAAGTTGTCTAATTTTTTCTTAATTATTTACTTATTAATTAATTTATTTGACCATTTTATTAAGATTTATATTTTTCAATTCACTTTGTCAGAAAGTTTTTTTTCCTTTTGAAAAAGGGAAAATTAAACGGTAATTATTAATTCAGTTTAGAGATACACAATTAAACTTTTTCTTGTTACTAGAGAGTATTTGATAAGTACTTTCCTAAAACTATATTCAATTTTTTTCTTATATAAATATTGTGTATAAAACTAATTTTATTTTCAGGTAAAACATTATAATGAAAAGTATAATTTCTCAAAGGAACGATAAAATTAAGGAAGATGAATAATTTTCGGATGGTGTAAGAAACAAATCAGCTTAGTCCAAACTGGAATAATTCAAGTTTTCTGAGCACTTTCATTTCAAATCTTTCGGGGGAATTCCTCTTTTGATGATATGAGGTATAGTCTTCGGAACCATTCTATAATTTAAATTTAAATTACATTATCAATTATATTAAAAAGCAACATTATGTTTCCATAATTTAATATTCGTAATTCAATAATTAAATATTAATAATTCAAGGAGTTCTTTTGTATTGTAAATTATAAATTCTAAGGTCGTAAAACCTTAAATTTTAAATGTTTCCTTAGATATTCTCCAGATATTGAAACATAACTTTTATATTTTTATATTCAATTGAAAAATTAAACTGGTTTTTTAAACTACTATATTTATTAAAATATTTTTTTAAATAAACGTTTTTTGTCATAAGGCTTGATCTCTTTAAAGTTAAATAGCAACAATTAGTTAATGACAGATAAAAACAAAATAATTCTCTTTACTGATAAACTTCTAATCGTCACAAAAAATTCACTCCCCTTGACATTAATTTTGTGAATATAATTGTTGCAAAATAGCCCAAAACGTTTGTTGAAAAAAATATATCTTGAAGAATATTTTTAGAAACTTTATTTTGTTTGAAAAATATATTTTTTATAAAAAAAATTTCATGAAAAAATAGATTTCTCATAAAAAATACCTATATTTTTATAAAAAATATTTGTACATCAATTTTATTTAATTAGTAAAAAGTTCTGTTGAAACAAACTTTTCTGAAATTATTTTTCTTTTTTTGTATCATTTTTAAAAATATTTGTAATTGAAACTAAATTTTTAATTTAAAAAAAGTTTTAAAACTTTTGCTTGTGATTTAATAGTGTAAGTAATGTAAATGACTTTAAAGAATATTAATGAAACTTACGTTATGCAGTCGATAATTGGACAAACCGAGAGACATAATGTGCAACCTGTACAATCATCAGTCACTTTTGGAATATGGGTTTCCGAATCAAATGTAATTGCTTGATAGCCAGAGTCAGCACAAGTCATGTAACATTTTCCACAATTTATACACATGTCCTTGAAGAAAAATTAGATTAATTGGATTAATTTTTAATTTTATTATTTTCATTAATTAAAAATGATAATTGTGTGCTTTAATAATAACACAGCCACACAAAAAAAAGTTCTGATCTGGGGGTCTCACTATGTAGACTTTATGGTTTTTGGGTCGCTGAATCCGAATCCGAGGTCCATTTAACCCCATCAGATCAGGATTTTGACATAACCTCAAAAAACCAATATGGCGGACACATTTTTGAAAAGTTTATCGGATTCGCTTCAAATTCGTTACTCGGGGGTTTTTGGGGTCGCTGATTACAAATTTAAAGTCTGATTTCAAAAATTCAAAATGGCGGATCCACTATGGCCGACACGTTTTTGAAAAATTCATCGGATTCGCTTGAAATTCGTTACTCTGGGGTTTTTGGGGTCGCTGATTACGAATTTGAAGTCAGATTTCAAAAATTCAAAATGGCGGATCCACTATGTCTGTGTCAGCCATATTGGATCCGCCATTTTGAATTTTGAAAAACCGACATCAGATTCGTAATCAGCGACCCCAAAAACCCCAGAGTAACGAATTTCAAGCGAATCCGATGAATTTTTCAAAAACGTGTCCGCCATAGTGGATCCGCCATTTTGGATTTTTGAAATCAGACTTCAAATTCGTAATCAGCGACCCCATAACGAATTTCAAGCGAATCCAATGAACTTTTCAAAAATGTGTCCGCCATATTGGTTTTTTGAGGTTATGTCAAAATCCTGATCTGATGAGGTTAAATGGACCTCGGATTCGGATTCAGCGACCCAAAAAACATAAAGTCTACATAGTGAGACCCCCAGTTCAGAACTTTTTTTTTATAATTAATAATACTTAACTATTGTGAGCCGCTCGATCGTATAAGGCACGTAAAATTTTTTCGGCCGAAATCTGAGTTCCCTGGACACTCAAAATTTAATTTCTAAATTTAAATGTTTTAAATACACATCCTTATAGAAAATTTTATTGTGCACCTTTTTTTCTTATAAAATTTTTTTCTATCTATTTCCGTTTTCGAAATATTTGGGAAAAACTGTAAACGTAAAAATCATAAACTACAATCTTCACGGTTCTTGTTTAACGGGCGAATTTTGAGTAACAGAGTACTTCCAGTGAGAAAGTTGTTAAACGAGATCCGTGAAGATTGTAGTTCATGATTTTTACATTAATAAAGACAAAAATTAATATCATTTTCTTTTTGTTTCATTGAACATTTTTCAAAATTGTCTGAAATATCGCGAGTTGAAGTGAAAAATGTGATTAAATTTTCAGTTTTCAAAAAAACAGTTTTTCCCAAATATTTCGAAAACACACTGAGAAAAAAGAGGGCGCGTTGCAGCACATTTTCGATTCATGTTGCGCGACTCAACCCTATGTTCTGCTAGACACTTTTCTGGGGTGTGCAGCGGACCCCTGAGTCGAGGCGAGCTGTATTTGAAGCGTATTACACGCTCTTTGGGGCGTGCTGCACGCCCCAGAAAGTGTGTAGAAGAATTCAGGGTTGAGTCGCGCAACATGAATCGAAAATGTGCTGCAACGCGCCCTCTTTTTTCTCAGTGCAGAAATAGATAGAAAAAAATTTCATAAGATGAAAAGGTGCGTAATGAAATTTTCTATAAAGATGTGTATTTAAAACATTTAAATCCAGAAGTTGAATTTTCAATGTCTAGGGGACTTAGATTTCGGCCGAGAAAAATTTACGTGTCCTTCTACGATCCAGCGGCTCTATTATTATTTATCATTATCTAAAATTTTAATAAAATTTTTCAAATCAATTCAATTACTTTTAAAAATTTTAATGAAATTCTTTACAAGAATTCGAGGAGGAATTAGATTGTTTAAAAAAGTTGAAATAAAATTCTGACAATAAAAGGAATTTAATTAATTCCTAAAACTTTAACTAAATTTAATAATAAAATTTTTAATAATTGAAGCTCCGGATCTTAAAAGGGCACTTTCAGCATTGACTTTAAATAGTAAAAGTGACCTTTTAAGACCCGAAGCCTCAATTATTAACAAACACGATTAGATTAAAAACTTAAAAAAAATTCTTTCTAAATTCCAATCACTTTCAAAAATTTTCAATTAAAATATATTCTCTTTTATGTTATTACTCGTATTCTGATAATCTCTCCGCAATAATTTGAAATTAGTTTTTGCCTAATTCTTTATTTTCTAACTTTTTAAATAATTTTTTTTAAATGTTTAGAATTTTAGAATTAATGTATTAAAAATCATATTCTTGCGAAGTATTTATAAAAAAAAATTGAAAATAATTGAATTACTTTGAAGGATTTTATCGAAATTTTTGAAAGTATGTAATTGAATTCATTATAGACGCTTTATTAAAATTCTTTTGAAAATAATTGAATTCTCGCAAAGAATTTTATTATTTATGAAACTAATCGAATTCTTCCAAAGAATGTTATATAAATTTTTGAAAATAATTCAATTTATGGGAAGAATTTAATTAAAAAATTTTGAAATTAATTTAATTGTTTTTAAGAAGTAATTTGAATTTTTTTTTCAAATAATTGAGTTTCTTAAACAATTTTTATTTAAACTTTTGAAAGTAATTGAATTTAAAGAGCAATTCCACGCCAAGTGATCATAAGAATTTTCGATGATTTTAGCAATATTAAAAATACTTTTAGAATTTGTTCCTTTTTATACATGGAATAAAAGTGTATAAAAGTTTTTTTTAAATTTTCAAAATTTTTTGAGTTACCTCTTACTCAAAATTTTGGTCGGTTTTTCAAAAAATGCACATAACTTTTTTTCTTGTTAACCGATTAAAATAATTTTTTTTGGAAAATACTCATAATAAGAAGTACTTTAAAGAAAAAAAATAAAATTTAATAAAAAGATTTTTTTTGCCCGAAAAAAATTTCAAAAAATTTTTTGAATTCAAATTTTGAAAAAAATATACCTTCGATTTGAAAATTTTTTTTTGGTAAATATTGTCAATTAAGTAAAGAATACTTCCTGTAAATTTAATTATGGGACAAAAATAACTTTACGAGAAAAAAAATAAAGTGTGCAGCGCGGCGTGCCGGGACTTGTGCATGTATTCACTCATGGCCGCGCAAGTTTCGTTTCAAATCACACTATAGGTCACAATTCTTTACTAAAACGCTTTTTCTTTTTTATAAATCTTCGTAATTAAATTCTCTATCAATCTCTCGAGCCTTATTTTTGAATTTTTGTTTTAAACATTTTTTAAATAACAATGAGTATTAAAAAAATCATAAAATCGTAAAACATATGTTTTTTAGTTTTATTGATTAAGAAAATTATTTAAAAAACCTATTAAAATAATGTTTGATTGATAAAGAATAAATTAATTAAACACTTTTTAATTAATTAATTGTTGTTTTTTTTATAAACTGTATACTTAGACCTAGAAATTACTAGTTTCTTCTCAATTGTACAATTTTTCATGAGTAATATATCTACTGATGATAAAAAACAATTATTTATTAAAACATTGTTTAAACAATTAATTGTTGCTATTTTTTCATAAACTATTTATACTTAGGGTAAGAAATTTATATTTGTTTCTTATGTACTTTTTTCATTTTTTCATAATTTTTTCTAAACAATTAATTGAAAAATTGAAAATTATAAACTGTTTAAACAAGGGTTAAATAATAAATTTTTAGTTTTTCTTTTATACTTGAATACTTTACTTATGAAAAATTGCACAATTCAGAAAAAATAGAAATTTTTAACCCTATGTACAGTTTACGACAAAATAATAAATTTTTATTGTATAACAATTTTTGACTAAAGAATTTTTTATTTTTTATCCCGTGCAGAAAAATGGTGAGGGCCCCCGGCGGGGCCCTCGTGGATTGCCCTCTTGCCATGTGGAATCCGCAGGGGCAATCCACGCGGAGCCCTCGAAGGCGTGACATGCTTTCCCTCGTGGGTGCCCTCGAGGAAAATCCTCATGGATTCCATATGGATTTTCCACGCGGTGCCCTCGTGGATTTCATAAAATGCCCTCAACTTTATTTTCAATTAAATTAATAAATTAATTATTTATTAATAACAAATTAGTCCAATTATTGATAAATAACATTCTTATTTAACAATTTTTACTTTTTGCTTCCTTTTTAATTAAATCGTGACCAAAAAAAAAAAAAAAAAATCTGACGCACGCGGGAATTGAGCCTACGACCTACTGACTACTAGACAACACTCTTACCACTATGCTACGGGACCTACTTGAAAATTATTGCTTTAAAGTAGGTGACTTGCTGACTTGCTTTTGATGATTCAATAAATTATTTATTATAACACTAATACACCATGACAAATAATTAAATAGTTTAATAATAATAATAACAATATTAATAATATAATAATAGACCATAAATATTCATAAATTAATATTTTTATAATTTCAAAAAAAAAAAAAATGTCAAAACATTTGTGTTAAAAACGCGTTTTTCATAGTTTAAAATCAATATAAAGATTAATTTTTTTATGTAAAAAAAAATTTTTTTTTGGACTTAGAAATTTTTTCTAGTTAATGATGTGGGCAATCCATGAGGGCCCTCGCGTGGGCCCTCATGGATTTGCCCTTAGGTAAATTCAATATTTTCAAAAAAAGTAACATTAAATATTTGTTAAAAACATGTTTTCATTGTTTAAAATCATTATAAACATTAATTTGTTGATGAAAAAAAAAATTTTTTTTTTGGACTTAGAAATTTTTTCTAGTTAATGATGTGGGCAATCCATGAGGGCCCTCGCGTGGGCCCTCATGGATTTTCCCTTAGGTAAGTTCAATATTTTCAAAAAAAGTAACATTAAATATTTGTTAAAAACGTGTTTTTCATTGTTTAAAATGATAGTAAACAATAATTTTTTGTTGTAAAAAAAATTTTTCTTTTGGACTTAGAAAAATTGTTGAGCAGGGCATTCATAATGGCTAAGAGCAGGGGCCCTGCTGGTGCCCTCGTAAATTCCCATAACTTTGTGATAGGATTTCTGGAAAAATGTCACTTAATGTTTATTTCAGGTGCTTTGAAACGTAATTTAATGCATTCTGAACTAAAGTTTTTGAACAAAAAAATTTTTTTTTAAAAACTTAGATAAATTTTTGAGCAGGGCAACCGTAAGGGCAAAGAACGGGGCCCCTGCTGGTGCCCTCGTGGATTTCTCCTCATGGATCTTCCACGAGGGCCCCCGACGGGGGCCCCGGAGCTGTGGGGCTCGAACGTGGCTTTTTCCACACGGGATCTATCAAAAATTATTTTAATAAGTTTTTTGATTAATTTTCTTAATTAATAAAACTAAAAAAATATATTTTACGATTTTATGATTTTTTTAATAGGTACTTATTGTTATTTAAAAAATGTTTAAAAACAAAAATTTAAAAATAAGGCTTGAGAGATTGATAGAGAATTTAATTACCAAGATTTTGAAAAAAAGAAAAAGTGTTTTGGTAAAGAATTGTGACCTATTAGAGTGATTTGAAACGAAACTTGCGCCGCCATAAGCGGCACGCCGCGCTGCACACTTTATTTTTTTTCTCGTAAAGTTATTTTTGTCCCATAATTAAATTTCCAGGAAGTATTCTTTACTTAATTGACAATATTTACCAAAAAAAAATTTTCAAATCGAAGATCTATTTTCTTCAAAATTTGAATTCAAAAAATTTTTTGAAATTTTTTTCGGGCAAAAAAAAATTTTTATTAAATTTTATTTTTTTTCTTTAAAGTACTTCTTATTATGAGTATTTTCCAAAAAAACTTATCTTAATCGGTTAACAAGAAAAAAAGTTATGTGCATTTTTTGAAAAACCGACCAAAATTTTGAGTAAGAGGTAACTCAAAAAATTTTGAAAATTTTAAAAAAACTTTTATACACTTTTATTTCATGTATAAAAAGGAAGAAATTCTGAAAGTATTTTTAATATTGCTAAAATCATCGAAAATTCTTATGATCACTTGGCGTGGAATTACTCTAAAGAAGAATTTTTTTAAATATTTAAATATAATCCAGCTTACTAATGATTGTAATTAATAATTTTAGCATTAAATTTTATTAAAAATTTTGATAGAAAAGAGAATTCCTTTATAGCAATTTTATTAAAGTCTTCGTAAATAATTAAATTTTTTGAAGAATTTCTTTAAATTTCTTAAAAATAATGTAGTTTTTTAGAATAACTTTAATTGAAAATTTTGAAAATAATTAACATCTACAAAAAAATGTTATCAAAACTTTTCAGAAACCGCTGCCAAGTTGTACATTTTTATAATTTTGGTGTTCGTTTCATGAACATTTTGCTTCCTCATAGAAATAATAATAATTGAAATATAAGAATTAATTTTTATAAAAGAGTTAAAAATCATTAAATCTTGGTCCAAAAAATATGTTTTTGTATATTCTGTAAGATGGTTATAATAGTTTAATAATTAAACCTAAGTTAATAAACAAGAATGTTAAAAAAATGATATTTTCCACAATTTTTGATTTTTTAAATACCAATAATTTGATAATTTTTTACCGAATCAGGTTCAAAAATAGGTCAATCGAAGCCTTTTTTAATGCTCTACAAGTTGGTAATGATACTTTTAAAGTTACACTACCGTCCGTGAGTATCAGGACGCCCCTTTTTTCATGAGTAGAAAAATGCTTAAAACGTAGAAAATAAGAATGACAAAAATTTTTCGTATTTTTCTCCTGAAAGCTAATGAAATTATGAAAAGACTGACACCTGACAGAAGAATTTTCGTTGACTATTCTGTCAGATACAGAAAAAATACTAGATTTTGTATGCTTTTCGTAATTTTTTAATTTCTCGAAAACTTATTAACTTTTTTTAGCGTTCTTGGTCTTGTTTCAATCTCTATTCAATGTAGAATCTATATTAATTAATGGTATTGTGATATAAATTATTCCAAAATAATTTGAAACTGTGAAAGTCGGATAAAAAAATTTTAAAAAACAGATTGACACTTTTTCACCAAAAAAAATTTTTTTAAATTAAATAATTAAGTAATTAAAAAGCTTTTTTGAATTTTGGTATATCTATTAAATAAACATATTTTATATTGACCTTTTTGACACTTTAATATTCATGATAATTTTTTGAATTTTTTTAATCCTACTTTTACGGTTTCAAATTTTTTTGGAAAAATTTATTTCACAATACCAGTTAATAATTTAGATTCTACATTAAGTAGAGATTAAAACAAGACCAAGACAGGGTTGCCACAAAATACTGATTTCAAAATTTCATGACTTTTCCAGGTTTTCCAGACCCTTTTTTAAAAAATTCCAGACCCAAATGTAAAACTGTTTTAATCAAGTTGTAGCTAGTTTGGACGAAAAATACAATTAAATTACCAATTAAATAATTCATTAATTTTGTAAATATTTAAAATTAATTCTATATTTTAAAATAAACCAAAAAATAGAGAAAATTAAAGTTACTCAAAATTTTTATTCTGTTTAGAATTTTTTACAATTAACAAACGAGGATTTTAAACATCTAAGTACAAAATATTTTGATTTATAAAATGCTTTTAAAAGCCAACATTTTTTTCAAGTTATGTCTTAAAACTATAGTACATAAATACAAAAGCTATTAATTTTTCTTAAGTCTGGTCAGTTCTGATAAATTATTATAGCTTGTAGACTTTCATGAGAAAGTTCAACTTTGTAACAAAAATAAACTCTAATTATTATGATAGAGTTAATATCGAAACACGATATTCCTTTGCACAAAGCGTATTTAAGAGGTGATTTGTCTAACAATTTCGTACACATAGTTTTCAGAAATTTTATACAATCGTTTTAAAAAAATAATATTTCTTTTTGTGATGCCGTTTTCGCCTTTTTAAGTTCTGCATTCACCGAAAAACTATCTTGAAATTGAATATTTGCAGCCACTTTCAAATTTTCTTGACAACTGAGATCTATCTTGGAAACATTCGTTGCTTTGTCGAGAAATTCTTTTTTAATAAAAATTTTCATTAAATCTATAATTATTTCCTCAATCGATGAAAAAAGCAATGGAGCCATTGGTTTTTCTGTTTGAAACTCCTTTAAGAACGGTTCCAGAATTCCAGCTACGAATCCGAAAAAAGCGAGTTTAGTAGCAAGTAAGTTGTCCTCTAGAGAATTTTTTATGATCTGATAGCTCCCACATTTCATACTTTTTTCCTTTTTGTTTTTGCAAATTCCATCTACATAGCTTTTTAGATGAGGAAGGATTTTAATTGCTCTTTCAGCAGTTTCTTTGTTGCACAGCCATTTAACAGAACAAAATTTTAATGCAAACTCATCAGATCCTGAAAATTCCGTGTAGTCTTGTCGTCTAGCAGACGAATCCTTGAACAAATAGTATATTGCTCTGAGGAATTCAGCAAGTTTCCACTGTGTAGCCTTAGCACCTTCCTTGAACGCATTGTTATTGGTGTGCAAACCGCAAGTGCCCATAAATAAAAACTGGGGCGATTCCGGGGATTTGTCAGAAATCAATTCGTTTTCCAAATCTTTAATGAATTTCAGATTTACCCTTGGACCATCAAAAGAAAGATTCAAAAGCTTTTTAAGCATGAATGGTACGAGTGCAGACAAAAAAGCCTTTAGAATATCAACAGCGGTACAGTGACCGAGAAACGATGAACGATAATATCTAATACAAGTTTGGTCTGTATCCTCATCCCAATATCCAATTGCAAAATCCATTTGGGTACTTTTCAAACTTTTGTTGAAGCTTTCATCAAAATAGATGACGATTGCATCACTTGCACGGGCTTTGACTAGAAGGTTATCCAAGAAGTATGGAGCAAGACCATGGTTAATCACGTAAGATAGTTTTGTTCGACCTAATTGCATTCCAGCAGCTTGTGGGTTGTTAGGGAACAATGAAGAAAACAGTTCTGTGCATTTTCCAGCAGTTGACATAGGCATTTGCAACATAACTGTTGCCATTGCCCACACAATTTCAGCTTTGATAACGTCTTGTTTTATCAAAAACTGTGATAGTCCATACGATTTCTGAGTAGGTGCAGCTCTCTCGATATTGTCCCTTCCAGATTTTGACTGATCTGCAGTTCTTCTTTCACTCTCGTGAATATCAGTAACATTCTGTGAAACAGAAAAAATTCGTACATGCTTAAAATAAGAAAAAAAATTACACTACAATCGGGAATTATCGGTACGGCTGCACGCGCACTGCCCAAAAACATACCAATCTTTAAATCACGATTTTTTTTTGTAAATACAAATGTCAGAAAATTAACAAATATACCATTCGAAAGATGGTAAATTTTTTTGGAAATTTTTTCAACCCCTGCACATTTTTTAAAAAATTTGAAACTTATATACATGTAATCATTCAAGTCTCATCATTAATTGAAGACCAAAAAAGTTTTAAAATCTTATTCGGTTCGTGAGATATCATTATAAACGTCCGAGCATGTTTTTTGACAAATGCATTGAATTAGTCGATATTGAACGTTTTTTGGCTGAAAATGCTCTGCTGTTTATAATGATATCTCGATAACCGATTAAAATTTTTCAATTTTTTTGGTCTTAAATTAAAGATGAGACTTGAATGATTACACTCATTCAAGTTTCAAATTTTTTCTACAATTTTTAAAAAATGTGCAGGGGTTGAAAAAATTTCCAAAAAAATTTTATTTTTAAAATTTTTTTGTCAAATTTGCCGATTGTTGCAAATTTTGTATAAATTATAAAAATTTTCAGTTATGTATCATTAATCGCAGAATTTAATAATCTTTCGAATGGTATATTTGTTAATTTTCTGACATTTGTATTTACAAAAAAAATCGTGATTTAAAGTTTGGTACGTTTTTAGGCCGTGCGCCTGCAGTCGTACCGATAATTCCCGACGGTAGTGTATGTTTTAAAAATAAATTTTATTTTAAGATTATTTTATTTTATTTATTTTAAGTTGGTTTTCAAGGTAAACTTTTTATTGTTAATATTTAATCTCACGCCTCAAAAAAAAGATAAAAAATAAGTCAAAAGAGAAAAATAAAAAAAATATAATTAATACCTGATTTTCATCAGTTGTTATTCTCGATTCTTCAGGAACGCCAAACATGCTAATGTTCAAGCTGCTATTAATGTCTAGCACCGCCTTTTTATGCTTTTTCCCTGATATGTGACTGTCTAGTGCTCCTTTTCCCATATTACTAAGGCCAAAATTAGTGTGGCAAATAGTACAATGAGCTGCATGAATATTGTCAGGAACTCGCTTGATACATTTTTCATAGAGAGGGTTAGTCAGCCAGTTGTCTTGAAAAGATGTCTTCTTTGTAGAAGGCATGGTAGTCTACTGATACAATTGTAAAAATTATAGAAATGTTATATGGCATTGTTATATTAAGGATGTTTAATGAAGTAAAAGTCAAATATACTTTCACAAAAAAACCGAACTAAAAATAAGTCGCATATCAGGTTCATTTTGAGTAGGCGTGCTTCAAAATGAGCCTAATATACGACTCATTTTGAATTGACTTCATATTGCACAAAATATGCTATTCTGATTTTATAGTAATTACGC
This sequence comes from Leptopilina syphax, assembly GCA_032872505.1. NCBI lineage: Eukaryota > Metazoa > Arthropoda > Insecta > Hymenoptera > Figitidae > Leptopilina > Leptopilina syphax. Next base: position 172,892 of record JAVJHT010000017.1, read on the forward strand.
ACATACATGTCTTATTATTTTTAAGTGTTTTGATTTATATTTTTTTTCATTTTTTTTGGTTTGTTAGAAATTTAACATCGTTAGACATCCTGAATTTTTTTTATAACCTCAAAAATCGCAAACATGCATTACACATTTTCATGCACCTCAAAACTTGATTGCAAGTCAATAGTATAGATATACATATTAAGTTTCTTATGATGCACTTACCTATTTTGTAGATTCACAGAACGAAAAAAATACTGCACATTTACTCTCATTAAAATTTGTCAACCGCCAAATGACTGCATTTTCGCTTTATTAGCATATTATTACACTTTATCAGTATTGGTAAAACCGACGTTTTCATAATCATCTGTACTCAAGCTCGATTTACAATATGTACTTTAGTCTTTACGCATGAATTTTACACAAGGGCGGAAAAAATTGGACCAATAGAAACGGAGATTTAGAAACGCACTTTAAGCGCTAAATTTTAAACCGAAAAGTTGTAATGTCAACTTGAAAATTTGAAATTGTCATGATTCAAATAGAGGGAATTAATTTTTTAGTACGAGATTTTATAAAATTCCCTGACAATTCCAGGTTTTCCAGGTTTTCCATGACTCGAAAAAAATTCCATGACAATTCCAGGTTTTCAAGGTTTTCCAGGTCTGTGGCAACCCTGCAAGAGCGCTAATAAAAGTTAATTAGTTTTCGAGAAATTAAAAAAATACGAAAAGCATGCAAATTCCAGTATTTTTTCTGTATCTGACAGAATAGTCAACGAAAATTCTTCGATCAGGTGTCAGTCTTTTCATAATTTCATTAGCTTTCAGGAAAAAAATACGATAACTTTTGTTATTCTTATTTTCTACGTTTTAAGCATTTTTCCACTCATGAAAAAAGGGGCGTCCTGATACTCACGGACGGTAGTGTACTTTTATATTTTTCATCAAAATTTTCAAAAAAGTGTTATTTTCGAAAAATTAAGATTTTTAAAACTTTAATATCTCTGGCTAATATAGACGAAAAATGTTCAATGAAGGCTCAAAAGATGCGTCTGAAAAAACTTTACAAAACTAAAGAAAAACATTTATAGGTGTCCTAACATTTTTTTTAAGTTATGGCCAAAAAAACTTTTTTTACAAAATGAAATCTACAATCTAAACGTATTTTCTTTTTTGTTTCATTGAAAAAATTTTAAAATTATCTTAAATATCGCGAGTTGAAGTGAAAAATGTCATTAAATTTACAGTTTTCGAAAAAACAGTTTTTCCCAAATATTTCGAAAACGGAAATAAATAGAAAAAAATTTCATAAGAAAAAAAGATGCGGAATGAAATTTTCTATAAGGATGTGTATTTAAAATATTTAAAATCAGAAGTTGAATTCTGAGTGTTCAGGGGACTTAGATTTCGGCCGAGAAAAGTTTACGTGCCCTTCTACGATCTAGCCGCTCAATTGAGTCGTCGGATCTTATAACGACACAAAAAATTTCCACAGGGGTTTGAGTTGGCCCCTGAAGGTTAAAAAAAATTTGTTTAAATTACTTCTGAATAGGAAATTTTATTGCGCATCTTTTTTCTTCTATAAAAATTTTTTGTATCTATTAAGGTTTTAGAAGAAAACGCAAAAAACTAATTTTTTTATGAAATAACATTTCATTCATTTTTTCTCTTTAACTCGTTCTAAAATGAAAAGTTATTAATATTTTTTTATGAAATTCACAGGAGTTATAGTTTATGCTATCCTTTTGGTGAAAAAATATTAAAAATTAAAAATTTTTGAATTTAAAAAACAATTATTAATAATTTCTTTAATCAATGTTCAACTAATGCTTGATAATTTTCAAACGCTTCGTTTATTCAGGAAATTTTTACGGAGAACAAACTTCCAGTGAATGAAATGTTTATAAATATATAAATAAGTTTTCTATAAAGTTTGATTTCAATTCCATTAGCCGTTTACGAAATATTAGCAATAATATTTTCGCGGCGCTACGAACGTAAACACAGTACTCTGAGGTTAACGCTTAGCACCACTCTACTATAGTATCCTCGTTTGAAAGATTAATTCCTTTTTCAATATAATTACCCGAGTCGAACTTTTAGACCTGCTTACCTCCTGGTAAGTATAATTTAACCCTAACCTGCACCTAACAAACCCTTGGTGTTTTTTTCCTCCTGCGTAAGTTCTATTTGACTCTGACAACTCCTTTTTAAGTCCTAATTAAACCTTAAACCCTGTATTGCTTCTACCACATTCTTACGCAATAGGAAATGTTACGCGCGGTACAAGATATTCAACTTATTATTGTTTTGCAAATTACAAAATTTTTCATTTTGAAAATTTCACGAAAGAATTCAATTATTTTCTAAAATTTTAATAAATCCTTCGAAAAAATTCAATTATTTTTATAAATAGTAAAATTCTTCCGAAGAATTCAATTAATTTTATAAATAGTAAAATTATTTGCAGGAATTCAATTATTTTCAAAACAATTTTAATTGAATTCCTTAGATGAATTCAAATATTTTAAAATATTTTTATAAATTGCAATTATTTTCTTAAACTTTAATAAATTGTTCGAAATAATTCAACAATTTTTATAAATACTAAAACTCTTTGCAAGAATTAAATAATTATTAACCCAATTAAAATAAAATTAAACGAAAGAATTTAATTATTTTCAAAAATTCCCATAAAATTTAGTTTCAACAAGAATTTAAAATTTTTGAAAAACAATTTAATTATTCTCAAAATATTTTTAAAAAATTCTATATAAGAATTAAATTACTAGCTCAATACAATTTTTGAATATATTCGTCAAAAGAATTGAAATAATTCTATTACACTGAGAGAAGTCCGGGAACAAATACGTCCCGTGCGAGCCTTGAGTTGTACTTTTGAATGTTTTTATGTGAACCCTCGAATCGGGATGTCTCAAGCCCCGATGCGAAACGTGGAACGTCCTGAAGCGAGATTACGCAGAACTTTCAGTTTTTGCCACCAGTTGCTTTCTCACATGCGAGAACAATGTTTGACTGGATCGGGGAGTCTCAGCACCCGATTCGGAACAACTCAAACACGACAAGCAGAGTAGCTCATAGCGACGTCTAGCGGGAACTATTACGTATCGGTCTTCTCTCAGTGTATTTTCGAAAAGTAATTAAAATTCTTATGATGAATTCAATTATTTTGAATATACTTAATTTTAATAAAATTCTTTAAAGAAATTCAATTATTTTCGAAACAACTTTAATTGAATTTTTCGAAAAAATTTCATGATTTTTAAATATTTCTATAAAATTCTTCATAAACAATTTAATTATTTCTTAAAATTTTAATAAATTCTTCGCAAGAAATCACTTATTTTCAATACAATTTCAATAAAATTCTTCTTCATAAAATTCAATTGCTTTCGAAATTTTCAATTAAAATTATTAAAGAAACTTCATTAGTTTAAAAAAAAATTCAAAGAAATTTTTCAAAAAAATTTAATTAGGATTTTTAAAAATATTAATAAAATTCTTTGCGAGAATTTAGTTATTTTTCTAAATAAAGAAATTCTTTGAAGGAATATTCTATTATTATCAAATTTTTTTAAAAAATTCTTTGCAACAATTCGAAGATTTTCAATACATTAATTTTAAAATTGAAAATATTTGAAAAGAAAAATTAAAAAAAGATTAAGTAACCAAAATGTAAACAACAATTAAATTCAAACTGCGAATAGGTTACCGAAACATGTACTTTTTTATTATTAATTTATAAATATTATTTTTAACTGAAATGTTTTGACATTTTTTTTAAATAATAAAAATATTAATTTATGAATGTTTAAAGGTTATTATTATTAAACAATTTATTTATTTGCTGTAGTGTATTAGTGTCAATTAATGCTTAATTAAATCACTCAACAAGTCACTGAATATAGAGCGTCTGTGTTCAGTTAGGTTCCGTAGCATAGTGGTTAGGGCGTTAGTTTTGTAGTCCGTAGTTCGTAGGTCGTAGGTTCAAGTCTCGCGTGCGTTAGATTTTATTTATTTTGTAGGTTTGCGTTTATTCCGATTTTTCTGTATTGTATAGGTATAAGTATGCAATAATTTAATGATTATATACACCGTTAAATAATTTAATTAACAAATATTAAATTAAAAATTTTTTTTTATATATAAATGGATATGTATTAATCCCCACATATATACTAACATTATTTATGAATTCGCTATTGGTCACGATTAAATTTAAAAAAAAGTAAAAATCATTAAATAATAATGCCATTTATTAATAATTAAAGTTATTATAAAAATTAGTTAAAAATGATCTCAAATATGCTATGAGCAGTTTTTCCAGGGTTTTTGGAGAGGAAAGAATTCTGTAAGTAAGGGTCAAGCAGTATTTAATAAGGTTCTAGGAACACCTGCTTTCCCCCTTTTACCATCTAAATTTGTCGCTAACCAGGGGTTTGCAGGAGGTAATCAGAGTTAACTTGCAATGCAAATAAACTCTGCTTTCATCCTATTACATCCTTACAAACCCTCAGTTTTAAGGAGGTAAGCAGGTCTAAAAGTTCGACTCGGGTATGTTTTATATTATTGAAAAAAATTTATTTAAAAAGATGTTAATACTTCATATTTGTGACATATTTATTTATAACAATATTAAATGTTTACAAGCTTTTATTTTAAAAGATTATTTAAATCTAATGTAATAATTAATGTTATTTTATATTTATTTTAATAAATGTTTACATTTTATTCAGTAATCAAAACTTATTAAATTACTTTGCCTTTATAAAAAATATATCTATTTTTATATTTTAAATAAAATACAAGTAATTTGTTAAAAATTATAATGAAAAAAAAATAATAGAAAACTTATTTATATATTTATAAACATTTCATTCACTGGAAGTTTGTTCTTCGTAAAAATTTTCTGGATAAACGAAGCGTTTGAAAATTATCAAGCATTAGTTGAACATTGATTAAAGAAATTATTAATAATTGTTTTTTAAATTCAAAAATTTATAATTTTTAATATTTTTTCACCAAAAGGATAGCATAAAATATAACTCCTGTGAATTTTATAAAAAATATTAATAACTTTTCATTTTAGAACGAGTTGAAGAGAAAAAATGAATGAAATGTTATTTCATAAAAAAATTAGTTTTTTGCGTTTTCTTCTAAAACCTTAATAGATACGAAAAATTTTTATAGAAGAAAAAAGATGCGCAATAAAATTTCCTATTCAGAAGTAATTTAAACAAATTTTTTTTGAAAATTAATTTTTCAACCTTCAGGGGCCAACTCAAACCCCTGTGGAATTTTTATGTGTCGTTATAAGATCCGACGACTCAATTATTCCAATTTGAGCGAAGGGGTATTTACTTGTGTATTAGCGTGTACGCTCCTCCCGTGATAGTCACGTCACTGTAATACTACATAATATAGAAGTAATATTAACTATAATAATCGTCGTATTCTGTCCAGTCTGTCCTGGTCTGTCCACACTTGAAGTTAGACTATTGTGCATGCTTTTGATTTTTTGATATATTCTGATGGATAATATTATACGTCATTATTTTTTCACTAATTTTTTAATTTAATAATATTATTTTTATTTCTCAAATAATTCAAAAATATTTTTATTAATTTAAAAAAATTATTAATGTTATTATATTATTCATTATTTCCTTTGTTTCTAAAAAATAAATCCTGCAAAATATTTTCTTTTTTTTATATGAAAAACGTAATTACTTGACAAAATTTTGACTTCTTCCCTAACCCTAAAGAAAATTCTGATACACTCTAAAAATGATTAGACACTCAAAAAATGATTAGACACTCAAAAAATGTTCTATTACATTTATTTACCAATTTCTGAAATTATTTAAACACATCAATAACTTCTTCTCTAAATAAATTTTAATCATTATTATTTTCTCACAGGAATAAATTATTTTTAATAATTTTTGAAAAAAGTTCTTTGAGAATTTTAAAATCCATTTGTTTACAAATCAATTTTACGAAATTTAAATTATACAGAAATTCTTCAATTAAATACGAATTAAAAAATAAACACTTCAAATAATTTCAGGATAAAATTCAATTAAACTTTTTTAATATAATTAATTCCACAGAATTGTTAGTTATAAGTATGAAAAATACAAATTTTTAAAGAATTTGATTTGAAACCATTTTAAAATTTAATTATTTCTTAAAATTCATGCTAAATATTTATTAGATAATTCAATAATTTAAATGCAAAAATAAATAATTTATTTTATATTTAAAATTTCTTAAAATTGAAGTCTCATAAAGAATTTTATCAAAACATTTTTAAATCATTGATTTCTTTAAACGATTTTTCATAAAATTTTTAAGAACAATTACATTTTTCGATGAATTTGATTAAAATTATATTAAAAATAATTTAAACTCTGCCATGAGTTTTATTTATGAAAATATTTGAATTCCTAAAAGAAATTTTATAATTTATAAAAATAATTAAATTATTGCGAAGAAATTTATAAAAATATTGTAAATAATAGATTTATTATTAAATTTTTAAAAAATAATTGACATTTTGACGAGAATACTAAAAAATTCTTGAACATAATTGAATTTCTGCGAAAAATTTTATTACTTTTGAAAATAATTGCATTTATGCAATCAGTTATGAATTTTCAAAAATTCAATTTATTATTGGGAGACTTAAAAATAAATTTTGTGCAAAAATTAATTTTGTGCAAAGTTAGCAAAGCATTCAAAATTTTTGCTCACAAATTTTTTTAGTTTCTTTGTTATTTGTAACAGGAATTTGTCGTAAATTACTGAAGTAACATTTTAAAATACTTTAACTAATTCATTTTTTCACCCCGAGTCAACAACCTGACTCGGGGTGATCGATAATTTCAACTCTATTATTTAATTAATTCATTTTTTGAAGGCACAAGTAAGGCACTTATAAAATTGTATGCAAAGTTAGTAAAGCAGTGATAAATTTTGTAAATTTAAATTTTTAACGAAATTTATTTTTCTTACTAAACAAAAAAGTAGACATAATTTGATAATTTCTATTTTATAATCATAATTTTCGCACAAAATTTTGTTTTTTTTTAATATTTGAATTCATTTTTGTGATTACACATGTGTAATCCCGTTTTTATTGTTTATAGGCATTATTATTAATTATCTATTGACACTAAGAGAAACTACACGCGCGCTTTAGCGCGCGTTTGTTTAGCTGTTACATATACAATAATTTAAAAGGTTACATTTTTGTAATTTTTTATAAATTTTTCGAACAATTTTTTATTGAAATTTTGTAAAGATAATTTTATTTCTTTTGAGTAATAATAATAATAAATTAAATACTTCAGTTGGCGGGCGTGACAGTTGCTACTTATTTATATTACTTAATAAAAAAATTTTAAATACAAATTTCATAAAATTCAATTATTTCTTTAATTTTTAAATAAAAAATTATTCCAAAATAATTCATAAAAAATAATGTTTTCTCGACAGTTTTTCAATAATTAAATTATTTTAAAAATATAAATTTTAAATCTGTAAAGTCTAATTATTGTTAAAAACAGGAAAAGTTTGAAATAAATAAAATCTTTTCAACGCTGAAGAATAACATTCAGAATTTTCTTATGAATTCTTGAAATTGAATATTATTCCAGCACTTTTGACAAAATTCTCTGGCTTTTTTCTAATTTTCCTGAATAAATTTAGAAAAATAGTGATTTTGTGTAGAATTCTTCTGAATAATGCAATTTTTTAATGTTAATGACATGAAAATAATATTATTTAATTTTAACTAGAAAACTATTAGAAACAAAATAACAAATAAGTAATTAATTGTAATCAAATGTAATCTATTTTTGATAATTAATAAGTCAAAAATACTGTAATAAACATATCTTCCATTATCGTCTCATTGGCAATCACGCTTTTCTATAAACAATAGTCAACCTTAAAATATAACATGCTTAACGAAATAAAAATTTAAGTCTTATTTTCATGTGACATGTAATGTAAAAATTACATTATTGTTATATATGTTAAAAGTGAAATAAGAAACTTCACGCGCGCTTTAGCGCGCGTTATTTGTGCTAGTTCTGTAATAATCAGTAATACCCTGTAATAGTTCTGTTATACCCTATAATACTAGATAATATGCGTAATAGCAGGAAAATTTAGTGTATTAGAGTGTACACCATTTTAACCAGTAATTACCCCCTCGAATTTGAGTGCCCGATTTTTTACAATATAATCTACTTGTCCTTAACCATACTTTCGGATGGGTTAAACGATAAAACTTTGTAATGATTAAGAATTACTAATTCCAAGACGCATCTTTTTAAAGTTGATTAAACAGTGAACACTTTTCCGGATGAAAATTAAAAATTTGAGAATTGTGAAAAAAGTTATAAGCTTTTAAAAGTTGTCCCTCACTTTTAACCTTTTTGATCGTAATCGACATATCTATCATTTTTCATTAACAAGACAAATGGCACATCAAAATGACTTACGGGAAATAAAAGTTCAAATTATTAGAATTATTTTGAGACATAGTAAATTGATGTGCCTCGTGTCTTCAAAAAACTGTTGTAATTTAAATAACAGAAAACACATGCGTACAAAATTTGAAAACGACCGTAATTCGAGTGATACTCCACGAAAATCAAAAAAAGTATTTGAAAAGTACTTGCATATATTTTCGCATGTGCCATTTAACATCCTGTGAATGTGCTTCAAGAAAAAATAGTTTATTGCAAAGACAATGTAAAAATATTTGTCAATTACGGTCTACCGTAATCGACCAAAAGTTTTTAGAAAAGAAATTGTTAAGTATAAAGTTGTCGATTCTCACTTTTTTTATAGAAACTGTTAATAAATAAAACTGTAGGTTAAGTTTGAATGTTTATTTTGATTTTTTTACACAGAATAAATGATCCAAAAAAATTAATTCTGAAAAAATAAGATATAAGAAAAAAGAAAAAAATGAATAGAAATTGGAAAGTTTATGAGTGTTAAATTTAAATAAAATGTATCTGAAAATTGCAAGGTAAACTTTATACATTTTTTTTTTTATTGTTTATACTCCTGCCCTATTGGCCTTACGCACTTCGACAAGAGTCCCCGAGAAATACTTTTTTTGGATTAAGCATAACCATTCTACTTTAGAAATTTTCTATATATTAACCTAATTTTGCGTCTACAGCCGACTTTATTAGGAGTACTCGCATTACGCCTGGACCACCCGTCAATGGGTTTTCTCGCCAGAGAAGAGGGAAACTGTAGAAAACCTCTCTGAGTACAACCGGTTTATCGACAGTCGAGTTCTAATGGTGTGTACCGGACAATAATCGACGGTGCACATCATTATACCTCGACGTCAAACCTCCCGCTCAGATTGTCTCACGTGCCGGAAAAATACCAAGCCAAGTGGGCGCGAACCAAGGGTACTTTACCCTTGGTCCTTAAACGACCACCAACGCCAGGCATCTATCCGACTGAGCCAATCTGTCGGTAACTTTATACATTATAATTTCATATTTTTACAATTCAGTTTATTTAAAATTTATTTTTAAAATAAAAACCATTTTAATTTTTTAGTAATTCAAACAAAACAAGTTTATTTATTTATTTAAACACAAACGGATTTCAAATAAACCCTTTCGTACAAAAGTACTTAACTGCAATCATACAGCAAAAAGAAAAAAAAGAACTATAATAAGTATATTAAGGTAAGTTATAAAAAACAAAAAGTTGTTCATTTCATGACCATTTAGCTTCCTCAATACATAAATATTTGGTAAAATTTACACTTTCATATGCCAATTGCTTCTTTTTTATGATAGAATAATCATTTCAAAATATTAATATTAACATTAAATAAATTATGAAAAAACTACAAAATTTGAATTTTTTGTGAAAAAGAAAAATATTTATTACTTTTATAAAGTTTGATAAAATATATATACATTGTATACATCAATCGATTCGTTTTCTTGTCAGAAATGTAATTTTGAAAATAATTAATGAAAATATTAACAAATAAAAAAATTATTTCAAAAAATACAAAAAAAATTTTTCTAAAATTTTTAAAAAATTGTATAAAAAAAATTTTTTTAGATATTTTTAAAAATCTTTGTGTCAGATTTTAGGTATTAATGACTGCAATAAACCTGAAAAATTTCAGGACAATCCATCAAAATTTGTCTGAGATAAATTGTACACAATTTTTTGTGACATACACACACATACACACACATACATCTGAACATTTGCTCAGAATTGAATATACATATGGGCAATTCCACGTGAGATTTAAGTCGACCTCTTAAAATCGGCCAAAAATATTTTTTTTCTATTCTGTATCGAAAAAAAAACAGATACGTATTTTTTTATTTATGCTTAATTGTCCACATTTTCGAGTTATGAATTTTCGAAAATTTGGACTTTTAATTGTAGACCTATATTCAGTAGCTTATAAGTCCGAAAATATTGAGTTTAGGAAAAAGTTGTCAAAGAATGAAAGTTTTAGTTTTCTTTCGACTTTTAAGAAATATAAACACAAAATTTTTTTTTTAATTTTTTAATAAAAAAAATTTTTTTTTATAAACAAATTAATTTTTTTTAACTTTGGGCCGGATTTTTTTTTATTTATTTTTTATTTTTTTGTACCTTATAATATAGAGAAGATTTTCCAAAAAGTCCCGAAATGGGCCTGATGTGTTAAATGAGTTTTAAAATATTTTCAAAAATCACTTGCAAGCATCACAGTGGGATTTTTTTACAATTGACTTTCTAAAACTGTCTACAAGGTATAATTTTTAATATATTTGAGTGTTCTTTGTTTTAAATAAAAGGGTCTACGCTGTAAACAGTTTTAAAAAGTGAAATGTAAAAAAAATCCCACTGTGATGCTTGCAAGTGATTTTTGAAAATATTTTAAAACTCATTTAACACATCAGGCCCATTTCGGGACTTTTTGGAAAATCTTCTCTATATTATAAGGTACAAAAAAATAAAAAAAAAATCCGGCCCAAAGTTAAAAAAAAATTAATTTGTTTATAAAAAAAATTTAAAAAAAAAATTTTTTGTTTACATTTTTTAAAAGTCGAAAGAAAACTAAAACTTTTATTTTTTGACAACTTTTTCCTAAACTCAATATACTTAGGGCAAGCTAAAAACTATTGCGCAGCTCTAAAGGCTTATAAAAACTACTGCGCAGCCTTTAATGTTTATAATTTTTACAACTTAAAAATAATGTGTAAAGAAAATGTACAAGTGCTTGTACGTGTTCATGTATACAAGTACTTGTACATGAACCCGTACAAGATCATATACATTTTCTTGTACTAGTTTCTTTTCTTGTACAAGTTCTAATACAACACGGAGAAAAATGGATAGTGAATTTTACTATCTAGATAATAATCAGGGTGACGATCTTGGATACTCAACTATAGGACAACCATCTAGATAGTTAAATTTAGTATCTTGGGATAATCAAACTTACATACAGTAGGATTCAAGAATGCCTTCCTAGTTTGAACGTGTCGCACTCATATGTTTCCATGGGAACATATGAGTGCGAGAAGTTTATACTAGGAAGGCATTCTTGAATCCTACTGTACTAACTGCCATTATCCAAGATGTTTACTTTGACTATCCTAGATAATAAACGCAAGTTGCTGTGTTTATATACATCTAAATTGATCAATAAGAAATATTTAATGATAAAAGTTAATTTTTTAAGAAATTAGTGAACATTTTTCCTAGATAAATAATTTTTTATGGAAAATCTGAAAATTTTAAAGAACAAAATACATTAATTTAACGGTACCCTTGAAATGTTTAAATCCTTTTGACAGGTTTAAAGGTTATGTTGCTAATCGTAAGTTTTATATATTTTTTAAGCAATATTATATCTGAAATTCAGTATAAAAAAACTTGACAATGTTTTTAAATTTCGAATAATATAAAACTACTTAACGGTGTTCGATGGTCTCTCAAATTTCTCGATAATGTGCGACCAACAGTAATCACCCAACAAATACGGCACTGACCGGTTTAAATGACGTGAAATTGGTAAACATTCATTTTCTAACAAATTTCCCTCTGTTCACAGACACTTTTTACAAAATTTGACAACGTACATTTGTCACAAATGTTTTTAATTGTCTGAATTTTAAAAGATTTTGTCAATTCCTGTAGAAACGCGGTTGCAGAATTGGAATTACCATAGCAATGTAAAGCGAATCATTTGGACAACTGATTCTTTACGCACGCTGCATGCTTCTGCCCTCTAATGACAAAGTGGCTGCAACATATGTATAGCCACCTGTCATTAAATTCCTTTTGTATTTCCAATCCTGTAACCGCGTTTCTGCATGGATTAACAAAATCTTTTGAATTCAGACAATTAAAAACATTTGTGACAAATGTACGTTGTCAAATTCTGTAAAAAGTGTCTGTGAACAGAGGGAAATTTGTTAGAAAAAAATTTGTGCAGAGAAAAACTTGTTCGAAAACGGTTGTAATCGGTAATCAGTAATCAAACTTCTGCGCAAGCGCTCGGCAAGTTGACTATCCAGGATAATAAATTTGATTATCTAGATATACTAAACGGGAATATATAATATTTGAAGAAGATAATATTTCTAACTATACAGATAATAAATTTGATTATATATTTTTTAACTATCTACTTTTAACTATCCATTTTTCTCCGTCAAGAACTTGTTTCAAATCCTTATACAAGAAATTGTACATTTTCTTGTACAAGATCATATACAGGGATTTTCAGTAGGGTATAACCTTCTTTTGAAAAATTGAAAATCGTCACGAATGCAAAGCTTCCTCATGAGGAAGCAAAATAAGAGGAAAGTAATGTTAATGACTAGTAAAATAATATAATAAATATAAAAGTAATATATTATATAATAATATATAATTATTATTATAAATTATAACCCCTTAGTTAATTACTTTCAACTGTTTTCGATTCTAAAAAACAAACACCTGTTAAATATTTTTTTGTTGCACGTTAAAAATAATTCGCAATTTTAAATAGTTTATAACTTTTTGAAGACGAATAATTTTATCTGTCCACTTGCATATTTTGAAAGCTTATTTCATAAAGTTTATGTAGACAGAGTTTCAATACTGTGCTAAAAAAAATAAAAAAAATTTTTCTCATTGAAAAGTTAAAGGTTATAGAGATATGCCCTTATATTTAAAATTAACAAATTTTCTAATTTGCACAATAATAATAAATGGAATACCGCTTTTCGCGCGCGTAACATTTGCTAGTTATTAAAAAAATTATTATTATTATTAATTATTATTAGGTATTTATTAAAAAACTCCATTATTTTTAAAAAATTCTTCAAAACAATTCAATTACCTATTTAAAAAAAATTTGAATAAATTTCTCGTTATTTGATTTATTATTTAATTTTATTTACTATATTATATTAATTACTATTATTCACTAAATTAATTAAACTAAAATTAAACACTAATTCTGTTAATATTTTAGCAATTATTGTGTAAAACATTGTTAAAATATCACATACGTCGTCAATGAGAGCGACAACTTGTTGGTTGTTGTCTAATTTTTTGTAAACTCCAATGTGAGGAAGACTTTTTCCAATTATGTTTTCTATTTTCTGTACTGGACCATTTGTCTTCGTATCCGATCGAGTTATTTCTGCATCCAAAGATAATGGATTTGATTGCAATTTAATTTCAGCTATCTTTTCCTCCCGGAGTTTCTGATATTCTCCAAAATATGGAATTTTCTAAAATTTAATAATTAATTACCTATTAAAAAAATTATTCCAAATTCTATTTAGAAAACTTACTTAATCTAATTTTTACTAAAGTTCTTATTTCTATCCTTAGAGAACATTTATTTTTCATTCTTTAATTTCTTATTATTAATTTAAAAGAAATTTTTCATTTTTAACTTTTTATTCTTTAATTTTCCGAAATAGAAAAATTTTCCTTAATTTAAGAAATTAATATTTAACCCGTTGACTGTCGCTGACGCTGATGATATGCGCAAAACTAAGACTGGCCAAAAGTGTTCATGACGCATATATGCGCAACTTAAAAAGGTGATTAAAAACTTCTTAAATATTTCTGAAACCGGTTCCTCGGGGGTTTTTGATGTCGCTGATTACGAATATGATATTTGTTTTCAAAAATTCAAAATGGCGGATCCAATATGGCAGGCAACAAAATAAAAAAATTGATTGGATTAACTTGAAACTGAATACTTGGGGGTTTTTGAGGTAGCTGATTACAAATATGACATTATTTTTCTAAAATTCAAAATGGCGGATCTAATATGGCAGAAGACAAAATAAAAAATTGATCAGATTGACTTGAAACTAAATACTCGGGGATTTTCTGGGTTGCTGATTACGAAACTGAAATCAGTTTTTAAAAATTCAAAATAGCTGATACAATATCGCAAACGACAAAGTAAAAAATTAATTGGATTGGCTTGAAAGTTACTTGGGGGTTTTAGTATTACGTTGTAACGAACCGAATTAATTATTTAATCGCAGTGACTTACTTATCCGTGATTCAAATGTCGATGTTCGATTGTTAACTATCGGTTATCGACCTTACGGCGTATAAATCGGTACGATACTTTTCGCAATTGATAGAGCAGACGACAAAACCGCGTGCAAAGCAAAAACGACGCTAACCGGCAGATTGTTGCGAGCACCGCTTAGAGACACACGAAATAGTGTAATAGTCGCGATTGTATTACCATTTTGTATTTTACTATTGATTATTAATAAAGTTTATATTGTTCTATTAAAATTGTTTGTCGCGAAATTAGTGAATTCCTTATAAGTGTCTGTTGTCGATAATTGTAGATTATTTTTCCAATCATAGCAGAGAGCCAGCGTCACCGGTAAGTCCATCTCTTTCACATGGCCATTGCTTCATAGTACTTGCGGACGTTCTTTCTCTCGCTCTATGCCACTGTAACTCCACCCGGAGAGTCGAACCCGTGCATTTAAAGTAAATTCTCATCACATTTTAAATCAAATAAATCTCGCGATCAGGGTTGTCACAAAAATGGCGCCCAACGTGTTCATATTTTATAAGCCATTATTGTGAACCTTGTCACAAAAATGGCGCTCAACACATGTTAATTAAACACATGTTAATCAACTTTGTAGAATTAATAAAATAAATTATTAATTTTTTTTTCTTACAAAAAATACGCGAATATCGAAATTTCTAAATATTATTTTTTCGAAATCGCAACAAAAAAAAACAAGCACACATCATCGATAGATTCTCCTTCGAAATATAGCTCGCACAATCTCAATTTTTTTTATTTATATATTGCTTCTAAAATAATGCTTCTAAATAAATAAACTGCTTTAGTTAATAATAATTACGCTTCGCTACTATTGTAAAAAAATGCTTCTGCATTTGTTGTTTAAAAAAAACATGTAATAAAATTACTCATTCTTTTTTATGTAAAATTGTAATTTTCTGCTTCTCTACACGCAACTTTCTTAATTAATTTTGCCAAATAAATTGAAAATAAAAATTCCTTTTTTGCATAAATCGCAATAAAAACTACCATAGGAGATATTATTCTTCCTTCAATGTAAAAGATTGTACAGGACACCCCCCCGTCTAATCAAAGCAAAAATTTAGAAACGAATTCTCCCCACCCGAATCCTTCAACGCAAAGTGAACAAAACGTGCTCACAGTAGAAAAAGATACCGCGCCATTAAAGATAGCGACAAACAACGTTTTACCGGCTCCACACCCAAACCCCGCAGTAACGGAAAACGCTATGAACGAAACGCAAAATCATCCAGAAAATCGCACTAGCGATCTGTATAAATCATCCTCTGCAACACTTGATACTGGAACCACCCCAAACATTTCAATTCCAACACGCCGTAGCCGGAAACCGAAACATAAAACGCCTACCTCTAACGCAGCAATCAAACAAATTCTCACACGTTTTGATAACATTCACGCGACTCAAGTAGCACAAAACAATGAATTTAAACATCACATGCAACATATGCTCGACCGTAATTTGGACGAATCTCGTGAACAATTAAATAATTTTTACAACGAAACTCGCCGCGTAATACAAGAAGCTCGGTTGGAAGATCTAAAACACAATAGAAAAGAAATAACAACCCTTAAAAATCAAACAATCAATATACTTCGCAAAAGACTCGCTGCAACTGAAGCAACACCTCCCATTAGCGGCATCGCGGATATGGCAACACATTACAAGATGCTGTCAGACCTACTCCAAGAAAAGCAAAATCTCGCGGAACAACTGACGAAATGCAAAGAGGAAACCGACGATTCCAAATCCGAAGTCGCAAAACTGAAGAAGAAAGTCGATTCTCATGCAGCCGACTATTACTCGCTACTGGACGACTACAATTACGTGGAGAAATACGAAAATAAATAATAATAAATAATAATAATAATAATAATAATAATAATAATAATAATAATAATAATAATAATAATAATAATAATACGCGAAATAAGAATCCGACCAAGGGCACCAAAAGGATGCCTTAATTGCGGCGAACAAGGCCATTGTTTCAAGGTATGCCGAAAACCGTACAGCCAACGTTTTGGCCAAATATGCCACAGCCCAGATTTCTGCACCGAAGAATGTCCCTGGCCGCATGTAGCAGACGAGAAATTCGATGTTCCAGAACACCAGAGGTGCAAAGGATGTAGACGCCCCAAAAACTTGCCTGACGTCAGTTGCGTTGAATGGCGAAATAGAGAAATAGAGCGCAGAACTGCGAAGAGATACCTAGAGATGCTCGAAGCCACCAACCAAGAGAGCAACTTGCAAGTGACCTCCAAACCGTCACCTGCAAGAACTACCAACACAATCGCGAAGCTGATTTCTTCGACAAAATCGATGAAAATTCCGACCAAGTTGTCGCCTCGCGCGGATCTTGTTTTACAAGCACCAATGCAAACCGAGAGGCCATTACGCGAACCGACCATCGAAATTAATAGCGACGTCCTCAAGCCGAGACCTCCCACAACGCGAAACTCTCTGCTACGCTTACACCTACAGAGATTGCAGCCATGAAAGAAGCTCGAGACCCCAATAAAGTTCTTTCACCGCTCGACTCCGACGACAATAATGCTGAGTTGTACAAAACACTATCTCAAGCATATGAGTTAGGCATTAACGAAGAAAAAGAAGAAGAAGAAGAAGAGTGAATTGCGAAAAATTCGCGAAAACAAACTTTAACAGTGCTTAAGGACTCTAGTTTTTTTTGTTTAAAGACACTAAGTGCTATGACTAGAAAAAGTTTTTACGTTTAAAGTATAGTTTTTTTGTTTAAAGACACTAAGTGCTATGACTAAAATAAGTGTTTACGTTTAAAATATCAATTACCATACTTATATTTTTCGTCAAAAATTTTTTTTTCTATTTTTCACATTGTATCTTGATTTTTCATACAATTCTTCTGAAATTCTTTTGTGTTATATGGAATACACATTCCAGAATTATTTTTTGTACTCTTTAGCTATATTTGTCTTCATGACTTTATAAAATAAAAATAAAAACATTATACTTCGATAAATTAACGATTTATTCCCTCAAAAGAGAACGAATGTTAACAAGTACTAATTTTTCTTTTATTTTCAGAAATAAGTTGTTGTTCACTTATCCAATTGAAACTTAATAATTTCTAATTTTCATTTTAAACAAATTTTGATTTTTTTATTCGCAATGGCCAACTAAGATGGACTAACATTGCGAAAACATTTTTGTATGTTCTACTAATCATGTTCTTTCAGCGCTAAGTATCGAATACTGCAGTAACTCCGCCTAAGTAAGGGGGAATGTAACGAACCGAATTAATTATTTAATCGCAGTGACTTAATTATCCGTGATTGAAATGTCAATGTTCGATATTCGATTGTTAACTATCGGTTATCGACCTGGCGGCGTATGAATCGATACGATACTTTTCGCAATTGATAGAGCAAACGACAAAACCGCGTGCAAAGCAAAAACGACGCCAACCAGCAGATTGTTGCGAGCACCGCTTAGAGACACACGAAATAGTGTAATAGTCGCGATTGTATTACAATTTTTTATTTTACTATTGTTTATTAATAAAGTTTATATTGTTCTATTAAAATTGTTTGTCGCAAAATTAGTGAATTCCTTATAAGTGTCTGTTGTCGATAATTGTGGATTATTTTTCCAATCATAGCAGAGAGCCAGCGTCACCGGTAAGTCCATCTCTTTTACATGGCCATTGCTTCATATTACTTGCGGACGTTCTTTTTCTCGCTCTCTGCCACTGTAACTCCACCCGGAGAATCTTTATTGAGAATTGTGTGAGTGTACAGTGTGCTCTCCGTCGCGAGTCGAACCCGTGCATTTAAAGTAAATTCTCATCACATTTTAAATCAAATCTCGCGATCAGGGTTGTGACAACGTACCCTACTGGAAGTAAAAAGATAGAAAGAGATGGAATTTTGGAAATAAAAAGAGATAAAGATTTTTCTATCCCTTTAAAATAGCCACTTTGCATACCCAATATATTATACCTTTTTATCTCCAAATTTATATCCCTTTTTATACCCTATTATCCCCTTATATCTATCTCTTTTTATACCTATATACTTTTATCTCTTTTTATTTATCTTTGCTGCAAATTTTTATCCTTTTTAATATATAAAGAATTAATTAACCAATATTATTAACAATATTAAAGACTTTATAAAGTATTACAATTTCAATTGAATTTATTATTTAAAAAAAATATTTTTAGAGTTTTCGTACTTCTATTTATAACTTATTTGTCACAAATCAAGTTTATGATTTTTTATGATTTTTTTATTTATTTGTTATGAAATTATTATTTGTTGTTTAAATCTATATTTAATTTCACATTATTAACTAACATTGTACACATAACACTTAAACCTAAATTTGAAAAATCTCGCACGCAGAAGGGCTCGAACTCTGAACCTTAGGGACGCAAGTCGAATACACATGTCACTCAGTCAAGCTAGCTTGGAAGATATTTTTCTTGAACTACCTTTTAAATTTCGGGACTGTATTGATCTCTTTTTATCTCTTACTCTATTACTCTTTATCTCTCAGTTGATCTCTTTTTTAAAAGAACAGAATAAATATGTCATAAAAAAATTATTGAGATAAAAGAATAAAGAGCTTTTTCAATCGAATTGGGAAGAAATAGACTGATATAGAATCGAGGGGATAAAAAGAGAAAAGTATGGCATTAGAATAAAGTTAGGATAAAAAGGAAAGAAAGTAAATAGTAAAAGAATTAATGGAGCTAAAATAAAGGTTATTAAAAGGGATTGAGCAAAAGTAGGTGATGGAAAGAGATTGAATCGAATCGAGAGGTGATAGACTAAGATTAAACCCAAGGTATAAATGGTGATGAGT
This sequence comes from Leptopilina syphax, assembly GCA_032872505.1. Taxonomy (NCBI): domain Eukaryota; kingdom Metazoa; phylum Arthropoda; class Insecta; order Hymenoptera; family Figitidae; genus Leptopilina; species Leptopilina syphax. The sequence goes on from JAVJHT010000017.1 coordinate 192,369, forward strand.
GTGTACTAAGATTAAAATGTGGATACTAAGATTCAAATGAGGATAGAAAGAGAATGAAGTAAATAGTAGTAGGATTAAAAGAGATAAAGTTAGGGTTATTAGAAGAGGTTGAGAAAAAAGATGAGATAAAAAGAGATTGAAGGGATTGAAAAAGGAAAAGTCTGGGATAAAGGAAGGTCATAAGCAGAGATCAGTGTTTTCTTAGATTAAAGTAGCGACAGAAAAGGAAGAAAGTAAATAGGAAAAGTATTGAAGAAGATAAGAAAAATGTTATTAAAAAAGATTGAGAAGATGAGAAGATAGAAAGCGATAGTAGTAATAAAAATGGGGATAGAATTAAAAAAAATAAACTTTAATCCGAAACAAGTATAAAACAATCCGAAATCTGTATGCAAAAAATTCGGTAATAGTCAGCGTCAATCCGAATAATATCTGATCAAAAGACCGAAAATAAGTCTTATTATTATAAAAATTTGTAAATATGTACAATCCACAGACAGTTCAAAAAAATCCATATTTAATCAAATTCAAAGACTTAATCCGGAATGATTTTGTTATAATATTGAATTGGTATATTAAAAACAATTTGTATTAAATGCAGATAAATTCAAACTATAATTATAATTTCGTATGACAAAAACCTGACCAAAACCAGATTAATTCCGGATTTAATAATTTCACATTTGCAAGTTGCGTATTATCAGACTAACTTCTGATTAGATCGGACTAATTCCGGATTCACTGGTTATACACAAACCGCATTGAGTTTGAATTTATCCGGACAAATTCCGAGCGACAAAAACCTGTCCATAAGCAGACTGTTTCGGATTATCTGCGGATTCACTGGTTAAACCAACCGGATTATTCTGCGTTTACTAGTTGCATATGATCTGACTAACTTCGGACTAAATCGGACTAATTACGGATTCAATAGTTATAAAAAACGGTATTGATTTCAAACTTAATTCATGGTGAAAAAACTCCACAATAAACCGCATTGCTAAGAACAAATTCCGGATTAGTCCGAAATCGTTCCCACTTTTTATTCAGGGTACTTACTTATGGTAAATAAAATATTTACTTTTGCAGTCAATTTGATTTTACACTAGTATTATTAGTTATCTTTTTTAATATTATAAATAACACTGATGCGTTAGTTTTTTGTCATTTCTTTTCGTGGCACTTGATAAATTCTATTATGAATTTAAACTCCCATGCGAGCGTGGTATAGTGGTTAGTGTATTCGATTTCGGTGCGTTATAATGTTAGATAGGTGTAGGTTCGAATCCCCAAGCGTTAGAAATTTTAAGTTAATGTAAATAAAATTGCGATAGGTAAATCGAAAAATATGATGAATGTACCATAAAGTAATAATAATTAATATGTGTAACTTGTATAATTATTTTTTTATTAACATTCACTAAATTGTCCGGAATAAATTTTGACTGTTTCGAACTAATTCCGGATTCACTAGTTAAAATTAACTGATTAATTTTGGACTTCATCGGACCAACTCCGGTTTTACTAGTTGTTCACAAACCGTATAGAATTCGGATTTTTCCGGGTTAATTGCGGGTGACAAAAACCTGACCATAAACCGCATTGTTTCGGACAAACTTCGGATTAGTCCGAAATCTGTCCGGTTTTTTAACCAGGGAAGTAAACACGTGTAATTTTGATTGAAAATCAAAAAATGCAGCTTTTTTGAACAGAAATATTGGTTTTCACCAATTCGACACATTTAAGTCGAATTTTATAGAGGGTGAAAGGTTATAAAAAATGCCGGACATGTTACCTTTTGTAGAAAACTGCAAATGGAAAAATCAAAATCAACCAAAAGTTCATTGCATTCTGTTTGCAAACATCGAATATGCGTGATAATCCAATAATGTTTAAATCTTCATTATTCCCAAAATATTCAATAAAAACTGTTTTCGATTTTACAGGAACAAAAAGAAACTTTCAATGCTTTTAATCAAGATAAAACTGTCGTCAACATAACCTATAAAATTCTTGAGAGCGCATCACAAATAGTAATTCTGTAACAATTTAAAGCCTTAATTATATTTAAGCAGATTTAATACAATTTTTAATAATTTCCCTGCTTCAGTAAAAAAGAATAATCATCTTTTGTGAAATGCGACTCTTTTATACCCAATTTAGTTTCGAAATTGACCATTAATTCTCCAGCTCTTGGAAATCTTTGACCATGTTGAACTTTAAAACATTGACCAATGAAAAAAAATATTCGCTAAATAATTTAATTATAGATAAAGCAACAATATTGCCACAAAATATTTAGAAAAAAATTTATGTTTATGTTTTGATGATATTACTTTACAATTTTACGAATACAGCACTTTCTACTGCTGCACCCAAAAACTGAGCAAAAATTATTGGTTTTCGATGTTTTGGGAGTAAATCTTACTCCGACGAAATTCGATTTAATTTCCTTAATTTATTATTTACTTTTTATGAAGTTCTTTCTATTTTAAACCTAAAATATAAAACGATTGAATATGTTATTTACATCTGTCACGTGTATTTTCCCTTAAACCAGACCGATCTCTCTAGTTCCAATTTTCACCACCAGATGGCGTATCGCAGTTTAGCCGTTCCCAATAGGATTTCTATCCCTTTACCTCCAGCAGGGAGATATAAAACTGGATAAGTATGAAGTGACTTTGAAAAGGGTATAAAAAGTTAACTTTGGGGATTGAAAAAGGATTCAGTGGGATATAATAAAGGTTATTGAAAAAGATTAAGGAAAAAGTAAAAAATTAAATTGTTAACTATAATTATTTTTAAAAAAATTGTAATAGGATTTTTTTATTCTAATAGAAAAGAGCTAGACTCTGATAGAACCGAAGAGATAAAAAGAGACAAGTATGAACTGAGATTTAAATTGGGATAGAAAGGGAAGGAAGTGAATAGTAAAAGGATAAAAGGCGATAAAGTAAGAGTTATTAAAAAAGATTGAAAAAAAGGAAAGATAGAAAGAGATTGAGAGGAATGAAAAAGGGATAACCTGGGATAGAAACAAGAATATTAAAAGAGATAAGTATGTTCTTAAATGAAATTAGAGATAGGAAGAGATAGTTGTGGATATTGAAAGTATTAAAAGAGATGAAATAAAGGTTATTGAAAAAAATTGATACAGAAGGAGTTATTGAAGCGATAAAATGGAGATAGACTAAGATAGAAAAACTTTATCTCTTTCTATCTCAGAGATAAAAAAATATTCAAAGAGATAGGATTTCTATCCCTTTACTTCCAGCAGGGTAGCTGCATGCAACGACGCGTCTAGTATATACCCAGTAAAAAAAATTCGATACACGGACCGCAGAGTTCGTATACGAGCTCGGTAGCTCGTATGAGAAATATGAGAAATCTCTTATACGAGCCTTTTCCGTAATGAGAAGTGTATAGATGCTTGTATACGAGGTGACTTTTAAAGCATTTTTATTAATGTAATACTATTTTAAAGTAAATGTAGATAATAGAAATGAATTTTCAAAGTAAAACAAAGCTAAATTTATAAGGGAAATGAAGTTTTAAGAAAAAAAGAATAATTTTGTTCAAAAAATTTATTCACACTGAAAAAAGGTTAGAATTTGATAATTCCTTGTTACTCTAACTAACCGACATTAGATATTTCTCGTATACGGTAAGCAGATTTTGTATTAAATGTAATTATTTTATATAAGAACATTTATATAATAAATAAATAATAATATATTATTAATTAGTAATGAAAAAAACTTATTTATTCTACCGCCAATACAAAATCGTGCTTACTGCATCCGAGAAATATCTAATGTCGGTAAGTAAGAGTAACAAGAAATGATCAAATTCTAACCTTTTTTCAGTGTGAATAAGTTTTTTGAACAAAATTATTCTTTTTTTCTTAAAACTTCATTTCTCTTATGAATATTTAGCTTTGTTTTAGATGAGAAAATTCATTTCTATTATCTACATTTACTTTAAAATAGTGTTACATTAATAAAAATGCTTTAAAAGTCACCTCGTATACAAGCATCTATACACTTCTCATTACAGAAAAGGCTCGTATGAGAGATTTCTCAAATTTCTCATACGAGCTACCGAGCTCGTATACGAACTCCGCGGTCCGTGTATCGAATTTTTTTTACTGGGTAATCTAGTATATAAAAAAAAATTTTTAAATATATAACAATTATTAAAAAATAAGAAAATGAAATGTAAAATCTTATGGCAGCCTCCTTGTAATACATTCTGGGGTCGTGAATTTAAAAAATTTAATAAACTATAAAAATTAAATTTACCAGCTAATGTCAGGGTATTTAACGAAATTTGATTTTACCAACCCTGGCGATTTTGTTGAACGCTAGTGGTAGCTTATAAAGTACTACTAGCGTACTGTTTGCGTACCATGACTTTTTTCTCCAAATTAGGAATAAAACAATAAAAAATATAGAAATAAATGAATAAATTGAATAGAATGACAATTAATAAATTAATTTACAGTGTTTAATTGAGATAAAAGCGGTGATTATTATTTAAAAAAAATTGATTAAGTTAAAGTACTTTTTAGTGCATATACATATAGTGTGTTTTAAATAGCATATTTAGTGAATAATGAAAAGAAAGAATTAGGAAAATTTATTTAATTTGACAAAAGTAATCATTAAAGTATTTATTTATTACTTATTTAGGGCAAATTTATGTTTACTTATTGAATAATTGAGGGGCTGGATGCTATAATGTGTTACGCGCCATTCACTTAACATGGCGCGTAACACATTATAGCATCCAGCCCCTCAATTAATGTTTAAAGTTGGAGATGTCAGTTTTACTGTGAGATGTATGCGTTTGTGTGTAAAGCGATGATAATATGATACTTGATATATCGCCGCGCATTTGTCACGACAGATGGCGGGACTGACATTCGAACTCCTCTGTTTTATCCACATTCAAAACAAGAAATAGAAAAACCAACTTTCCAAGATGAATTTTATTTAAATCAATTCTAAAAAACGTATATTGAAATTAACCTTTTTTTAATTTAATCATTACACAGACAATTATTAGTATATTTTATAGAATATAAAAAATAAAAATTCAGAAAATAAATAATTATACTAAGAAAGATAAAATAGGTAACTTTTTCCCGTTCTTCTAAAATTATTAGAAAACTTACTTTTTAGATCAATTAAAATGAGATTCTAACTCCTCCTACTTTAAGAAAGCAATTTTTTTATTCGTTGGTTCAACATTACAAAAAGCGAGTGAATATTTAATTTTTAAAAAGTTACATTTAGTCTTAACCCATTAAGAAAAAAAGACTTCTGGCCAATAAAAATAAACTCCTATTTACAAAATGCAATTTTTTATTTGTTCGTTGAGTTAAACAAAATGGAGAAAAATCTTATATTATATTAAAATGCTTCCATCGTCCACCAAAAATTTTTCGTTCAACGTTTTCAGCAATATATGAATACTAAAAAAAAATATATATATATATATATATATATATATATATATATATATATATATATATATATATGGGACATTCCACGTCAACACAGACAGAGCTCTAAACAAAAATTGCTTTGATGGATTTAAACGTTCTAGGGCTTAAAAGATTTCTACGTTCATGTACTTTAAGATGCCGATGGGCGTTTTTTAAAAAATTCCATTTCCGATGCCAATAGAACTGTCAAAAGTCAAAAGGTCCAAAAATCTGAAAATACTTTTATGAATTAAAAGCAAAAAACGAGGTAAATAATTCTGTAACTCATTCTTTATCAGTTTTTAGGGTTCCCGAATATAAATCTAAAGTTTTTTTTTTTAATCCAAAATGGCGAATTCAATATGGCGGCCAAAATTCAAATTTGATCAGATTCGATTACAACTTGTTACTCGGGGGTTTTTAGGGTCGCTGATTACGAATCTGAAGTCACTTTTTAAAAATTCAAAATGGCGGATCCAATATGGCAAAAAAAAACTTCAAATTTGATCCGATTCCCTTAGAACGTGCACTGAAAAAAAAATTTATTTGATTCAAATAATTCAAATTATTTGAAAAATATTTAATTGATTTAAATACTTTTTAGTTGGATCAAAAAAATATGTATTTGATTTAAATATCTGCAATTATTTGAATCATACTTATTTGAACCAAATAAATCGTACTTGATTCAAATAAATAGTTAATTGAATTGAATAAATAAATTTATTTAATACAAATATTGAATTATTTGAAACTATTCTTTCATTTATTTCACTCAAATACTTCGTTTATTTGATGCAAATAAAAATTATTTGACACAATAAATTTATTTTATTGATTCAAATAAGCGGAATTATTTGCTCTGAATAATTTATTATTCAAAGCTAATATAATATTTTATCAAGACAAATAAAAAAATATTTCAATCAATTAAATAATTATTTGAAACGAAAAAAATGAATTATTTGAAACTGCTCTTTCATTTATTTCACTCAAATACTTCATTTATTTGATGCAAGTAAGAATTATTTGATTCAGTAAATTTATTTTATTGATTCTAATAGACTGGAATATTTAATCCGAATAATTCATTATTTAAAGCCAATATACATTTTATCAAGACAAATAAAAAAATATTTCAATCAATTAAATAATTATTTGAAACGAAAATAATGAGTTACTTGAAACTATTCATTCATTTATTTAACCCAAATATTTCGTTTATTTGATGCAAATAAAAATTATTTGACACAATAAATTTATTTTATTTATAATTATTACAAATAAATTTATATTATTGCTATATAAATTTATTATTATTGACATAATAATTAATATTATGAAAAAATATATAAATAAAAATATTACAATAAGTTGATTTTTTAAAGAAATATTGAAATATATTCGTAAATATACATTGAATAAAGTATTGAAAATATAGCGGCAAAATTGTTCACTGCCTTGTAGTAATTCTACAAGTTTTATTTCAGCTAGTGAGACATGAGAGTGTTTAAGATTTGAGAGTCCCATGCGAGCGTAGTATAGTGGTTAGCGTGCGTGACTTCGGTGCGTGAATATTAGGCGTGGGTTCGTACCCCCAAGCGTTAGGATTTTTCAAATGTGTATGTAATAAAAATTGCGTTTAAGTGTATAAAAAAATGTGAAAGTGAACTATCAATGAATTGTCATCAGTATTTATCTTTTGCAATTAGTTATTTTTTTATTAATATTTGTTGATGTTGAAATTATCAATATTGAATGAAATAATTTTCATACTTGATTCAAATAATTATTTATTACATTAAAATATTCGATTTATTTGATTAAAATAATTTGAATTTGATTTAAATAAATAGTTATTTAATACAATTAAATGAAATATTCGGGTCGAATAAATATACATTTGAGTTGAATATATTTTGAATTTGATTCAAATAATCATTTATTAGATTCAAATATTCTATTTATTTGATTTGAATTAGTTGTATTTGATTCAAATAAATAGTTATTTGATACAATTAAATAAAATATTCGGGTCAAATAAATATATATTTGAGTTGAATAATTTTTGAATTTGATTCAAATAATTATTTATTAGATTCAAATATTCTATTTATTTGATTTGAATTGTTTGTATTTGATTCAAATAAATAATTATTTGGTGCGATAATATAAAATATTTAGTTCAAATATTTATGTATTTGGTTCAAATACACATTTATTGGAATATAACCAAATAAATGATTTATTTGAATCAAATAATTTTTATTTGATTCAAATAATTTTTTTTTTCAGTGTGTTACTCGGGGGCTTTTGGGGTCGCAGATTATGAATATGAAGTTACTTTGTAGAAATTCAAAATGGCGGATCAAATTTTTTAATTTGATCAGATTTAATTAAAAAGTGTTACTCGGTGGTTTTTAGCGTATCTGATTATGAATTTGAAGTCTCAAACACAAAGTAACTTCATATTCATAATCTGCGACCCCAAAAGCCCCCGAGTAACACGTTTTAAGGGAATCGGATCAAATTTGAAAATTTTTTCCGCCAAATTGGATCCGCTATTTTGAATTTTTAAAAAGTGACTTCAGATTCGTAATCAGCGACCCTAAAAACCCCCGAGTAACAAGTTTTAATCGAATCTGATCAAATTTGAATTTTGTCCGCCATATTGAATTCGCCATTTTGGATTTTTAAAAAAAAACTTTAGATTTATATTCGGGAACCTTAAAAACTGATAAAGAATGAGTTACAGAATAATTTACCTCGTTTTTTGCTTTTAATTCATAAAAGTATTTTGAGATTTTTGGACCTTTTGACTTTTGACAGTTCTATTGGCATCGGAAATTGAATTTTGCAAAAAACGCCCATCGGCATCTTAAAGTACATGAACGTAGAAATCTTTTAAGCCCTAGAACGTTTAAATCCATCAAAGCAATTTTTGTTTAGAGCTCTGTCCGTGTTGACGTGGAATGTCCCATATATATATATATTATATATATATATATATATATATATATAATATATTATATATATACTAATTTTCACTTAAAAATCCATTTTAAGACGATTTTAAGGGTTTTTTTTTTTTAAAAAATTTTTGAAAAAAAATTTTTTTTACAACCCCTTCCAAGTTTGAAAAATTGATAATGAAAGGGGTATAATATTTATACCCCTTCCAACAATACGTTAATTACTCACACATATGAATTCCTAAGAAAATTCTGAATTTTTAACGACGTTGAAGTCCACAACGTTTATCAACGAAAAAAAATATTTTTTTAAATAGAAGATTTAACTAATATAACAGATATCAAAAAAAAAGTCACAAACACAACAGAAAGCAAATATCAAAACTCAAAATCATAAAAAATTACATTTTTTTACAAACTTAAAATATCAACAATATGTATGCAAACTAGACCAACTTGACAACAACATAAATGTAAAAATTAGAGTTATAAATTGACCAAGGATTTTATTTTTGGAAATGACTCCTAGTGAGTCTCCTAATCATCCTACACAATTTCAAAAAAAATTGCTGCCCGAAAACTCTCAATTTTTTGACCTAAAAAATCAAAAATGGTTTCTTTTTTGCTATGAAATCACCGAGAATTTTAATACAAAACTTTCAAAGTTTTCTATTTCCGACAGTAATATTTCTTTTTAAATAACTTCATTCTTAAAAAACAATCATACAAATATTGTTATTTATTAATTATTTATTGAATAATTTTATTTAAATATTTCAATATTAATTGCCATTTAAAAGAATTGAGTTTACAATTTTCAAAAATAGATGAACTTCAAAAGGCTTTCATTTGAAATTTCATAAACTTTCAATTTTTAATGAATGTAATTAGAAACTTTAAAAAACTTAGATTTTTTCAAAATGTTAATAGTTCAAATTCTTCTTAAAATTAGTTACATTTATCAATATATCGTCGGTTGGGTGCAGAAAGATACCAATTCAGACTAATTAACAAATAGAAATTTTTTTTATACAAAATTTTTTTTTCACACAAATTTTTGTTTATTTAAGTAATATATGTCGATTTTGGTAAAAAATATTTTGAATTTAACAATTACCATTGTTATGAACAATTACATGAACAATAATCAAGTTTCTTTGACATTTGTAAACATTTTATGCATTTTTTAAACATAAAATGTTTATATAATATGTACATTCTTTCAAAAACTTTAAAAATTTATTAGCACAAACAATTAATAATTATTTACTTTTTAAACAAATAAATGGCTCTACTTGATTATTGATAACTAGATTATTGTTCATGTAATTGTTAATAACAATGGTAATTGTTAAATTCAAAATAAATTTTACCAAAATCGACATAGATTACTTAAATAAACATAAATTTGTCTGCAAAAAAAAAATTTTTTATAAAAAAGTACAATAGTTATCTATTTGTTAATTAACATTGTTTGCAACAATTTAAATAAATTGTATTATACATTATTATTTGTCTGGTGGTCATGCTAGACTAATTTAAATTGATTCCAATCATCTGCAACGAAAAAATAAAAAAATTAACATGATTTTTTCTAAAAATATTGTAAATTATTAACTTTGAATAACAAAAAAAATATAAACAATTTAAAATTCAAAAATTGGTTTAGAGGAATCTCTTAGAAATTTTATTCCCTTCAATTTAAGACCAAATCCATGAAAATCCGATAAAATTTGTAGGTTTCAGACAATCTTAAACAGTAAATTGTAAAAAATTCCAATGTGCGCGGGGCGAGTTTAACGTCATCATATAAAGCTCTAGAAAGCTGCAGTTTTTAATTAATAACATTTTTCTAATTGAGGTTTTTTTTTCTCGAAACGGTTTTACACTCGGAGACATTTAAGGAATAGAATAAAATTTTAATTTTTTTGTTAGGACGTGAAGAACATATTTGTTTATTAACATTTTATAAACAAATTATATAAAAAATTAAAAAAAATAAAAAAATTTAAAAACAAAAAATATATTCAAATAGTACAATCCAAGACGAAAAAAACCCATATTTTAATTTCAAAATCCGTCAACTGGAACTCGAGAAAAAAAATTTTTAATTAAGCAGTACTAAAAAATTCAACTAATTAATTACTAATTAAATTTTGAAACTCTGCACTGCACTAATTATGGGACGATGATTTCTTGTATGTACGGGTGTCCCAAAATGAATGTACCTATTATGAGACATTTATTTAATTCAATAAGTAATTAGAATTCTATTGACTTATCTCAATAATTTGAATATTAATTATAAAGAATAAAATACAATAAACAAATTCTGGTTTAATAAATAATTATAAAACTAATTTTTCTGGTAGAAAATTAATGCGAAAATACTGAAAATATTTGAGGTTATGTTTGCTGTATATTTCCTGTGTGTCTAATAATAGGGACATGCAAATAATAACCCACACAGCACATGATATTTCCTAAATATTTCCTGAATATTTCACTGAAAGATTGAAATATTTCAGTGCAAGGTTCTTGAAATATTGCTGCAAATTGAAAATGTCCGCCTACGTGAAATATTGATGTGAAAGTTCAGAAAATATTTCATTGAAATATTCCTGCAATATTACACATGACGATTCTGCAATATTCTGAAAATATTTCATAAAATTAAGAAATTTGTTAAACACCTGAAACCAATACACGGAAAAAAAAAGTTCCCAGATATTTCAGGAATTATTTCCTAACTCTTGGATACGTGGTAACAGCTCTGAACTAGCGTCGAACATTCAATGGTAATCAATGAATGTTTGAAAGAAATTCGGGAACTGTATTAGAAAACGCTGTAAATAGTCCAATAGTCTTTTTTTCATTTCTTTCTCATGTAAAGTCCATGGCACTGGCCGCAACTGTTTCTGAAATTTTCGGGAACTCGTCAAGGAATCTTGGTGCGCAGAAACTGTGCGCACCAGTCTCAACGTCAGTAAGACTTGCGTGCCTTATATATTTATTTTATGCTGAGGTATTTAACGCTCCTGTTTAGCTCACGTGGATAAGACGCCGGACTTCTATTCCTCGGGTACGCGAGTTCTGTTCCAGCCGCCGTCGATTTTTCCCTCATATGGTTTTTTCTATTTCAGAAACTTAATAAAAAATAAAAATTGTATGTGATCTTCAAGGATAAATGAGTGTGTGTGTGTGTGCGGACGTGTCAAGGAGGGGAAGTGGGAGGGGGGAAGCAGAATCCATTTTTTCTTGCATTCGCCTAACTTTTCGATTTTCTTGAACAGTTCCCGACTTTTTCAAGAACAGTTTGCCGAGAAGTGGTGAAATAGTTATAATTTGTAGAGAAATAGTAAATGACATATTTAAACGAGGCAACCTTTAGTTCTCTGTGAACTACCCGCCGTATCCAAGAGTTAAGAACGAAGTTCCCGAATAATCTTCGAACTTTTTTTTTCCGTGTAGGAATTTTCTGAAATATTTTAAAACCTATAGGATATAGTAAGCCTGTAGATCTACAGGCCATAGAAACTGAGTTCGACCAGTGCGCATAATTAAAGTTGGAAATTTCCAAAATATTTTCTAAACTTTCGCGTCAATATTTCATATAGGCGGACATTTTCAATTTGCAGCAATATTTCAAGAACCTTGCACTGAAATATTTCAATCTTTCAGTGAAATGTTCAGGAAATATCATGTGCTGTGTGGGAAGTGTACCTAATGTGAGACGGCAGTCAGGTTAGAATATTATATTATATCTTTTAACTGAAACGGTTAATATTGTTAAATCTTTTTGTTATATAAATTTCTCAAACATTCATTTATAATATATTAGTTTTTTAAAACAATCTATAGAAAATTTTAGAAGTTATTAGAAGAAATGTGCCGTTTACATGCACTTTTCATAGGTTAACCATGTTAAATAACAAACTTTGAACTTAAATATCTTGTTTTAGAAACGGTCAATTTTTTTAATATTTTGCAAATACATAGATCTTGTTATTAACTACTCTGATTTCAAATTTCATGAAATTCTATAGAAAAGTGCTATCACGAGCGTACTACCTTAAATAGAAGATTTAACTAATATAACAGATATCAAAAGAAAAGTCACAAACACAACAGAAAGCAAATATCAAAACTCAAAATCATAAAAAATTACATTTTTTTACAAACTTAAAAACTTAAACTTGACAACAACATATATAAAAATTACAGTTATGAATTGACCAACGATTTTATTTTTGGAAATGACTCCTAGTGAGTCTCCTAATCATCCTGGAGAATTTCAAAAAAATCGCCACCCGGAAACTCTCAATTTTTTGCCCTAATAAATCGAAAAATTAGGTAAAAATAGAGAAAAAAATGGCAAAATTAGATTTATCAATTGACCAAGGATTTTATTTTTGGTAATGGCTCCTAGTGAGTCTCCTAACATTCCTATACATACAGTGAGTTCTCGCGAGTCGTTCAAACTCGCCAGTCGTTCAACAGCTGATCAGTGTCCGATTCACGAGTCGTTCAATTTCTAGCATGCGCGCGCCGGTGCTCAGTGCTGTGTAATTTAAACGGACCAAAGTCATTGAATATTGTGTCTTTCGGGGCGATATGCGTTGAACGACTCGTGAGTTTTATGATCTTGAAAATTTTCGAGAATTGAACAACTCGCGAGAACTCACTGTAATTTCAAAAAAATCGCTGCCCGGAAACTCTCAATTTTTTGACCTAAAAAATCGAAAATGGTTTCTTTTTTGCTATGAAATCACCACGAATTCTAACACAAAACTTTCAAATTTTTCTATTTCTGACAGTAATATTTCTTTTTAAATAACTTCATTCTTTCAAAAACTTTAAAAATTTATTAGCACAAACAATTACATTTGTTATAAACAAATTATTTACTTTTTAAACAAAAGAAAAAAAGCAAAAAGAAAAATTATTTTTCTTATGTTAACGAGTTTAAAGTCATGTAAAGCTCTACTTGATTATTGATAACTAGATTATTGTTCATGTAATTTTATTATACATTATTATTTGTCTGGTGGTCATGCTGGACTAATTTAAATTGATTTCAATCATCTGCAACGAAAAAATAAAAAAATTAACATGATTTTTTCTAAAAATATTGTAAATTATTAACTTTGAATAACAAAAAAAAATATAAACAATTTAAAATTTAAAAATTGGTTTAGAGGAATCTCTTAGAAATTTTATTCCCTTCAATTTAAGACCAAATCCATAAAAATCCGATAAAATTTGTAGGTCCCAGACAATTTTAAACAGTAAATTGTAAAAAATGCCAATGTGCGCGGGTCGAGTTTAACGCCATATAAAGCTCTACAAAGCTGCAGTTTTTAATTAATAACATTTTTCTAATTGAGGCTTATTTTTTTCGAAACGGTTTTACACTCGGAGACATTTAAGGAATAGAATAAAATTTTATTTTTTTTGTTAGGACGTGATGAACATATTTGTTTATTAACATTTTATAAACAAATTATAAAAAATAAAAAAATTTAAAAACAAAAAATATATTCAAATAGTACAATCCAAGACGAAAAAAACCCATATTTTAATTTTAAAATCCGTCAACTGGAACTCGAGAAAAAAATTTGTGAATTAAGCAGTACTAAAAAATTCAATTGTTAATAACTTTTACAAAAAATTATTTTTTGCCTTAATATTTTCAGGGATTCTTCTTAACAATATTAAGAGTCAAAAAAAACTATTTTGGTTCAAAAAAAAATTTTTTAGTTTTAGGTGATCCGTTTGAGAAATTCTGACCCATTGAGAAATAAAAATTATGCATAAAATGGATATATATTTCTTATTTCTTAATCATAATTCTTAACAATTAACAATTTTTTAATATTTTTTATAAATAAAAAGCATACAAATTTGTATAATTTAGATCAGTCAAACGAAGTTTCTTATAAAAAGCGTATATAAAAAACAAAATTTATTTGTTAATCATAACTTTTAAAAAATTTTTTAATTTTCCAATTTCAAATATTATTTTATTATAAATCATGAAACATACCTGCATATTTTCTATTTGTCAAACAATATTTTCTAAAGAAAAAAACAAAACCATACGCAAAAGTCAAACTTCAGATGTGGACAAACAGAATGAATGAATTATTGATTATTATATTTAATAATAAGTAATATTATATTTAATTATTGCATATTTTTACTTAAGTAATTCATATTTGGTACAAATAATTATAAATACAACCGAGCGAGCGTTAGCGAGTGAGGTTTATGTCGCTAGTAGTATATTAAGCAACAAGGGCATAAAGGCAGCCATTTGTTTACGGTGATTTTTGTGACACGAGTGGAGGTCGAGGGCGCCCTCGACCTCCACTCGTGTCACAAAAATCATCGTAAACAAATTGGCTGCCTTTATTTCCGTGTTACTTACGATATATTTTATTCCTAATGCACAAAAGTGGCGATTTCAGATAGCAGACGACAGGGAGTAAAAGTCATTCACTTGTTCGACTTGTATGAAAATGGCGGCCTTTTTTTTACCTTGGGCAAAAAAAAAGCATGGGACCAGCTGTTTTTTTGCCCTTGGGGAAAAAAAAGTCGCCATTTTCATACGGTCGAACAAATGAATGACTTTACTCCCTGTTGTCAGCTATCTAAAAGCGCCATTTTTGTGCATGTGGGATAAAAATTAATATTTAAAAAAATCATATAATTTCAACCCCTAAAAGACAAAATGGATGATTTAGACCAATTAAAATTAAAATTAAACTCCTCCTTCTTAACGAAAGATATTTTTTATTTGTTGGTTCAGTTGAAAAAATGGAAGCTAATATTTATAGTTTTAAAAAATATAAAATTTAGTTTCAACCCCTCAAGAAAATATAGACTGCTATTAGCCAATGAAAAAAAGATTCAAACTCCTCCTATTTGAAGAAAGAAATTTTTTGTCCTACATGCGCGATAAACTCGACTTTCCGTGCATGCATAGCGGGTGCAAAGTAAGCTTTTGCCGCCCGACTACCAACAGCGGGCGGAAAAATCACTTTTCCGCCCGCCTCCATAGCCTTAGCAGGCAGAAAAACGACTGCTAAGGCAAAACGACTGCCCGCTGCTTTAGCACTATTAAATAAATACTACTAATTATTATATTATCACTTTCTATTACTTCAAATCAAAACGGAGTCAATTTTTAAGTTAAATTTTATTGTTAAATTTATCAAAAATATTCGGACTCGCCTTATGCTTAATAAAAATGTTTCATACACATTTAATAATTAGTGCATATTCATTTTTGAATTTACGGATGCGTCTTGTTTATCGCGCATTTGGACAAAAAATATCGTGTGCAACTCGGGCGGAAATGTCAATTTTTACCTCGTACGATTGCCGCCCTCGCTTCGCTCGTGCGGCAAATTTCGATCTCGGTCAGGAATTGACAACTTTCCGCCCTTGCCACACAATATACTATTTTTATTCGTTGGTTAAGTTAAGCAAAATGGAGAAAATAATTAATATTTTAAAATAAAACATAATCCCAACCCCCAAAAGAAAAATTGGATGTTTTAGACCAATTATAAAATTATTTAAACACCTCCTACTTAAAGAAAGCTATTCTATTTATTGGTTCAGTTAAAAAAAAATTTTTATTTTAAAAAATATAAAATTTAGTCCTAACCCTTAAAAGATAAAATGGATGTTTAAGACCAATTAAAATAAAATTTAAACTCCTCCTTAAAGAAACCTATTTTCTATTCGTGGGTTTAATAAAACAAAATGGAGAAAATATTAATAAGTATTTAAATATATAAAATTTAGTCCCAACCCCTCACGAAAAAATAGACTACTATTAGCCAATAAAAAAAGATTCAAACTCCTCCTATTTTCAAAATCAATTTTTCTATTTGTTTTTTGAGTTAAACAAAATGGAGAAAAAATTAATATTTAAAAAAATCATATAATTCCAACCTCCGAAAGAAAAAATAAATGATTTAGACCAATTAAAATAAAATTTAAACTCCTCCTTCCTGAAGAAAACTATTTTTTTATTTGTTGATTCAGTTGAAAAAATTAAAAAATATTTATAATTTTAAAAACATAGAATTAAACCACAATTCTTTCCAAAAAAATAAGAGGAGTTTCAATTTAATTTTTTATTGTTCATTAGACTTTATTTTTTCTTTTGGGGGTTGGGATTATATGTTTTATTTTTCAAATATTAATTATTTTATCCATTTTGCTTAACTTGAACAACGAATAAAAAAATTTCTTTTTTCAAATAGGAGGAGTTTAAATCTTTTTTTTCTTTGGCTAATAGCAGTCTATTTTTTCATGAGGGGTTGGAACTAAATTTTATATTTTTTAAAACTGTAAATATTAGCTTCCAACTGAACCAACAAATAAAACAATAGCTTTCTTTAAGAAGGAGGAGTTTAAATTTTATTTTAATTGGTCTAAATCATCCATTTTTCCTTTTGGGGGTTGGAATTATGTGATTTATTTTTTAAATATTTTTTTCTCCATTTCGTTTAACTCAACCAACAAATAGAAAAATTGATTTTGTAAATGGGAGGAGTTTGTTTATTATTTTTATTGGTCTATATTATCAATTTTTTCTTTAAAGGTTGGTATTATATGTTTTATTTTTCAAATATTAATTATTTTTTCCATTTTGTTTAACTCAACGAACAAAAAAAAATTGCATTTTGAAAATAGGAGGAGTTTATTTTTATTGGCCAGAAGTCTTTTTTTCTTAATGGGTTCCCTACTGAAAATCCCTGTATAAGATCTTGTACAAGAAAATGTACAATTTCTTTTATACGGATTTGAAACAAGTTCTTGTATTCTTGTATACAAGTACTTGTACAAGAAAATGTACAAGTACTTGTACAAGAAAAAAAACTACACAGAGAAAACTTAGTCTCATTTTTGTTGCATCTCATTTTGAGTACTACTCAATTTGAACAAATTACTAATTTCAAGTTGCTCAAAATGCACGGAGAAAAATGGAGTTTGAAAAACTGGAAGTCAATATTAAAAAAACTGGACTCAGATCAGTAAAAGTTTCATTCTCAGTTCATTCATTTCCATCAAGCATCTTAGGGTATTGCGTATAGTGTATAGAGGGCCTTAGTTCTAAATGTCACTTGTAAAGAGCATTGAAACACAGGCGAAGATTATAAGGCGCGCTGCAGTGTGCATAGTAGAGAAACTGGACTCAGTCCCCTACTTTGAAATTTTCACAATAAGGGAACGCAGGCGCGGAACCTGTCAAAATAAATGGCCGACGCGCCGCGAAACGAGTGTTTCCTTTTATCAGGGAGTAAGACTAAGGAGACTGAACTGACTGTGTGAAGTCTCTCAAAAATGAAACCTTTTTCTGTAGGGGAACTATATTGCAGAATGACAAAACTTATGCTCCGCGCGCATGCGCAGTACATGCGCATATTGCCCTCTCTTTTTATATCGTGAAATATGAGCAAGTGTGAAAACAAAAACATATCAATAGGTTATGGTTATGTTTTGACATATGATTCTTAAAATAAAATTACAAAATTATGGTTTGTTGCATACCAGGATGCAAAACATCATATTACAATGATCGACAAACGAATAAATTAACTTATTGATAACTCTTATGTGACATTTAAAGCTGTTTATTTATAAAGTATATAATTAAAGTAAATTACAAATTCGTAAATATTATTTATTTAGGAATTGTTCAATTGTTTCCACAAAGAATAAAACACTTTGTAGTTATATACCAAAAAAATTTATTCTGAACATTTATAAATATTTCATTATATTATTAATATATTACTTATCACTGAAAAATATACACTCTTTAGTATATATTTCTGTATGCACATATATATTTATTAAATTAATTTTTTTTCAATTTATTAATAGTTATTATTAATAATATTTTCTGAAACGCACAAGATTCACAAACATTAAACATAACCTTCTCAACTTGTAGCTTATCATGATTTTCTCAGTCGCATCTAAGTTACTGAGAAAGACAGAGACAAATATATTGCATGTGCGCATGCGCGAAAACCATAATTTTCAGTCTTACGTATAGTTTCAATGCGACGAATGGTTTCACTTCCATAGCATTAGTTCAGTCTCCTTAGTCTTACTCCCTGCCTTTTATTCACTTCGTCAATTTTATATAAAAAAAACAATAAAGAATTATTAAAAAAAAGAAAAATATGTTAAATGCACTCTTTATATATTCATATTAATTAATTCACAAGTTTTATTGTTCCCACATCTTCATACTTTCAATTAACAACTAAATGCATCGGAAAATCTTACAATCATACGGGATTGAACACCTACCTAACCATACAACTAAATATACGCATAATTATAAATCGCACGCTTTTACATTAAGCCTCTCGGCTACGCAATCGATGGGGGAAATTTCCTATTTAAGAAACATCCCTTACCAATGAAATAATTAGATCATGCGTGGATTTTACTTTGTAATTAATGTAAGTATGGATGTCAACAATATTCATAATATTGAATAAATAATATTGTCAACTAGTTTAAATTTGATACGGTTATTAGAATGTAATAATAAATAAATAAAAAACATTAATTTTTTCCTAACCTTTTTCAAGTTTGACACTCCTCATGGTAAATTTGATTATTCTTTTTTTTCCGTGTACAAAATAGTGAATTGACCTTGAATGAAATGTATAATTAATTATTCTCACAGCAATATTTAATAATTTAATTAACTTAACTGCACTGCATAATAGTTTAGAGTAGTAAGAGTAAGTGAAACGGTAAGATAAGTGAACGACCATTAGTGTGTGAGAGAGAGAGATAATAACTTGTGGCTTTCGAGTAGGTATCTACTTTATGTGCACGGCGTTCATTTTTCGAAAGAACTGGACTGAGTACTAGTTGTTCAATATTCGCTTCTATTATTGACTTGTGTTTTGTACACTGCCGCGTTCTTTTAACAATTACATGAGAAAGTAATTTCTCATTCCAATTTTTTATACTTTTATTCCCTCTTAGACTATATAAACAGTCTTGTTTAAGCTGATGAATGGGATAACTTGTGTTGAGTCCCAAACTGTTCAGCTATGAAACTTCTAATACTATAGTGTGTACCTGTCACATATTATTCTATAAAGGAGTACTACACTGACTGCATAAATCATTTTTCCATTTTTCTCCGTGTGAGTATTACCTGTCGATAAACATTTTTAAAATGTTGGGTTAGTAACATTTGCAATTTTGTCATTTTGTGATATTTCATATATATTTACTGTGAAAAATATTGATTTTCATTAATTTGAAATATTACATATTTTTTACGTCATTTACGCACAATTAATTAATATATTTTATATTTTTATTGAGTTATTCATTATTTGATGAAAATTTCCACGTATCTTTTATACTCATTATGAATATGATTTGTCTCCCCAGTAAAAAAAGAAGTATTGAGTGGAGTGTTTAGGAATTGAGTGAAGCTCTGAGCCAATACGGATTCGAGTAAAAACCGTATTGGGACGTTTGACTCAATCTTTTTTTCATCCGCCGAATACGATCTTATTTTAGCATTAAAATTAAAAAAACAAGACCAGAGTACACATTATAAATTGAAAGCACAATTGTCCTGGAATGTAAAAATGCCGATTTCGATAAGAAGCAGTGAATATTTGTTAAAAATTGATAAAAGCAAAGTTTTATAAGCGCGACTGAATTTACCATGTGAATAAATAAATTGGTAAGTTTAAATGGACGAAATGGACTAAAAGAAATTTACTGTTACCGAAAGAAAGTTCCTAGAGAATTGTGGTAAATTCAACAAAACAATGAAATTTCATTGTTTTACAATTCTTTAGGAACTTTCTGTCGGTAACAGTAGATTTCTTTTCGTCCATTTAAACTTACCAATTCATTTATATTCACATGGTAAATTCAGTCGCGCTTGTCAAACTTTGCTTTTACCAATTTTTAACAAATATTCACTGTTTCTTATCGAAATCGGCATTTTTACATTCCAGGACAATTGTGCTTTCAATTTATAATGTGTACTCTGGTCATGTGATTTTAATTTTAATGCTAAAATAAGACCGTATTCGGCGGATGAAAAAAAGATTGAGTCAAACGTCCCAATACGGTTTTTACTCGAATCCGTATTGGCTCAGAGCTTCACTAAATTCCTAAACGCTCCACTTAATACTTATTTTTTTACTGGGTCATTATGAGTAATTTTTATGTTGCAACTCATTTTGAGTATCGTACGCTACTCATTTTGAGACTAAGTTTTTTCTGTGTAGTACAAGAAAATGTATATGATCTTGTACGGGTTCATGTACAAGTACTTGTACATATGAACATGTTCATGTTCTTGTACATTTTCTTTACACATTATTTTTAAGTTGTAAAAATTATAAACATTAAAGGCTGCGCAGTAGTTTTTATAAGCCTTTAGAGCTGCGCAATAGTTTTTTAGCTTGCCTAAAGTGAAAAGTCTTAACGATTATAAGTTATTAAAATGCCAATTTAAAAAAAATCCCGATTCGAACTTTTAGACCTGCTTACCTCCTGGTAAGTATAATTTAACCCTAACCTGCACCTAACAAACCCTTAGTGTTTTTTTCCTCCTGCGTAAGTTCTATTTAACTCTGACAACTCCTTTTTAAGTCCTAATTGAACCTCAAACCCTGTATTACTTCTACTACATTCTTACGCAATAGGAAATGTTACGCGCGGAACAAGATATTCAACTTATTATTGTTTTGCAAATTACAAAATTTTTTATTTTGAAAATTTCACGAAAGAATTCAATTATTTTCTAAAATTTTAATAAATCCTTCGAAAAAATTCAATAATTTTTATAAATAGTAAAATTCTTCGCAAGAATTCAATTAATTTTATAAATAGTAAAATTATTTGCAGGAATTCAATTATTTTCAAAACAATTTTAATTGAATTCCTTAGATGAATTCAAATATTTTTAAATATTTTCATAAATTGCAATTATTTTCTTAAACTTTAATAAATTCTTTGAAATAATTCAACTATTTTTATAAATACTAAAACTCTTTGCAAGAATTAAATAATTATTAACCCAATTAAAATAAAATTAAACGAAAGAATTGAATTATTTTCAAAAATTCCCATAAAATTTAGTTTCAACAAGAATTTAAAATTCTTGAAAAACAATTTAATTATTCTCAAAATATTTTTAAAAAATTCTATATAAGAATTAAATTACTAGCTCAATACAATTTTTGAATATATTCGTCAAAAGAATTGAAATAATTCTATTATTTTCGAAAAGTAATTAAAATTCTTATGATGAATTCAATTATTTTGAATATACTTAATTTTAATAAAATTCTTTAAAGAAATTCAATTATTTTAAAAAAAAAAAATTCTTGGCAAGAAATCACTTATTTTCAATACAATTTTAATAAAATTCTTCTTCATAAAATTCAATTGCTTTTGAAATTTTCAATTAAAATTATTAAAGAAACTCCATTAGTTTAAAAAAAAATTCAAAGAAATTTTTCAAAAAAATTTAATTAGGATTTTTAAATATATTAATAAAATTCTTTGAGAATTTAGTTATTTTTCTAAATAAAGAAATTCTTTGAAGGAATTTTATTATTATCAAATTTTTTGATAAAATTCTTTGCAACAATTCGAAGATTTTCAATACATTAATTTTAAAATTGAAAATATTTGAAAAGAAAAATTAAAAAAAGATTAAGAAACCAAAATGTAAACAACAATTAACTTCAAACTACGAATAGGTTACCGTAACATGTACTTTTTTATTATTAATTTATAAATATTATTTTTAACTGAAATGTTTTGACATTTTTTTAAATAATAAAAATATTAATTTATAAATGTTTAAAGGTTATTATTATTAAACAATTTATTTACTTGCTGTAGTGTATTAGTGTCAATTAATGCTTTATTGAATCACTCAACAAGTCACTGAATATAGAGCGTCTGTGTTCAGTTAGGTTCCGTAGCATAGTGGTTAGGGCGTTAGTTTCGTAGTCCGTAGTTCGTAGGTCGTAGGTTCAAGTCTCGCGTGCGTTAGATTTTATTTATTTCGTAGGTTTGCGTTTATTCCGATTTTTCTGTATTGTATAGGTATAAGTATGCAATAATTTAATGATTATATACACCGTTAAATAATTTAATTAACAAATATTAAATTAAAAATTTTTTTTTATATATAAATGGATATGTATTAATCCCCACATATATACTAACATTATTTATGAATTCGCTATTGGTCACGATTAAATTTAAAAAAAAGTAAAAATCATTATATAATAATGCCATTTATTAATAATTAAAGTTATTATAAAAATTAGTTAAAAATGATCTCAAATATGCTATGAGCAGTTTTTCCAGGGTTTTTGGAGAGGAAAGAATTCTGTAAGTAAGGGTCAAGCAGTATTTAATAAGGTTCTAGGAACACCTGCTTTCCCCCTTTTACCATCTAAATTTGTCGCTAACCACACGGAAAAAATACTAGCACAAGAGATGCGCCAAACAGTAGGACAAGTCGTGTACGTTAATTTGGCGCGTCTGGTGTGCCTTGTTGGAACAGCAGACATACTTTGTCAGTGCAGACGCTGTGCTTATAAAATGTACAAGCTGTAAAGCACAGCGCCTGCGCCAAACTAAGTATGTCTGCTGTTCCAACAAGGCACACCAGACGCGCTGAATTAACGAACACGACTTGTCCTACTGTTTGGCACATCTCTTGTGCTATTCTTTTTTCCGTGCAGGGGTTTGCAGGAGGTAATCAGAGTTAACTTGCAATGCAAATAAACTCTGCTTTCATCCTATTACATCCTTACAAACCCTCAGTTTTAAGGAGGTAAGCAGGTCTAAAAGTTCGACTCGGGATATGATTGTAAGTTACGTTAATACCTAATAGTAATATAATATCTTATTTAAAAGTTTTTATTTCGATCTAATAAAAATTTATTTCGTTTAAATAATTTTATTTAGTTAAATCAAATAAATCTTAATTGGATTAATTAAATAAATACTTGACTCTAATAAATGAATTTATTTAACACAAATTATTTCTAAATTTTATATTTTTTTATGGATTGCTTCTAAACTTTCTATAGTTGAGTATTACATGTTATTTATTAACATTTTAGCATAATTTTGCAAAAAATAATATTTTGTAACTAAAATGGAAATATAAAAATATTTTTAAAAAATCGAAAATTTCTAAATTTTACATTTTTTAATGGATAGCTTTTAAACTTTATATAATTGAATATTACATGTTATTTAGTCACATTTTAGCATAATTTTTCAAAAATACTTTCTTATAACGAAGATGTGAGTATAAAAATGTTTTGAATATCAAAAAATTGAAAAAATTATCTTGATACCAATTGCTATGAAGCTTAATTCAATAGTATTTGTGGGCTCTCTGATTTAACTTTTAGAGATATCTTGATCAATGTAAAGACAAAAGTTAAACACGGTGTTTATTTTGGTTTAAAACATTTTCCGGCTTTGTCCAAATTTTTCCTGGTTTATTCGACGGGTGTTTTTTAATAATACATTTAACAGGGTGTCTACCAACCAGAAAAGACGTAAAATATCAGGGAATTTAATGTAACCGAGAAAAACTGGATCTACTTGCTATACAATTAGTTCGAATTAGACTGTACTATAACTTAAAAAACTGGAGGAAATTTTAGATTGATTTAAATACATTATATTGATTGAAGTACTACAAATTGAGAAATATTGTTTTCTGCATTTGAATTAGTTAAAAATAACTAATTTGATAATAAAAAGTCGGTCACTGTTTCAAATGGTATTATTTTCCTAATGAAATAGACAATAGTAACTAATTATTATTTTTTCCCTGTCAAATCAAATTCCCGGCTATTTTCCGGTTTTCTAGGTTGGTAGATACACTGTTAAGTGCATTATCAGAAACTACAACCCGTCGAAGACGGGTACGACAGCTAGTATATATATATATATATATATATATATATATATATATATATATATATATATATATATATATATATACATATATATACCCGAGTCGAACTTTTAGACCTGCTTACCTCCTTAAAACTGAGGGTTTGTAAGGATGTAATAGGATGAAAGCAGAGTTTATTTGCATTGCAAGTTAACTCTGATTACCTCCTGCAAACCCCTGGTTAGCGACAAATTTAGATGGTGAAAGGGGGAAAGCAGGTGTTCCTAGAACCTTATTAAATACTGCTTGACCCTTACTTACAGAATTCTTTCCTCTTCAAAAACCCTGGAAAAACTGCTCATAGCATATTTGAGATCATTTTTAACTAATTTTTATAATAACTTTAATTATTAATAAATGGCATTATTATTTAATGATTTTTACTTTTTTTTTTAATTTAATCGTGACCAATAGCGAATTCATAAATAATGTTAGTATATATGTGGGGATTAATGCATATCCATTTATATATAAAAAAAAATTTTAATTTAATATTTGTTAATTAAATTATTTAACGGTGTATATAATCATTAAATTGCATACTTATACCTATACAATACAGAAAAATCGGAATAAACGCAAACCTACGAAATAAATAAAATCTAACGCACGCGAGACTTGAACCTACGACCTACGAACTACGGACTACGAAACTAACGCCCTAACCACTATGCTACGGAACCTAACTGAACACAGACGCTCTATATTCAGTGACTTGTTGAGTGATTTAATTAAGCATTAATTGACACTAATACACTACAGCAAATAAATAAATTGTTTAATAATAATAACCTTTATCGAATTATCTATTACTTTTTTAGTTCCATTATTATGATTTATTTGTTGATCAATTACCAAATTTTTGTCAATAATTTCAGAAGTTGAAGAAGATTCTTCTTTGTCAGATATAATGAATTTATCATTTTGAGAATTTACGTTATTAGACCGCAAAGTTTCATTTTCAATACGCATTTGTTTATTTTCAACCAATAAACCTTCACGTTCTTTTTTCATTTCATACATTAATTTTCTCATTTCTGATAATTCTAATTCTAATCTTCTAAATTTTTCACTACCTACTTCCGTGTCTGTCATTTTATCTGTATTATTGAATTTTTCTACTAAATTTTTTTTAACTGATTTAGATCGCGTGGTAATACCCTCACCACTCAAATCTGTTAACTCTTTTTCTTTATTTTTTTTTGATGAACGTTCTAAACCCATATCACACAATATTTCATTATTCCATCATTAGAGATTTTTTCAAACTATTTATAATTATATGTAAAAATTTATAACACAAAGAAACATAAATAATAATACTAAAATTAATTTGAGATTGGCAAATCCCGGACGAGCCCCCAAAATGTAACAAAATTGTTTCCTCTCTTGTTACTGAACAAAATAAAAACGTATACAAGATATAAAAAGATAAAAAAATAAAAAGATTTTATTTAATTTGTAGAAATATATTATTCTGAGGATGGAATTATAGAAATCAAAAATTATTTGCTAAAATTACAATTATATAATTCTCGTTATAAAGCAATCAGATTCATTCATTCGCATTAAACTATACAATTATATACACACAAAATAAAGATGAGCTCATCGCGTAAACAAAATTCGACAAGAAAATAAAATTAAAATTGGCAATTCTCAAAATTTACATTCGATAACATATTTAATAAATAATTGTGTCTTATAACTTTTATAACAAAGGAAAGATAAAAATATCCTCAATATTACAATTTACTGTTCAATTTTTATATCTCAAAATGCCCTGATTTAAGTTTCGTAATTAAATCAAAATTAGCCATAGACATATATATATATATATCGCATATCACATATATGCCAAAAAGTATGGATTCTCAAATACCAAACTTAGATTTATATATACATATGATATATCACAACGAAACAATTACGTTATATATCGGTGAAAGTCACTTACGTCTCATTTGATGTTCACAATAATTGAATACGAAATGTAACTTAACTGCATCGTAGAACCTGTGAGTGGATTAAGTGAGCAGAATTTCCTTTCTTTAGGTTTTGTTCTCGCTGCACCAAGGGACCAGGTACGATGATATTGTTATTTATATCAATTTTGTAACATCCTTCGGAGACGGTCACGTTCTCAATATAGTTGTTTGAGATGTTTACAA
Organism: Leptopilina syphax; assembly: GCA_032872505.1. Taxonomy (NCBI): domain Eukaryota; kingdom Metazoa; phylum Arthropoda; class Insecta; order Hymenoptera; family Figitidae; genus Leptopilina; species Leptopilina syphax. The sequence continues at coordinate 219,027 of JAVJHT010000017.1, forward strand.
TAAAATTAACGACCCGCTATAGAAACACAAATTTCGAGACATTTCAGATAAAATTTAATAATAAATAAATTAAAAAAGAACTTAACTATATAATATTTTTTCTTTTACCTTTCAATTGACGGGTCGACACTTATCACAAATACACACAATAATTTTGTTAATATTGATTTTCTTTAAATAATAATTTAGTCTCTGTATTCTTTGATTTACAGGACACGTCTTTATAATGAAACGGTTATATAGAGAATGCTACCAATTATAATATATCGTCGCAATTTATTTAGTATCGAAAATTTTCCCCACTCATTCTACACACTTCACATTCCGAATATATTTACAATGTTCATGATTCATAGCCTTACATACCCCCCTTGACGAATTAGTGGAAATGCAATTCCATGAATTAAGTCAAATAAAATTATTTACATCACAATCAAACATAAGATTTTAATTTTATACAACTGTTTGTCCGAATACACACTCTATTTTTTCACCTTAGTTTCACCATTTTCGTTTTCGTGCAAACATGGTCTTAAATTTGAGTGGTGATGCATTCCCTTGCTTTTATTAATATTGTCCATTTCTCGCAACTCGTATGCCCCATTTCCCAAAACCTTTTTTATTACAAATGGACCCTCATATACGTCAAAAAATTTATGTGTTACAGAATCACTTGCCTTCGAAATACGCGGAACCTTTAAATAAACCCAGTCGTCTTCTGCAAAAGATATTTTGGTCGTACCACCTTGAATCTTTTTTCTCGCGAGAAAAGCCCTTTCCATTCGTTCAGAGGCAAGCAAGCAAATTTCATCCCTTGAGAGAGTTTGCCCTTCTGGGAATTTTATAATTTTTTGGATGTCATCCTTTACCGGTATACCAAAATGCAATTCCTGCGGCGCAAACCCCGTGGTCGAATGCGTACACAAATTCAAAATATTTTCGATTGTCGAGACATGCGTGGCCCACGAGGTGTGTTTCTCGGAACACAATGCTCGAAACATCCGACCAAGCTCACGCATTACGCGCTCGACAGGATTTCCTTGGGGGTGGCGTATCGAAGAAAAAATAGCACGTATTCCCAAATCCTCTAATGATTTTTTCCAGCGCTTTGAAGTGAATTGGGTACCGTGGTCACTTAATATTCGTCGCGGTTTTCCCACCTTAGAAACGTATTGTTCGCATATTTTTTTAGTTACTATATAAGAAGTAGCCTTTTTTATAGGATACAGACGAACCAATTTAGAAAATACATCTAACACAACAAACAAATACTGAACTCCCCCACGAGACATTGGCAAAGGACCATATAAATCTACCGAAACTAAATCTCCTGGTTCTTCCGATTTTACCATGCGATATTCCGTATTCATTGAGTGCGTATAAGTTTTTGTCCTTTGACAAACATCACATGCTAACACCCAACGCTTTATATCTTGTCGAATGTGATCCCAATGATAAAATTGACTAACATATGCAAATGTTTTAAAAACGCCTGGATGACATAAATGATTATGCGCTTTATCAAAAATAGAACGACCCCATTCTCTAGGAATTACTACCTGAAAGTTATTTTGATTCTCATTTTTTCGAAATAAAATATTTCTATAAATTGTATATTGCGGCAATTTTTCCCCTGAATTTAGCTTTTGTCTAATTTTATTTATAACTTCGTCATTTTTTTGCACTGTATCTAATTTGTGAATGGATGCTTTTATATCGAATTCTGCTTCTAATTTATTCACCGAAATTTTTATTTCTTTAGTATTATTTTGTGGTTGTTTCGACACAATTTTATTTAAGGAAGGAATTAAAATATCTGCGTCACGAGTTTCCAATTCCTCAAACTCACCATTTGGATTTCGGCTAAAAAAATCGGCAGGTATATTCATTTTCCCCGGCACGTATGTTATATCGAATTGATACTGTTGTATTATTAAACCCCATCGAATTAACCGAGCATTCTTAAATTCAGCCGAGTTAATAAAGGTCAATGCTTTATGGTCAGTGATGACTTCAAAACGCGATCCTATCAAAAATGAACGAAGCTTTATCATGCATTCAACAACAGCCAGCATCTCTAATTCAGAGACAGAGTAATTATATTCGGCCTTCTGTAATCCGCGACTAACTATTGCCACTACATGATGGAACCCATTTTCGTCCGTTTGAAAAAGTATCCCCGAGATACCTCTATGAGACGCGTCGGTTTGAAGTCGAAACTTTCTATTGGGATGAAAATGTTCTAACCGAATACAACTAGTAAAATTTATTTTCAATTCACTAAAAGCCTCCTTATGCTCTTTTGTCCATATCCAAGGAGCCTTTTCTTTTAATAAATTTCGAAACGGTTCTACAAAAGTCGCGTATTTAATTATAAACTGCCTGTAGTAGGTACATACCCCTAAAAAACTCTGCAATTGTTTTCGATTTTTTGGTTCTTTAAAATTCAAAATCACATTCAATTTATCTTCTGCCGGCACAATTCCTTCACCCGAAACTTTAAATCCAAGAAATTTTACACTCCTTTCAAAAAATTGCGATTTATCTAACCTTAAAGTAAAATTATCATCTTGTAATTTTGTAAAATTTTCGTCTAATAATTTTAAATGAGAATCAAAATCCCTTGATCCGTATAAACAATCATCAATATATCGCGCTATACCATCTGCACTACAGGTTCCTAAGGTCATTGATAGCGATCGTAAAAAACCACTTCCCGCCGTTTTCAATCCAAAGGGAATCCTAGTAAATTGGTACATTTGACCATTATAGAGAAAAGCAGTATATTGCCTGCTCTCTTTTGACAATGGTATTTGCCAATACCCACTGGCAAGATCGGTGATAGTAAAAAATTTAGAATCATAAAACTGTTGTATGATCTCAGAAATTAAAGGAGGGGATTCATGATCATCCTCGATGACTTGATTTATAAAACGTGCGTCCAGACACACCCGCACCTCACCATCCTTTTTTACGACAATTCTAAGCGGACTACAAAATTTCGCTGTTGATCTCTCAATAATTCTGTTTTCTAACATTTCGAACATTTTTTTATCCACCCCCGGACGTAACGCAAAAGGAACCGGATAAGATTTCTTAACTATCGCGTTTTGATCTTTCAATTTAATTACATGTTCATATTTCCCTATCAGAATCCTTATCATTGTCTTCAAACTCGAAAGAACTATTATGATTACTATTATTATCCCCAATAAAATCATTTTCCGGTAGGATACTAATTTCATCCAAAATTATTTTTTCAACAAGCATTGGCGAACAATTTTTTGAATTATTGTTTTCCTTATCATTAGTTGTTTTATCAACATTATAATTTTGTTCGAGATTTTCATTTTTATTGCAATCTATCAAATCATTTCTTTCATTTTGTTTACATTTATTTTGATCACGATTTATGATATCCTTGTTTTGAAATGATTCATTACTAAAATTGACTACTTGTATAAACAAAATATCATCTTTATAAGATGAATTAATCCGATCTGACATATTTCCTCCGTATCGTATTAAATTATTAGGTACTAAATAACCGTTAATTTTCATTAAATTGTTCTCAAAATCTAGTATGACGTGATTTTTTATTAACCAATCATTTCCTAAAATAACATTCGAACTGAGCTTTGGTATAATTAAAAATGGAAAAACAAAACGATTTTCTCCAATCTCAAGATCGAGAAATGCCTGATGCTTTACAGGAGTTTGCTTTCGCCCTATGGCCGGAACAATCATAATATTATTCACCGGCAATAACGGTATTTTCCCATTTTCACATAAATGATTATAAAAAACTTCAGAAATACACGTCACTTGGCTCCCACTGTCAACTAACATCGGAATCGGAATATTAAATATTTTTGCAATAAATAACATGAGGACTTTTATGAAAAAACATCTGCTTTTCCCTATTCTTATTTCCTTCATTATTCTCAAATTCCTTTTGTAGGTCCTCGATCAAATCACAATTTGATGAGTGCTTCGTCGGACCGCACGAAACACTATTTACTTGTTTAAATGATATTGTACATTTTGTGGTAACGGAGGAGGAGGACGTGATAAATCAGGTAAAAAATTATATTTAAAATTTGATACCGGAGAGGCACTATTTTCCGCTCGGGCATTAGCAGATCCTTTACTTATTTTATTCACCGATTGATTTTCCACCGATACCTGCCTAACGTGTGCATTTTGTTGACCGTGAGGAGGAGGATTTCTATATTGATGGTTTGGTCTATCCGCATAAATCAGATCCAATTGGGACAAGGCGTGATGCATAGATTGAAAAGAATGATAGTCAACCGAAATTAACGCCGTGCGCACACGATCTGGAAATTGTTGAGCAATTGTGTAATGAATTTCATATTCTGATAACCGCGGTATTATAAATCGAGCATCTTTTGTTTGTTTTTCAAGATACTCGACTAATAACCCTTCTTGTGATGTATACTTTCGCGATGACCACTGAGTTTTCAAACGCACTTGAATTGGTATGGAAAAAAATTCCTGCAAGAACAATTCTTTAAAATCGTCAAACGATTCCACTGAAATAGCTTCAAACCATCCACGCGCACGTCCCTCAAGGGATTCCCCAAGAACAATTAAACGCGTGAATCCAAAAACACCTTTTACCCGAAAATAGTTTTCAATCTTTTGCAAGAATTCAACTGGATTTTGTTTCTTTTCATTCTCAAAACGCGGCATTCTAATATCTATTCGAGTAAAATGCGATTCGTATGAATGAACACGACTCATTTGAAAATTACTATTTATCGAATTATCTATTACTTTTTTAGTTCCATTATTATGATTTATTTGTTGATCAATTACCAAATTTTTGTCAATAATTTCAGAAGTTGAAGAAGATTCTTCTTTGTCAGATATAATGAATTTATCATTTTGAGAATTTACGTTATTAGACCGCAAAGTTTCATGTTCAATACGCATTTGTTTATTTTCAACCAATAAACCTTCACGTTCTTTTTTCATTTCATACATTAATTTTCTCATTTCTGATAATTCTAATTCTAATCTTCTAAATTTTTCACTACCTACTTCCGTGTCTGTCATTTTATCTGTATTATTGAATTTTTCTACTAAATTTTTTTTAACTGATTTAGATCGCGTGGTAATACCCTCACCACTCAAATCTGTTAACTCTTTTTCTTTATTTTTTTTTGATGAACGTTCTAAACCCATATCACACAATATTTCATTATTCCATCATTAGAGATTTTTTCAAACTATTTATAATTATATGTAAAAATTTATAACACAAAGAAACATAAATAATAATACTAAAATTAATTTGAGATTGGCAAATCCCGGACGAGCCCCCAAAATGTAACAAAATTGTTTCCTCTCTTGTTACTGAACAAAATAAAAACGTATACAAGATATAAAAAGATAAAAAAATAAAAAGATTTTATTTAATTTGTAGAAATATATTATTCTGAGGATGGAATTATAGAAATCAAAAATTATTTGCTAAAATTACAATTATATAATTCTCGTTATAAAGCAATCAGATTCATTCATTCGCATTAAACTATACAATTATATACACACAAAATAAAGATGAGCTCATCGCGTAAACAAAATTCGACAAGAAAATAAAATTAAAATTGGCAATTCTCAAAATTTACATTCGATAACATATTTAATAAATAATTGTGTCTTATAACTTTTATAACAAAGGAAAGATAAAAATATCCTCAATATTACAATTTACTGTTCAATTTTTATATCTCAAAATGCCCTGATTTAAGTTTCGTAATTAAATCAAAATTAGCCATAGACATATATATATATATATCGCATATCACATATATGCCAAAAAGTATGGATTCTCAAATACCAAACTTAGATTTATATATACATATGATATATCACAACGAAACAATTACGTTATATATCGGTGAAAGTCACTTACGTCTCATTTGATGTTCACAATAATTGAATACGAAATGTAACTTAACTGCATCGTAGAACCTGTGAGGGGATTAAGTGAGCAGAATTTCCTTTCTTTAGGTTTTGTTCTCGCTGCACCAAGGGACCAGGTACGATGATATTGTTATTTATATCAATTTTGTAACATCCTTCGGAGACGGTCACGTTCTCAATATAGTTGTTTGAGATGTTTACAATAAAATTAACGACCCGCTATAGAAACACAAATTTCGAGACATTTCAGATAAAATTTAATAATAAATAAATTAAAAAAGAACTTAACTATATAATATTTTTTCTTTTACCTTTCAATTGACGGGTCGACACTTATCACAAATACACACAATAATTTTGTTAATATTGATTTTCTTTAAATAATAATTTAGTCTCTGTATTCTTTGATTTACAGGACACGTCTTTATAATGAAACGGTTATATAGAGAATGCTACCAATTATAATATATCGTCGCAATTTATTTAGTATCGAAAATTTTCCCCACTCATTCTACACACTTCACATTCCGAATATATTTACAATGTTCATGATTCATAGCCTTACAGGACTACGAAACTAACGCCCTAACCACTATGCTACGGAACCTAACTGAACACAGACGCTCTATTTTCAGTGACTTGTTGAGTTATTCAATAAAGCATTAATTGGCACTAATACACTACAGCAAATAAATAAATTGTTTAATAATAATAACCTTTAAACATTCATAAATTAATATTTTTATTATTTAAAAAAAATGTCAAAACATTTCAGTTAAAAATAATATTTATAAATTAATAATAAAAAAGTACATGTTTCGGTAACCTATTCGCAGTTTGAAGTTAATTGTTGTTTACATTTTGGTTTCTTAATCTTTTTTTAATTTTTCTTTTCAAATATTTTCAATTTTAAAATTAATGTATTGAAAATCTTCGAATTGTTGCAAAGAATTTTATCAAAAAATTTGATAATAATAGAATATTCCTTCAAAGAATTTCTTTATTTAGAAAAATAACTAAATTCTCGCAAAGAATTTTATTAAAATTTTTAAAAATCTAATTAAATTTTTTTCAAAAATTTCTTTGAATTTTTTTTTAAACTTATGGAGTTTCTTTAATAATTTTAATTAAAAATTTCGAAAGCAATTGAATTTTATAAAGAAGAATTTTATTAAAATTGTATTGAAAATAAGTAATTTCTTGCGAAGAATTTATTAAAATTTTAAGAAATAATTAAATTGTTTATGAAGAATTTTAAAGAAATATTTAAAAATCATGAAATTTTTTCAAAAAATTCAATTAAAGTTGTTTCGAAAATAATTGAATTTCTTTAAAGAATTTTATTAAAATTAAGTATATTCAAAATAATTGAATTCATCATAAGAATTTTAATTACTTTTCGAAAATAATAGAATTATTTCAATTCTTTTGACGAATATATTCAAAAATTGTATTGAGCTATACCCTGTTCCACGAGAGAATGCTGTCGTAAAAAGACGAATTTTCGTCCACTTAACGCAGATATAAGAGAAATTGTCACTATTCGCTTAAATTTTGAGTTTGAACTGCCCATTTTCCAAAAAAAAATTGTGGCCAAACCTTTTTCCATAATTTAAATCATTCGACACAAGTTTAACTCTCGGCCGACACATGTTCCGACGACCTATGTTTATGACAGTAGTAATAAAAGAAAAAAATAGAGGCAATTAAATATTAAAAATGTTTAAATATTACAATTAATAAATTTTGAATAATATATTTGTAATCTATGAATTCTGCTGATTTAATTGATATATAATTTTTTTACGACTATAAAATTAAATATTCTTTATTGTAAATTCTATAGATAAAAAGTGAAAATTAAATGTTTTAATTTTATGTCTAGAAAAAAATTAAATATCAATGGAATCAGCAAAATTCATAGACTCCAAATATGTTAATAAAAATCCATTAATTGTAATATTTAAACATTTTTAATATTTTACTGCCTGTATTTTTTTCTTTTATTAGTACCGTCATAAACATAAGTTGCTAGAACATGTGTCGTGAAAGAATTGGTTTTCAAAGGTTTAAAATGTGGGTGTTCAGTTAGCAGCCAATATTTTCATTGGTTATAAGACTTTTGGAAAACACCATTTTTGAATTTTTCTCCACCCTTTAAGAAAAAAAACTGCACGTCAGAAAGCATTCTCTCGTGGAACGAAGTATAGTAATTTAATTCTTATATATAGAATTTTTTTAAAGTATTTTGAGAATAATTAAATTGTTTTTCAAAAATTTTAAATTCTTGTTGAAACTAAATTTTATGGGAATTTTTGAAAATAATTAAATTCTTTCGTTTAATTTTATTTTAATTGGGTTAATAATTATTTAATTCTTGCAAAGAGTTTTAGTATTTATAAAAATAGTTGAATTATTTCGAAGAATTTATTAAAGTTTAAGAAAATAATTGCAATTTATGAAAATATTTTAAAATATTTGAATTCATCTAAGGAATTCAATTAAAATTGTTTTGAAAATAATTGAATTCCTGCAAAGAATTTTACTATTTATAAAATTAATTGAATTCTTCGGAAGAATTTTACTATTTATAAAAATAATTGAATTTTTTCGAAGGATTTATTAAAATTTTAGAAAATAATTGAATTCTTTCGTGAAATTTTCAAAATAAAAAATTTTGTAATTTGCAAAACAATAATAAGTTGAATATCTTGTACCGCGCGTAACATTTCCTATTGCGTAAGAATGTGGTAGAAGCAATACAGGGTTTAAGGTTCAATTAGGACTTAAAAAGGAGTTGTCAGAGTTAAATAGAACTTACGCAGGAGGAAAAAAACACCAAGGGTTTGTTAGGTGCAGGTTAGGGTTAAATTATACTTACCAGGAGGTAAGCAGGTCTAAAAGTTCGACTCGGGTATGTGTGCATCGTTCACACTTTAAGATTGTCTGAGAAATAAGACTATTTAGTTTCTAAAAGTAATAATCTCATAAATTTAACAATGTTATTTTAAATCTGTAATACGTCTATAAATTGTTATAAATAGAAAATATATAATATTTTTGTAACGTCTAAGTTGTAAAAGATTTTTAAATAAAATTATATATTTAAACAAATACCGAGTTCATTCTCATTATAGTTATTTAATAATCATATTTTTGTAATAATTTAATTAAAAATTCTTGAAATAAATAATCAATATAAAATTCGCTAGAAATCTAAAAAGCTCAATGATTTCGTTGTCATTGTCAAAACATTTCCTCAATATAACCTCACTTTTTGCTGAGCAAATATCAGAATAATTAATAATATTTGGAGATGAAAATTAATCTTTTGAGTAGGTTTTTTTGCAGTCGGGGGGTGACCCCCTGAACCCCCCCGCGCGACAAAACGTTTTTGTACGTTTAAATGTATATCGGTAAACTAGTTTTGTGACAAGTCTAGGTGTCTGGTTTTCAACGCCTTTTTTTATGACTTCATTATAAAAAGTATTGTTCGTTACTTGCGTGAACTGTTTTTTGAAACGCCATCAGTTCACACTTGTTACGAAATGTACTATTTTATCATCTCATTGACACGAACAATAGAGAAGAATTAATTTTTCTGATATTTTGCTGTTCACAGAGGAATTGGGTTTTTTTTGTAAATTCGCCTATTCAGAAAGTTTAAAAAATCCTCGTTTAACAGAATATTTCTGGAAATTTAATCTTTTTCTATTTCTCGCTTCTTACCGGGTATTAGTATAATTATTTATTTTCTGAATTTTTATTTTTTATATTCTATAAAATATACTAAAATAATTGTCTGTGTAATGATTAAATTAAAAAAAGGTTAATTTCAATATACGTTTTTTAAAATTGATTTAAATAAAATTCATCTTGGAAAGTTGGTTTTCCTATTTCTTGTTTTGAATGTGCATAAAACAGAGGATTTCGAATGTCAGTCCCGCCATCTGTCGTGACAAATTCGCGGCGATATATCAAGTAGCATATTATCATTGCTTTACACACACACGCATACATCTCACGGTAAAACTGACATCTCCAACTTTAAACATTAATTATTCAATAAGTAAACATTAATTTGCCCTAAATATGTAATAAATAAATACTTTAATGATTACTTTTGTCAAATTAAATACCCAGTAAAAAAAATTCGATACACGGACCGCGGAGTTCGTATACGAGCTCGGTAGTTCGTATGAGAAATATGAGAAATCTCTCATACGAGCCTTTTCCGTAATGAGAAGTGTATAGATGCTTGTATACGAGGTGACTTTTAAAGCATTTTTCTTAATATAACACTATTTTAAAGTAAATGTAGATAATAGAAATGAATTTTCAAAGTAAAACAAAGCTAAATTTATAAGGGAAATGAAGTTTTAAGAAAAAAAGGATAATTTTGTTCAAAGAATTTATTCACACTGAAAAAAGGTTAGAATTTGATAATTCCTTGTTACTCTAACTTACCGACATTAGATATTTCTCGGATGCAGTAAGCACGATTTTGTATTAAATTTAATTATTTTATATGAACATTTATTTAATAAATAAATAATAATATATTATTAATTAGCAATGAAGAAAAACTTATTTATTCTACCGCCAATACAAAATCGTGCTTACCGCATCCGAGAAATATCTAATGTCGGTAAGTTAGATTAACAAGGAATTATTAAATTCTAACCTTTTTTCAGTGTGAATAAATTTTTTGAACAAAATTATCCTTTTTTTTAAAACTTCATTTCCTTTATAAATTTAGCTTTGTTTTACTTTGAAAATTCATTTCTATTATCTACATTTACTTTAAAATAGTGTTATATTAAGAAAAATGCTTTAAAAGTCACCTCGTATACAAGCATCTATACACTTCTCATTACGGAAAAGGCTCGTATGAGAGATTTCTCATATTTCTCATACGAGCTACCGAGCTCGTATACGAACTCCGCGGTCCGTGTATTGAATGTTTTTTACTGGGTAAATTTTCCTAATTTTTTCTTTTCATTATTCACTAAATATGCTATTTAAAACACACTATATATGCACTGAAAAGTACTTTAACTTAATCAATTTTTTTTACTAGCGCCTCCGACGGCCTTCGGCCGTCTCTGTTGCTTCCGTTTTATGTTCATTTTTGTTCAATTTTTAAAAGTTTTAACGTTAATTTTTTCAATTTATGTTTTTTTTAATAAAAAAAATTCTATTTCACTATTTTAATATTTCCTTTTTCATTTCATGCATAAAATTTTCTAGTTATTTAAATATGTTATTTTTAATAGTATTAGTAGAGTATAAGAATAATTTGAATTTTATTACATTTAAATATTATTATTATTTTTATTATTATTATTATTATTATTTATTATAATAATATTATTATTTTTAGTAACAACAACAATAATTTTTACTTCAGATTGTTTAATTGTTAATAATTTTTAAACTTTTATATATAATTATATATTTTTTGTATTTTATAATTGTGAATAATATTTTTTTATCAAAAAAAAGCTAATTCAGTGATTATATAATATAAAGAATTTATATTTTAAGGCTATGCTAACAATAGATTTCTTTTTTTCTTCTGATGAATATTCCCAATGGGAAATGCCAGTGTAGTGCCGATGTTCACCACTGGCTTAGTACTCAGACGATTGTTCGGCGTAGTCTAGCCGAGCCTCGACAATTAGTGCTGGCGCAGTACAGAATTTTTGTTTCGCCAGAGCTTGGACAAGCCACGGCGGCAAGTGCTGGCTGAGTATAGAAAAATTGTTCACGACGCTCTTTGCCAACATTGCTTTTTTGACATAAACTTGAAAAAAATTATAAAAAAAGTTTATGAATGTTTATAAATATAAATTTATTGAAAAAAATTAATATTTTACTTTTCAGTTGTTCATTTTTTATTCTTGTCAAATTTAATAATAACAATTTAACACAATTGTCTAATTTTGTAAATAATAAATTATTTAAACAAATTAAAATTATAAACAAAATTTAAACTTTAATCTCAATAATAATTTGGTTCCTATTAAAATACTATTATACTTCTTACTATGAATAAAAAATTATTAAAAAATTACCACGTAATTTAAGAATTACGTAAAATGTTAAATGCAATAAATAAAATAATTTAATTTAATTATTAAAAATTCAGTTTAACTTATTTTACTTCAATTTATTATTTCTAACGTATCCCTATTTTTTTCTCATCTTTGACTCAATAATTGTATGTCTGAATGATACTGAGATATTAATACTTTTTTGTACACACGTGTCGTTAGCATAGTGGTTAGAGCGTTAGTCTGTTAGTCCGCAGGTCGTAGGTTCGATTCCCCTCGTCAGCAATTTTGTTTATTTTCATAGGTTTGCGATATTTCTAGATTCCAATCGTTAGGTACTAAAATATGAAAATCTAATGCACACTTACTGTAATTGTTTATTATTTAATTTTTAAATGTTATAAACAATTTTTTTCTAGTTAATTTACTATATCCATTGTTAGTCTCCATCTTTAATACAATTTCTTTAAGAAGAGAAATATTTTATGAATAATAACTATTTATTAATATTATTTACCACTTTGTTGTTAAATTATTTATAATTATGAATTTACGACTAATTAATAACAATACGGCATTTATTGCGGCAATATTCTCAGGCAGCACTGTCTGGCAGCACTGACAGACAGTACTTCGGCAGCGCCGGACGGCGTTATCATCCCAGTGCCATGCCGGTGCTGGCTCTCAGCCTTGCCGCCAGTGCTGCCAGTGCTGGCGCAGTACTACGCCAGTTGTAAATTTCCCATTGGGTTATTACATTCACAAAACAGTCTATTTAAATAAAAAGGAATCTTTTTACTATAAGCGAATTTTGCTTATAATATTTGTCTAAGGGGAATTCCTTTTCTATTAAAAGGAAATTCCTTTATATTATATCCTTTAATTATAAAAATAAAAAAAAAAAAAAAAATCCTTTAATTATTATATAAATGATTTTTGTTTACTATTAAAAAGAATCATTTTATCAGTAGTTTTATTTATTTTTATTATCTGTGATTCATTAATTTATATTTATTTAATTGTAATAATAATTTTTTTATTTGGGACTCAAATTTATGAAATATTTAAAATTAAATTTAATTTCAAATAAAATAATAATAGGGGAGAGTGGGGTAAACCGGGCCCCCTAACGGTTTTTTGACTCTTGTGACTAAACGAATCAACCGATTTCATTTTTCGATGGCTTGTTTGAAAGATCATTTAATTGCGCAACTTTTTCCCAGAGACACCTATACTTTATCTTTTATTGTTTAGTTGCTGTATTAACTTTAAAAAATTTTGCAAACGGTCCGCGATTTGCCCCACCCCCTGGGGTAAACCGGACCCCCCTATGGGCAAAACGGACCGTTTGGTTTTTTATTTATAATATTGCATTTACATAATCTACAATAATAAAAAACATAAAGAATCATGTAAACAATGGTTGTAGTAATGAAAATAATAATACGGGATTGAATTTTAATTGAATAAATATTTTTTCAAATAACAAAAAAAAATGTTTGAAATTATTAGAGAAACAATATTAAAGGGTCCAATTCTCATTTGTTTAAATGTTAATAATTTTTTTTAACTTATATATATTTTTTTTTGTATTTTATAACTATAATTATAATATTTCTTTCAATTCAAAGCAAATTAATGTAAATAACCATAATATACTTTATGTTTTAAGGCATATGCTCACAATAGGTTTCTTTTGTTTTTCTGCTATAATGGTTGGAGGACTAAAGTTCCAAAACAGAAGTTCCAATGAAAAAAAGTTCAAAAGATTTTAATTTCCAAAGACTGAAAGTTCCAAAAGTTCTTTTTCTCAAAACTTTTTTTTTTCCGAAGACCACAATATTAGTCATAATATTGTCTTTTAACTTTCTCTCCCTATTCATATTTGTCTCTTTCATACATTTTTTGAATCATTAATGTTTTTTAAAATTTTTGTACTTTTTACATACACTACCGTCGGGAATTATCGGTACGGCTGCACGCGCACGGCCCAAAAACATACCAATCTTTAACCCTTTAACCCCCAAATGTGCTGTTTTCCGACTTGAACTTTAACTTCGTACAACTATTAAAAGAAAGCTAAAAAAATTTCAAAAGTACCATTTTCTACTATTTTTGGAGTCGCTCTTTCGAATAGAGTTGTCAAAATTTCCAAAAAATGAAATTAACCCCCTCTTTTAATGAAATTTTCCAAAAAATGCAAGATTTTTGGATGAAATTTTTTTTTTATTTCAATTTTCATTGTTATATCGGTATCTACATATCGTCTGAGGTATAAAAACCGTATTCCCGATAGCTGTACTTTAAAAATGTGCAGTAGTTTTTTTTCTTTTTTTCATTTTTTATTAAAAAATGGCGCCCGAACGCTAAATTTTTTTTTTATTACACAGACAAATTTTTTTTCTAAATTTGCTTAAATTCACTTGAAATTTGTTACTCGGGGGTTTATGGGGTCGCTAATTACGAATCTGATGTTAGTTTTGAAAAATTCAAAATGGCGGATTCAATATGGCGGACGATTTTTTTTAAAATTTACCAAATTCGCCTGAAACTTTGTTACTCGGGGGTTTTCAGGGTCGCTGATTACGAATATGATGTTAGTTTTTAAAAATCCAAAATGGCGGATCCAAAATGGCGACAAAAAAAATAAAAATTATTCAGATTGGCTTAAAAATTGGTACTCGGGGGTTTTTGGGGTCGCTGATTACGAATATGATGTTAGTTTTTAAAAATCGAAAATGTCGGATCCAAAATGGCGACCGAAATATAAAAATCACTCTGATTGGCTTAAGGGGTTACACCACTGTAAATGCCTCAAAAACAACGTTTTTTTCAGGAATTTTTTTTTAATGTAAGGAAATGACATATAGTTATAATGTTTTAGGAAGTTATTGACTGTATATTCAAGTAAAAAATTACAAATTTTTATTAATAAATATTCTAAAATGGCGGCACAGGAACCATTTTAGTAATGCATTTTTTTTCCCAGGAGCTCTACGGCAAGCAGTATAAGTAATGTAAATTTCAGTCTAGAAACAAATAAATTTTTTTTCTTAATCTACATGAGAATAGCTACAGAAATACGTAGGGGATTTTAAAAATATTGATTTTTGTGTAATTGGCAAGCATTTGAAGAAAAAACTCATTTTTCGACCAAAAAAACGACACTTAATTGTTTATAACAATTGTGTAAATTAACTTATCAAAAAACCCCTACGTATTTCTGTTCAAAATTTAATTTTAAAAATGTAATAAAAAAACCCGATTGAAAATATTGAAAATTGTTTGAGTTATACTGCTTGCAGATTTCAAAAACTGTGTTTTGAGAAAAACGCGTTAAAAGAGCAACACTACTACAGCGGGCTGTAAGAAGCATTTGTTCAATAATTTTTTTTTAGTGTAAGGAAAGGAAATACAGTAACAATATTTTAAGTAGTTATTAACTTATATATTCAACTTAAAAATTACAAATTTTAATTAATAAATATTCCAAAATGTCCGCACTGGAGCCATTTTTGTAATGCATGTTTTATGTAAGTTAAAATTCTTCTCCGGTAAAAAAGCTTGAAATTTCAATGAAATCGATTTCAGACATGTATAAATCCTTTTTTTCCTTATTTTAGAAGGTTCAAAAAATTTTTTCATCTAATCAAAAAATAAAAAAATTTTTTTAATTTCTACAGTGGTGTAACCCCTTAATAATTGGTACTCGGGGGTTTTTGGGGTCGCTGATTACGAATATAATGTTAATTTTTAAAAATTCAAAATTTCGGATCTAATATGCAACAGATATTGAAATGACTGAAGGTGACCCGGACTTAGAATAAGTTTTGGTAGATGTTACATCCCGAGATAAAACTTTTTTTAATTTAACCCTTAATGTGTAAAATCAAATCAGCACTTTACCTCCCTTTTATTATACGCTTAATAAAATTACCCTTGCCTTAGCTCGAAACGTGACAGAAGACAACCTCAAACAAAGTTTAATGATGAAAAAAAGTCCCCACTTTAAAGTTCAATAAGTAATTAAACTAAGTTTTATGAAAGTAATGTTTAAAGTTTGACATTATTATTAATTGAGTATAAGTAATTTGCAAAATTGACCCAAATAACAATTTTTAAGCCAATCCGGATGATTTTTATTTTTTTTGTCCGACATATTAGATCCGAAATTTTGAATTTTTAAAAACTAACGTCATATTCGTAATCAGCGACCCCAAAAACCCCCGAGCACAAATTTTGAATCCAATCAGAATGATTTTTATTATTTCGGTCGCCATTTTGGATCCGCCATTTTCGATTTTTAAAGACTAACATCATATTCGTAATCAGCGACCCCAAAAACCCCCAAGTACCAATTTTTAAGCCAAACTGAATAATTTATATTTTTTTTGTCGCCATTTTGGATTTTTAAAAACTAACATCATATTCGTAATCAGCGACCCAGAAAACCCCCGAGTAACAAGTTTTAGGCAAATTTGGTAAATTTAAAAAAAAATAATTAAATTTTTCAAAACTAACATCAGATTCGTAATTAGCGACCCCATATACCCCCGAGTAACAAATTTCAAGTTAATTTAAGCAAATTTAGAACATTTGTTCTATAATTTGTATGTGTAATAAAAAAAAAATTTAGCGTTCGGGCGCCATTTTTTAATAAAAAATGAAAAAAAGAAAAAAAACTACTGCACATTTTTAAAGTACAGCTATCGGGAATACGGTTTTTATACCTCAGACGATATGTAGATACCGATATAACAATGAAAATTGAAATAAAAAAAAAATTTCATCCAAAAATCTTGCATTTTTTGGAAAATTTTATTAAAAGAGGGGGTTAATTTCATTTTTTGGAAATTTTGACAACGCCATTCGAAAAAGCGACCCCGAAAATAGTAGGAAATGATACTTTTGAAATTTTTTTAGCTTTCTTTTAATAGTTGTACGTAGTTAAAATTCAAGTCTTAAAACAGCACATTTGGGCGTTAAAGGGGTAAATCACGATTTTTTTGTAAATACAATTTTTAAAAAATGTGCAGGGGTTGAAAAAATTTCCAAAAAAATTTATTTTTAAAATTTTTTTGTCAAATTTGTCGATTGCTGCCATCTTTGTATAAATTATTAAAATGTTTAGTTATGCATTATTAATCAAAGAATTTAATTATCTTTCGAATGGTACATTTGTTAATTTTTTGACAATTGTATTTACAAAAAAATTGTGATTTAAAGATTGGTATGTTTTTGGGCCGTTCGCGTGCAGCTGTACCGATAATTCCCGACGGTAGTGTATATGAGGAGTAAGCTTTTAAAATCTGATAAACCCCTTTTATCATGCCACCCTTCAAATAGTAAATCTTTTTATAAAAAAGCTATAACGTAACACTTTATAAATAAAACAGAAATTAATTTTTTAATTTCAAACATGAGAAAAATTATTTCTTCTAATACTGAATGCTTAGGTAAAATTCTCCGACCAAGCTGTTTCCTTACATCGCACACGATTTGATAAAAATGTTATTTAGATATTTCATTTCCCGACTATTTCCCGGTTTTTCACAGTTAACTGGGAAGTAGTAGACACCCTGAATAAATTATTCATTATTGAATATTTTTTTCTATTTAAAACGTTCTGTTTGTAATTAAAGTCTATTGTAATAAGGGAATTTGAAGGTTTTCATCAAGGTTAGGCTGAAATATTTTTTTAATTGAAAAATCTTTAGTAATAATTTTTTTTTAAATTGAACATTGATAAATCGATTTCTAACGAATGCTTTGAATGTGTTTATCTTAATTGCTCCTCATTACATTTAAAATATTATATTGGAACTTTCGTGTTTTGGCACTATTTTTTTGGAACTTTTGTCTTTTGATTCATTTTTATTTTGGAACTTTCGGATTGGAACATTTGTTTTGGAACTTTTTGTGTAGAACTATTGATCTACAATTATTATAATAAGATAATTAGATTAGATTAGTTTTAGATTTTAGTTTTAGATTTCTTTGTATTCTTATATTATAATACTTTAAATTTTCATTTTTAAAATATAAATAAATATTTAGATTTTTATTTTTAAACTTCTTTTTATTTTTAAATAATTAACTATTTTTAACGAAATCACTCAGCACTAAAAATATTTTTGAACGAAAGCTTTAGTTTATACAAAATATACAAACAAAAAATAATCAAAAAACTTCCGTGTGTCTCCTTATGTATTTTTTTAGTAATGATATAAAAAATACATCTTTCCACAAATAATGGTTTGATTTATTATTGTTTAGTTATTATAAACGCGTATATAATAAATATGTTTTTTTTGTTTTAATATAATTTTAAGCTACCAAAACAACAGAAATTCTTTTTGTTTGTGTGGTTAAGTATGTGAGTTAGTGAGGTTAGGAACATTTGTTTACAAAGTGTACTGCTGAGGTGAATGATATTCATCTTTCAATATTTTCAAACTATGGATATTTTTGTAGAAAAAAGGATATAATTATGATATAATTTTTTTATTGTAAAAGTGTATAGATTTAATTAATTTAAATTATTTAATTTAATAAGTTAAATTCACTCCAAATTCAAATATTGGCGCACTACTTCGATTCAGCCAATCAGAGAAGTGCACATAATTCGACTTTCGATTTATTTCGACCTTTCTTATGCCATGTCTTTTAAAATTTTAAGAAAGGATGATTCTAATACTTAATTACTATTCATCATAATTAATTAAAAATTATTATCATATTCAACAATTAGGTTAGGTTTTTTTAGTGTCCATGACAGCTCCAAACTCAACAATACCAATTCAAATTCGCGCGCCATATGTCGGCTTTAATATATATACACACAATTTGACAGCTAACCTATTTTGTGTTTCTAAAAATGTATTATATATTTTTTTAAAATAAATTAAAACTTCTAATAGTTAACAATCATGATGTGATGTCAATTATGATTATATATTAAATATTGTTATCACTTATATATGTGTGTTTTGTGTTTGTGAATAAAAATGTATGTGTTGTGTTGTGACAGGCATGCTTGTGTGTGTCCGTGTGGTTCCACATTTCGAGTTCTTCGATATTTCGATTTCAACTCGAACTCTCTTTTTTAAGAAAGAGATAAATCACCGCTTTTATCTCAATTAAACACTGTAAATTAATTCATTAATTGTCATTCTATTGAATTTATTTATTTATTTCTATATTTTTTATTGTTTTATTCCTAGTTTGGAGAAAAAAGTCATGGTACGCAAACAGTACGCTAGTGGTACGTTATAACGTACCACTAGCGTTCAACAAAATCGCCAGGGAAAAATTATTATACTGGTGTCAGATTATCCAGTTTCAAACAAATTCAATTAATTTTAAAAAAATTTCCGCCATATTCAATCAGATATTTTGAATTTTGAAAAACTGATCTCAGATTCGTAATCAGCAACCCTGAAAATCCCCAAGTAACCATTTTCAAGCGAATTTGACCAGTTAACAAAAATTTCCGACATATTGGATCTGCCATTTTGAATTTTGAAAAACTAATGTCAGATTCGTAATCAGCGACCCTAAAAACCCCCGAGTATTTAGTTTCAAGCCATTACCCAATGGTAAGTAAACGATTGGTTCAATAATGGGCCATGCTTGGCGAACTCCGTTCCATTATTGGAACATTAATGGCAATTATCATTGGACCACCATTGGTTTTAGCTTGGGATGATCACACTACTGCCAATGATCGGTAGCCAAGCATCGGGCCAATATTAGTTGCCAAGGAATTGCCAAGGAAACAAAATCAATTTTCAAAAGATTGATTTTTTATTGGCAGCCAACAAAAAACCAAGGTTTTGAAAATTGATTTTTTTAATTATTAATTAAAATTTATTTAAAAATTAAATATTTTTAAAAAATATATTTTTTAAAAATATTTTTTTAAATTTATAGAAAATATTAATTTAATTATTCACCTCTGGTAAAACAAAGATGAAAGACTGATAAAAATTCCCTCACCGTATATCTCACAGTGGAGGGATGCCTGTAAATTAGGGTGGTCCAAAAAACAAAAAGTCAGAATTTTTTTGCTCTCACCCCCCAGGATTAAAGTTTGTAAGAAAAAAAATACCCCTCATTTTTTTCTTTATAATAAAATAATATTAAGTATTAACCCGTGCCTCAAAGCCCCTCAATTTTCTTATGTATTTTAAATGAGAAAAAAACCATTTTTCGTAAATTTAATATAAAATCTAGAGAAATTTTTTTTTTCACTCGGTTAAGGATGTTTTTCTTCTAGAGTATTTAAGGAATAAAATCCTTTTACATATTTAACAAATTTTTTCTTTTTTATATTTTGTTTATTTTTAAAAAATTCTCAAAAAAACGGTAATTTATTATTTTTTATTCGTTATTATAATTTTTTCTCATTGATTGTGTGACGTTGCAATTTTTGCAACTCACAAAATTTGCCTTTTTTGTATTATTTACCTTTTTGTTTACAAGTTACACACAATAGTTAATTAATTAAGTAATTAAAATCCCTAGCAACACGGTACCTGCGAAAGAACGAAACATTCCACGACCGATTGCGATTTTAGATTATAATTATTATTTTTGTACTGCCGTCTTTTCTCTTTATTTCATGTAAATTTTGTACGAGTCAAGCCAAGGACCAAGGATTATTTGCTGATGAGACATTCGGAAATCACTCTCTATAGTAACTGTTCAGTTTAAATTTCACAAAAGCCAACACGCAATATTTTCGGAGAATAAGTCCAACTTGTCAATTCGAATTATGAAGCCAGTCCACTAATCGAGGAAAATTCGTTACGACAACCATAGTTGTATTTACCATTTATCTATGCAAGACTCAAACATGTAATAGATGAGCAAGATAAAGAGATTTTGGATATTTGTTGCTGATTCACCGAAGATTGAGGCTCAACCATGAAGGAGGATAAGGAGACCTCACGCCCATAGTTCGTAGCGCTTAAAGTAAGCCCTTTGTAGGGGGGTTAGAGATACCTATGGCTTTAAATGAAAAGTCTCCTCGCTTACATCAGCGCTCCGTGGTGAAAATATAAACTATATAAAACAATATTTATGTTTAATTGCAATCAGACTGCAATACAACAATTAATAAACATCTTATTTAATTTCTATTTAACGCAATCTGATATGCATGTATTTATGAAATTCATTTTTATTTACTACAAAACTATGAAATAATATTTTTTACACAAATACTAACATGCAAGCAGGAGTGTCGACCGCTTGACATAACCTCAAACTAAAAAGTAATTTTTAACAGCAAATAAAACCATAATTAAAATGATTTTACCAAATTCTGAAAGATTCTTCTTCTTCTTAAAGGACTTTAGGCACTGTCAACTGTCAGAACAATTCTGAAAGATTCAGTTGTACAAATTAGGTTATAAGGTTATGTCAAGCGGTTGACACTCTTTAAAACACCAAAACAGTAGGAAAATAGTTCTCTATTTTCACGAAAGAGGCGCAAATGTTAGAAAGGAGACTTTCGCCAAGAATACATTAGATCTGTATTCCCCTAATTGTAGGCTGACTTTTAAACCGCGTGAGGTCTCCTTATCCTACTTCGTGGGCTCAACACTATGACTTGGGCGAAATTTGAGGTTAAGCACATGTTTTTGTTATGACACTGCTGCCACCCGGAGAACGAGATTCGCACAGCTAATCGAATGAATTCTACGGACAGCATCATTTTGTTACGATTGACAGCGTCGCAGTCGACAGCGACAATGTTACCTATTTCCTTAGTTAACTACGATTCCCGATGGATGAGGACGAAAATCCTAATTTTGAGGTTATGTTGAAGAACGTTCAATTAAGTCAGAAACGCTAAGTGGATTAATTATTCGTACTTGAGGACTCAAGAATGGACATTTATTGCCGGATAGTCATTGGAATTACTGAAAAAATCTACCAAAAACATTAATTTGGTTTATAGTGAAATCAAATTTGAATAAGTTACGCGCCACTTCCAGTAGCAGAAAATTTCCGAAAAACAATCAGCCAATCAGCGATCATCGTCAACACCTGAGGTTTTGCCAATAAGATTATATTATATTGATTTCTGATTTTATGTGCATTTATGTTGTTTATATATTTCTTATGTTTGCTGATCATTACTGAATTTTGCTGAACCTTGATTGTTTTGTTTGCCTTTTGATTTAAAATTTGCTTTACCTTGTTTATTTTGCCCGCTTTTAATTAAGTCTGAAATTTAATTATTTTGAGAGATCATAAATTATATTTTCTTTCAAAATGACTCTCGTCACGATAGAAGAATTGAAGGCTTGAGCCTACTCATTATCTAAGGATGATGTAACCGATGAACTGGAACGCCGCGGCCTGTCTATTAAAGGGATAGTACCAATACTTCGCGAAAGACTGTTTAAATCCGAATTAAATAAATTCTCGCTAAACAATAGCCAAGCAGAATCTTCGCTCGTTGTACGCAAAAGTCCAATCATAATTACCGACAATACACAAAGTCAACCTGTATCGGAACCTGTTGATATAGAAAATTTCGCAAGTGGAGGAAAACAAATTCCTCAAATCGCTCCTGTTGGAGGGCAATTAGGGCCCACCTCTCACCCGCCTCCCACGACACAACAAACTACAACAACATCACTTGCAACCACACAAGCTTTTCCGACTCTCACAACGCAACAAATTACACTGTCACCACACACAACTAAAAATTTTAACTCAACATCGAGAAACACGGGTACTAAACCGAAAACATTTTATGATAATTATCATCGCGAAGATAATAGAGATAGACAAGCTAGTTCGGAATCGTATGATAACCCAGAATACGACAAACATTACTATTCTGAACTTAATCAGAATCGATCTCGTGAAAGTAACCAGTATACTAATAATCTTTTAGGAGATAAATTCGCTAAATTAAATATGGTCATTTCTTCAGGCAGTCGAAGATCAGATTTTATCGTCCGCGATGATAGAGATAAAGACGAGTACATTCGAACGCAACAACAATCTTATACTCAACAAGACTCACGACATGCAAATTCAGATAGAAATTACGACCGAAGAAATTTTGCCAATAATCAGGGAAATACCTATTTACCAGACAGACGTACGAAAACTAAGATCACTGACACAGAGCACGTGCAATTTGAAGACGATCTCAATTATCATAGATGTAATCAATATACAGATAATTACAACTCTCAGAGACGTAATCAATATACAGATAATTACAACTCTCAGAAACGTAATCAATACAC
The DNA here is from genome assembly GCA_032872505.1 of Leptopilina syphax. Classification (NCBI taxonomy): domain Eukaryota; kingdom Metazoa; phylum Arthropoda; class Insecta; order Hymenoptera; family Figitidae; genus Leptopilina; species Leptopilina syphax. Next base: position 242,314 of record JAVJHT010000017.1, read on the forward strand.
AGACAATTTAGACAAGATAAATACTCTCATACGGATAACGTATTGCGCGAAAATAACCACTATCAATGTGATTATGATAGACATAATACTGATTATGATAGACATCATACTGATCATGACAGACATCATACTGATTATGATAGACATCATACTGATCATGACAGACATCATACTGATCATGACAGACATCATACTGATCATGACAGACATCATACTGATTATGATAGACACCACACTGATTAAGATGGGTTTTCTTCACAAGGGGATCATTATCGCGATCGTTATGACTATGTTACGAAATCGGCTTACGAAGTAATGAGAAAGTGGAATATCTGATTTTCTGGATCATCTCAAGAAGACGCAGAATCATTTCTTAAGAGAATTGAGGAAGGTAGAAGCTTTTTCCCCATCCACGGAAATGACATACTTCGAATTTTACCATTTTTCTTATCAGGGATAGCTTTGAGTTGGTTTAGAGGTTCCAGACACCGTTGGGAATCTTTCGATGAGTTTGCTTATGCTTTTAAAATTAGATTTGCTGACGCGGATTTCAACACAAGGGGAAAAGGAAAAGGTCGCTGATTTTCTCACTTGTATTTGGTCAATGATAGATCGCATAGTGCCCCGACTATCCTAAGCTACGCGCACCGCAATTTATTACCACACCGACGCTAGTGATACTGGCATAGGTGCCGTGCTATCGCAGAATATCGATGACATCGAATATGTCATCTCATACGCTAGCAGAACTTTAACTAGTCCGGAAAGAAATTACTCGGCGACGGAAAAGGAGTGCTTAGCAGTGATATGGGCCATACAGAAATATCGGGGATATTTAGAAGGTTATAGGTTCACGGTAGTCACGGATCACAGTAGTCTCATGTGGCTAAATAATTTAAAGAATCCCACAGGAAGATTAGCGCGATGGGCCCTGTCCCTTCTTGAATACGATTATCGAATTATATACCGAAAAGGATCTTCTCATCTAGTACCAGATGCACTATCACGACTCCATGAATCGCCGGAAACCTTAAACTTAGTTGCCAATCCAAAAGACTCTTGGTATGTGAGAAGATTTATTGCCGTGACTGATTTCCCGAATAGATTCCCATGTTGGCGAATTATGGATAAGAAATTGTATTATTACCATCCAAACTTGCTGCTCGACGCATTAAGTTTGGACTCGAATGTATGGAAATTAGTGCCTAGAGATGATCAGAGAAAAATCATAATTACCGAAGCACATGATGACCCACAATCAGGTCACTTAGGGATCCAAAAGACCTATATTAGAATTGCGCGAGACTATTTCTGGCCAAATTGTTTCCGAGAAGTCATGACTTACGTTCGTGAATGTCTAACTTGTGAAACCTGCAAAGTAGAGCAAGCCGCTCCTTCTGGAACGATGAATCAAAGGACCATCGAAGAACCATGGACCGTAATCGCAGCAGATATAGTAGGACCATTACCGAAGAGTAGAGCGCAGTTCCAATATCTACTCGTGATACAAGACCTTTTCACAAAGTGGATCGAACTCAAGACTTTACGCTCGGCTAACGGCAAAAAGATCAGTGAAGCATTCCGTGAATTAGTATTGAATCGATGAGGATGTCCGCAAGTAATGTTGACCGATAATGGGACTGAATTCGTAAATAGTACGATAAAATCATTGGCCGAAGAATTCAACATTCACCACACTATCACTTATACAGGTGATTAACTTTTTACAGGTCAATTTTTATAAATTACTCATCTGTAGAAATTTCGAAATTACCTCGCATAGACATGTCTGGATAAAATCAAAATGACAATTGTGTTCCCGAGACCGCTACGGACATGAAAGAAACAATCAATCGAGCTCAAGAAGAACTTGCATACTTATTTAGTATGACTACGGCCATGGAGAACCAAAATACCTGTTTGCTGAAGACTATCGAACAAATGAGGGAGGCTATGAACGACAAAATGGAGGAAATCGCGAGATTGACTAGTGAACTCGAAATTCATCAGACGCTATTAAACAAAATCGAGTCAAAATTCCCGGGTCTACAAGACAATATAGATAAAATTACGAACTTGCCGATAGACTCAACGAAGAAGAAACTTAAATATACTCTTACCCTCGACGCCTACTCTCAGACGGATAAGGACGAATCAGGACTGACAGGAGCTCACGCTTTACCATTGGATAATCACGCGAAAGGCTTTAATAAAACTCCTAAGCCTTCAACTTCATCTTCGACTCGTTTGGGAGAGAAATCCAAAATAGCTGAATTCTCTAAAGAGGAAATGTATTATGCGTTCCCGCCAAACCCCGAACTTACTCTAGTGGATATAGGTAAAGAACTGTGTTTTAACAATAATCCCGAAGTATATGTCTTAAACGCAGTCTCAAGAAGGCGCACAGGCTGTTGGAATTGCGGGAGTTCAGCTCACTACTATCCTGCTTGTGATAAGCCGTTTGAGCGTAAATTTTGCTACCATTGCGGTCTGGAAGGGGTAAAATCGTCCGAGTGTCCATACTGTACTAAAAATATCCGACGCGACTAAGATCGCCCATCGTTAGAATCCTACAATATGTGAATCGTGTAAATCTTTTATTTTTATATCGCTGAGACCTCCGAACACATATGTCGAGTATTCATATCTCTTTAGTTTCAAAATTTCTAATTTTTGTTAAAAGATTATTTAATTTTTTTTGCTATATTAATGATTAAAACTTGTATGAAACAAGACTATCGAACCGAAAACAATCTAGATACGTTCAAATATTGTTCATATTGAGGTATAATTGCTGAAATTCTATTTTTTGTTCCAATAATATCGAAGTATAATTGCTGAAATTCTTTATTTTGTTCCAATAATAATTGCTTGTCAACCTAGTTGATGTTAACAATTCTTGTAGCCGAATTACATTTAATATTATTTTTTTCTTTGTCTCTAATCTAAAAATTCACTTTGTTTTCCTTATTCATAAGTCAAATTTTATTATTTGAAATCGTTGGTTACTTATAAGAAGTTAATGAGTTAATTTGTTTATATCGACTGTTAGTTGAATTACCAACGTCAGTATTATAGCTTAAAATTAAAAGAATAAGATTATTTAGTTACGTTGATTTAAGCTTAAGAACAAATATGGTCAATACTCATAACCTGTATCAATCGATTATTGAAAATTAAACAAATTTAGTTAAGCCAATTTTAAGTATTACCCTTATTATTCTACCTGTTTATTGAATGAGTCACTTTGGTTAAGATATTTAAATGACCTAGTTATGATATTTAAATGATTATTTTTTTTGCTATCGGTCATGGAGTGGGATGTTCCCGATCGATTGGGAGAGATTGATTTGGCAAAGCCCTCTCACCCTAGGGGTTATCGGAATTCTGCTCTTTCGATTATAAAGATTTTGATTTTTGTTGATTGCTAAAAACCAAATAAAGTAAATTCTATAGCCTTTTTTCAAAATTCTAAGAACAGATTACTTTGAAATTTTATTTAGTTATGAATATCATGCCGCGAATCAATTGAGCTTACGATTGAAGGCCTAATTCAACCTCCTATAAGGGAGGGATAGTTGTGACGTTGCAATTTTTGCAACTCACAAAACTTACCTTTTTTTTGTATTATTTACCTTTTTGTTTACAAGTTACACACAATAGTTAATTAATTAAGTAATTAAAATCCCTGGCAACACGGTACCTGCGAAAGAACGAAACATTCCACGACCGATTGCGATTTTAGATTATAATTATTATTTTTGTACTGCCGTCTTTTCTCTTTTATTTCATGTAAATTTTGTACGAGTCAAGCCAAGGACCAAGGATTATTTGCTGATGAGACATTCGGAAATCACTCTCTATAGTAACTGTTCAGTTTAAATTTCACAAAAGCCAACACGCAATATTTTCGGAGAATAAGTCCAACTTGTCAATTCGAATTATGAAGCCAGTCCACTAATCGAGGAAAATTCGTTACGACAACCATAGTTGTATTTACCATTTATCTATGCAAGACTCAAACATGTAATAGATGAGCAAGATAAAGAGATTTTGGATATTTGTTGCTGATTCACCGAAGATTGAGGCTCAACACTATGACTTGGGCGAAATTTGAGGTTAAGCACATGTTTTTGTTATGACACTGCTGCCACCCGGAGAACGAGATTCGCACAGCTAATCGAATGAATTCTACGGACAGCATCATTTTGTTACGATTGACAGCGTCGCAGTCGACAGCGACAATGTTATCTATTTCCTTAGTTAACTACGATTCCCGATGGATGAGGACGAAAATCCTAATTTTGAGGTTATGTTGAAGAACGTTCAATTAAGTCAGAAACGCTAAGTGGATCAATTATTCGTACTTGAGGACTCAAGAATGGACATTTATTTCCGGATAGTCATTGGAATTACTGAAAAAAATCTACCAAAAACATTAATTTGGTTTATAGTGAAATCAAATTTGAATAAGTTACGCGCCACTTCCAGTAGCAGAAAATTTCCGAAAAACAATCAGCCAATCAGCGATCATCGTCAACACCTGAGGTTTCATATACGTCGTCGTTATCCAGTTTCATGGACGTAAGAAGTAAATGGACGTAGCACTAAGCTGCGGGGTCTAGACCGTCGTAGGTAAGGGGGAAACAGTTTATTGCGCATGTATTGGTGGAGACTCGGTTATTGGTCAATCTTTTGTCATATGTATAGCAGACGATAACGTACATATTTGTTTGTTGTCATCGTTGGTGACTCTAAACTTTCAACAGAAATTAATAGTTAATGTTTTTATTAATTATATAATAATGAATTAAATATGATTAACGGTGTTGGAAGATCTCTGATATTTCGATGTTATGTGAGACCCTTGATTATCGCCCAACAGAATAAGGCAGTGACTGGTTTAAATGACGTGAAATAGGTAAACAAACATTTTACAACTAATTTCTAAATAATCACAGACACTTTTTACAAAATATGTCAACTACAATAGGTAAGCATCTTCTAAATTACAATAATCGAAAATATTGTTCAGATTCATGCAGTAATGCGGTTATAAAATGAAAAATTGGAAGGTGATGTATAAAGCAAACGATATCATAATAGCTGTGCCATTGTGCCCGCTCTGCATGCTTCTGCCCTCTACTGGCCACTGGCTATAAGCACTTTTTGTAGCCTGTCAATGTTACTTTCCAACCTTTCCAATTTTTCATTTAAAAAATCTTTTCGATTATTGTAATTTAGAATCATTTAGAATGTGCTTGCCCGTTGTACGTTGGCAGGTTTTGTAAAAAGTGTGTCTGTGTTTCAGAGAAATATTAGTTGGAAAATGATGTTTGTTTACCTATTTCACGTCATTCCTTTAGTTAAAATTTATTTATTTAAAGTTTATATTTTTTATATTAAAAAAAATAATGATACAGGGACAAATAATAGATACAGTGATTTAATCAATAGTAAATTGCAAATTATTAAGTAATAAATATTATGTAATAGGTATTTAATTGTTAAATGTAAAGAATAAACTATAAGACGATAAGAAAATCTATTCTTCATACATATTTTATTAAGAGTAGCATATATTATTTTTAAATATTCACCAAATGATGAAACTAACAAATTTGTTGCATATTTTTATTAGGAAATGCATTTCTTGGAATATAATTTTTTTGCAGGTTATGTTTTATAGTTAGATTTCCCTTTTTAAATTATGCGCGGCGCAAGCGCCCAAATCAACCAATCCACGAGCCTCCACCTAATCATTTCCCTTTACCGATGATGTGTAACACCCCCCTCGTCTAAAGTAGGACTTTGTGCTGTGTCCATTTATTTCTTAGGTCCATGTCCAGTTTCCACTCTTTGTCATTTCTCGGGTCTTCTTTGATTTTTTTTATATATATAGAGACACTGTAAAAACCGTGACGCCAGGCAGAAGCCAAAATTTAAAAAAAAAATTTTTAATTTTAAAATTTTTTACAAAATTTTGTAAATTAACATAATTTCATTTTCCGAGAGAGGAGAATTAAATAGATGCCCTCTTCTCGTGACAAAAATTTAATTGGTGAGTGAGTTTTGCTAAATTTAGTTTCTCTTTCGTTTGAAATTCAATTTTTCAGTCATAAAATGACGAATACAAAAATTGAATTTGAACATGTGCTGGGGAATATGTCGGCTCCATGCCGGTAGGTTGAAATTTCGTGAAAATTTATGATAATGAGACCAATTATTGTTTTGTTACCGATTTAATTCTCGCGATTCATTCGATTAATTATTTTGTTTGTTATTTTCCGAAAATATGCCTTTTTTTTGTTCCCGCGTAATTCTTTACAAGATTCAATTAATTTATGTGTATTAGTAAATTGAAAATGTGCGATTTACCGACAAAACTCAACTTAACATTTAAATCGGTTAAATGATGAGATTTAAGAATTTTGAGTGTCTGAAAATTGAGAGTGTTCCGCAAGAATTCGGATAAATTTTGATTATTATTTATTTAGTATGTCAAATTTCGATAATTTAATTTCTTTTATGTGATTTTCCGACATTTTGTGATTTTCGTTAGCCATGATATAAAATCATGTAGTACAAATTTAAAGGGAGATTTTCTTTCGTTAATCAAGTGATAATAATGATTATTATTTAGGCTTACAAATTCAACTTTTCTCCTATTAAAATAAAATTTCGGAAACTTACACAGTAAACTGATTTTGTCTATTTGAGTTTGATTACTAATTAATTCTAATTATAATGTTGTTTATTTACTCGAATTTCGGATAAATTTAGATGTTTTATTTCGTAATTTTGTTCGATTTATTAAGTCAAATTTTATGAATTATGAAGATTGAACGATTAATTATTCAAGTCGTGGAATGTTTCAAAATTATATTGCGCTTTGTCTGTTATTATAAATACTTTCGATTTCTGAACTAAATTTTGTTAATAACAGTAAATTTTGAGAATTATTGAATTTAATGGAAATTTCAAATATAGGATTTTATTACAAATTTGGTTGTTTAATTTGCAAGAGAAACCTCAGCATAGAGAGATGAATCCTCCCCTTTTCCACTTATGTTAGCCGGACATTAAGTAAATCTTAAATTGAGACGATATAAATATTTAATTTTGGTTATGTTGGTTGTTACGACTGGTTCCTTTTGAACCTGGCGCCCAACACTATTTGGTTTGTTTCGGATTTGGTTATTCAGTAAATGAGTTAGAATTATTATTATTATTGTTAAGAAGAAAAAAATATTTTTTTTATTCGTCGAAATTTAAGATTGGAGTTGATAGTGCATAAAATTATCGGGCGAAATTATCCTGGTGGACTATAGTATTTTCCCAAATTAAACTTATCACATCACAATTGTAATACAATGGTTTTATGAATTTAATATTTGATAGATTCATAAAAGCCAATTGAATTACAATAGATGAGAAAAATGATAATAAGTAATAAAAAATAATATATTACCGTTGTTTTGAGAATTTTTCAAAACTAAAAAAATATAAAAATAAAAAATTTGTTAAATATGTAAAAGGATTTTATTCCTTAAACACTCTAGAAGAAAAACATCTTTAACCGAGTGAAAAAAAATTTTCTCTAGATTTTATATTAAATTTACGAAAAGTGGTTTTTTTCTCATTTAAAATACATAAGAAATTTGAAAGGCTTTGAGGCACGGGTTAATATTATTTTATAATGAAGAAAAAAAACAGGGGTATTTTTTTCCTAAAAACTTCAATTCCGGGGGGTGAGAGGAAAAAAATTCCGACTTTTTTTTTCTTAATGTATTTTTGGACCACCCTACTGTAAATGCTTTTGCAATTCCTTGGCAACTAATATATTTTTTTTTGCTTAGGGACTTTTGGGAAATCTGCCTACACATACCTTGGATTCCGCACTCCAAGGTTATGTGGGGTTGGTATGATAAAACAAACGGAAGTATAAAAGAAAGAAAAATAAATATATAAAATAGTAAATTTAATAAACTGGCGACCTACTGCCAGCCCGACCCACTAAAACCAATGGTGGTCCAATGATGGTTGCCAATTGCTTGGCCAAGAAAAAACCATTGGGCACCAAGCATGGCCCACTATTGAACTAATCGTTACCATTGGCAACTTCCCGTTGGGTATAATTAATTTTTTATTTTGTCGTCCACCATATTGGATCCGCCATTTTGAATTTTATAAAACTAATGTTAGATTCGTAATCAGCGACCCTTAAACCCCCGAGTAACCAGTTTCAAGCAAATTCGACAAATTTTGAAAAAATTTCCGCCATCTTGGATCCGCCATTTTAAATTTCGAAAAACTGATTTCAGATTCGTAATCAGCGACTTCAGAAACCTTAGGGTACCAAGTTTCATAAAAATCCATTAAAAAATTTTTTAACATGCACTTTTGGCCCAAACAGTGGAAATCTCGTTGACAGCCAAGGGGTTAAAAAATCTAAATTTTGAAACGAGAAAATACTTCTCCCAGTGCGTGTGTAAGAGAAACGGGTTTTCCTTTCTGATGCTTCAATGTTGGAGGACTCTGTCCATCCCAATTCTTCGTTTGATCCAAATTTTGCAAATATAAAAGCGCCTTCAGTCCAGTTATATAATCATCTATTACAGTAAAATCCTGATTTTGCACTGCACTGCAAATCTGAAACAATTAAATTCGAATTTCAAATACTCTTAATTTAGTTTCAAGAAAATCTTATTCTTCTTCATTTGTTTCAAAATAATTTCTCTTTTTTCCCTCTAGCGGTTTCGAGATTTTCAACCTATTTCTAACAAGTGATGAATAATTTTTGTATATTCAATATATGTGACCTGGACAGTGAAAAGGGACCTTACGTGCGAAAACAAGTTTTCGAGAAAACAGCAGTTAAAGTTTAACTTAGAAAAATCCTTGTAACTTTTTTTAATATTTATATTTTTCAATTAATTTAGGCTTATTTTCTTCACCGTGAATCACAGTATCAAAATAAAAAACATACAAGTAATTAAATTTTTTAAAATAATTGTTTATATAAATTAATAACAAACTCCCCAAACATAAGAAAAATAATCAAAAAGTTTTCTAAATAGCAACAATAAGTATAAATAAGTGACACATGTTTGTAAGGGTTTTTGAGGCCAGTATGATTACAAATATGATGTTAAATTGACAATTTGACAGTTGACAGCTGTCAACTTCTCTAAAAAGTGGTCGTTTTTATAAAAAAGACAGTAATAAGGTTTTTGAGGTCGTTGATTATGAATATGATATCAAATTTGAATTTAAACTGTTGACAGTTGTCAAAGAAACTGTCAACTTTTCAAAATAATAAAAAATTATCGTCTTCGTTATTTTAATTTGTATAATAACAAAAAATTAATTTTTTTCGTATTTTTACTCTTGTTTCTTTTGACTTAAAAAATTTTTTTTAACACTTCTAATCAACTTTTGATTTTTTGGTTTTCACCATCTTAAAGAGCGTTTTCAAACTCTATCCGAATCAACAAAAAAGTAAAAAATGATTTTTTGACACGTAAGGTCCCTTTTCATAGACCAGGTCACATATACCTAAATACAATTGTAAACGTACAAAAAATATCGAGTGGTCCGAAGCTGTTCAAGAAAAATATAATTCGCAGTAAGTCATCGAAATGAATTATAAAAGTGTTAGCAAACGTGAATATTTGTTGGTGTTGAACTTTGATGGGCAGAAATGTAAAAGAAAAAAAAAATTCGAAACTTTGAAGAACGTTTACAAAAGGACCTCGTGTGGTAGTTGCGAGAAAGCCCTCTTTGGAAAAATTTACCCTCCTACCGTTGTGTTTTTCTCTGTAAATGAAAATTTGTGAAAAAAAAATCCTTCAATGATTTTCCGTCAAAATGTTCACCTGACAAATAAGTCCAACGCACAATTGGTTCGCGAACGACATGCAATGCATGAGGTAGAAAAGGACACAGATTTATCTCTGTCCTTTTCTAACTCATGCTTTGCGTTCGCGAATGACATTCGCGAAGTAGTTGTGCTTAGCCCTATAATAATTGACGCCATATAATGTGAATTTAATTGTCAGATTTCGACTGAATAATTATAACAGTGACTTTTAACACTCGATTTTTAAACAGGGTTGCCACAAAATACTGATTTCAAAATTCCATGACTTTTCCAGGTTTTCCAGACCCTTTTTTAAAAAATTCCAGACCCAAATGTAAAACTGTTTTAATCAAGTTGTAGCTAGTTTGGACGAAAAATACAATTAAATTACCAATTAAATAATTCATTAATTTTGTAAATATTTAAAATTAATTCTATATTTTAAAATAAACCAAAAAATAGAGAAAATTAAAGTTACTCAAAATTTTTATTCTGTTTAGAATTTTTTACAATTAACAAACGAGGATTCTAAACATCTAAGTACAAAATATTTTGATTTATAAAATGATTTTAAAAGCCAACATTTTTTTCAAGTTATGTCTTAAAACTATAGTACATAAATACAAAAGCTATTAATTTTTCTTAAGTCTGGTCAGTTCTGATAAATTATTATAGCTTGTAGACTTTCATGAGAAAGTTCAACTTTGTAACAAAAATAAACTCTAATTATTATGATAGAGTTAATACTGAATATTCATTCATTAAAAAGTAATAAAGCATTTAAAATGAAACCTCAATAAATACATTTCTTATTGATTATTCTTAAAATAATTTAAATTCCTTTACTTTAATTGCAACGATAGAGTTAGTATGTTATCATCGATTGAATTATTTTGGTTTTTGTATTCAATCGCGAGTTTTCTTTTTTGTTCCTGAAGCTCTTTTAATTTTTCATTCAATTGCTTTTTTTCGAAGGCCTTTTCACGTGCAGCACATGCAACTTTCTTTTCCTTCTCAAGTGCAGCAGCATATTCTCTTCGAGAAGAAAGCACTCTGTCTATCATTTTCTGCGAAATGTTAACTTTTTGTATACCGCCCTCCGCTACAACACCATCGTAAACTTGTCGATGAGCAACCAGCGAATTTTTGTTTTGATTTTCAACTTCCATTTGTCTATTCACGCTAAAACCTCTTTCGACAAACGCATTTCCGTGGCTTATTAAAAGGACTAGTTTTATACATTTTTTCAGATCAGGTGAACAATTGTTGGAATTTAAAATCGTGATCCAGAAAGTGTCAAGGCGATCTGATCGTTTGTAATTATTGCATTCTTTCTTTACGCAACGCTTAGCAACCAGAGATACAAAATCTTTTTTAATTTTATTACATTCTTTCGAACTTAACCAATTTTTTTCTGAAAAACAAGAAAGTGTTGTATCTAATCGTCTACTTATTGTAGAAGAAGAATGATTCACAATCACAAAAGGATCGAAACACGATATTCCTTTGCACAAAGCGTATTTAAGAGGTGATTTGTCTAACAATTTCGTACACATAGTTTTCAGAAATTTTATACAATCGTTTTTAAAAAATAATATTTCTTTTTGTGATGCCGTTTTCGCCTTTTTAAGTTCTGCATTCACCGAAAAACTATCTTGAAATTGAATATTTGCAGCCACTTTCAAATTTTCTTGACAACTGAGATCTATCTTGGAAACATTCGTTGCTTTGTCGAGAACTTCTTTTTTAATAAAAATTTTCATTAAATCTATAATTATTTCCTCAATCGATGAAAAAAGCAATGGAGCCATTGGTTTTTCTGTTTGAAACTCCTTTAAAAACGGTTCCAGAATTCCAGCTACGAATCCGAAAAAAGCGAGTTTAGTAGCAAGTAAGTTGTCCTCTAGAGAATTTTTTATGATCTGATAGCTCCCACATTTCATACTTTTTTCCTTTTTGTTTTTGCAAATTCCATCTACATAGCTTTTTAGATGAGGAAGGATTTTAATTGCTCTTTCAGCAGTTTCTTTGTTGCACAGCCATCTAACAGAACAAAATTTTAATGCAAACTCATCAGATCCTGAAAATTCCGTGTAGTCTTGTTGTCTAGCAGACGAATCCTTGAACAAATAGTATATTGCTCTGAGGAATTCAGCAAGTTTCCACTGTGTAGCCTTAGCACCTTCCTTGAACGCATTGTTATTGGTGTGCAAACCGCAAGTGCCCATAAATAAAAACTGGGGCGATTCCGGGGATTTGTCAGAAATCAATTCGTTTTCCAAATCTTTAATGAATTTCAGATTTACCCTTGGACCATCAAGAGAAAGATTCAAAAGCTTTTTAAGCATGAATGGTACGAGTGCAGACAAAAAAGCCTTTAGAATATCAGCAGCGGTACAGTGACCGAGAAACGATGAACGATAATATCTAATACAAGTTTGGTCTGTATCCTCATCCCAATATCCAATTGCAAAATCCATTTGGGTACTTTTCAAACTTTTGTTGAAGCTTTCATCAAAATAGATGACGATTGCATCACTTGCACGGGCTTTGACTAGAAGGTTATCCAAGAAGTATGGAGCAAGACCATGGTTAATCACGTAAGATAGTTTTGTTCGACCTAATTGCATTCCAGCAGCTTGTGGGTTGTTAGGGAACAATGAAGAAAACAGTTCTGTGCATTTTCCAGCAGTTGACATAGGCATATGCAACATAACTGTTGCCATTGCCCACACAATTTCAGCTTTGATAACGTCTTGTTTTATCAAAAACTATGATAGTCCATACGATTTCTGAGTAGGTGCAGCTCTCTCGATATTGTCCCTTCCAGATTTTGACTGATCTGCAGTTCTTCTTTCACTCTCGTGAATATCAGTAACATTCTGTGAAACAGAAAAAATTCGTACATGCTTAAAATAAGAAAAAAAATTACACTACCATTGGGAATTATCGGTACGACTGCACGCGCACTGCCCAAAAACATACCAATCTTTAAATCACGATTTTTTTTTGTAAATACAAATGTCACAAAATTAACAAATATACCATTCGAAAGATGGTAAATTTTTTTGGAAATTTTTTCAACCCCTGCACATTTTTTAAAAAATTTGAAACTTATATACATGTAATCATTCAAGTCTCATCATTAATTTAAGACCAAAAAAGTTTTAAAATCTTATTCGGTTCGTGAGATATCATTATAAACGTCCGAGCATGTTTTTTGACAAATGCATTGAATTAGTCGATATTGTACGTTTTTTGGCTGAAAATGCTCTGCTGTTTATAATGATATCTCGATAACCGATTAAAATTTTTCAATTTTTTTGGTCTTAAATTAAAGATGAGACTTGAATGATAACACCCATTCAAGTTTCATATTTTTTCTACAATTTTTAAAAAATGTGCAGGGGTTGAAAAAATTTCCAAAAAAATTTTATTTTTAAAATTTTTTTGTCAAATTTGCCGATTGTTGCAAATTTTGTATAAATTATAAAAATTTTCAGTTATGTATCATTAATCGCAGAATTTAATAATCTTTCGAATGGTATATTTGTTAATTTTCTGACATTTGTATTTACAAAAAAAATCGTGATTTAAAGTTTGGTACGTTTTTAGGCCGTGCGCCTGCAGTCGTACCGATAATTCCCGACGGTAGTGTATGTTTTAAAAATAAATTTTATTTTAAGATTATTTTATTTTATTTATTTTAAGTTGGTTTTCAAGGTAAACTTTTTATTGTTAATATTTAATCTCACGCCTCAAAAAAAAGATAAAAAATAAGTCAAAAGAGAAAAATAAAAAAAATATAATTAATACCTGATTTTCATCAGTTGTTATTCTCGATTCTTCAGGAACGCCAAACATGCTAATGTTCAAGCTGCTATTAATGTCTAGCACCGCCTTTTTATGCTTTTTCCCTGATATGTGACTGTCTAGTGCTCCTTTTCCCATATTACTAAGGCCAAAATTAGTGTGGCAAATAGTACAATGAGCTGCATGAATATTGTCAGGAACTCGCTTGATACATTTTTCATAGAGAGGGTTAGTCAGCCAGTTGTCTTGAAAAGATGTCTTCTTTGTAGAAGGCATGGTAGTCTACTGATACAATTGTAAAAATTATAGAAATGTTATATGGCATTGTTATATTAAGGATGTTTAATGAAGTAAAAGTCAAATATACTTTCACAAAAAAACCGAACTAAAAATAAGTCGCATATCAGGTTCATTTTGAGTAGGCGTGCTTCAAAATGAGCCTAATATACGACTCATTTTGAATTGACTTCATATTGCACAAAATACGCTATTCTGATTTTATAGTAATTACGCACATACATGTCTTATTATTTTTAAGTGTTTTGATTTATATTTTTTTTCATTTTTTTTGGTTTGTTAGAAATTTAACATCGTTAGACATCCTGAATTTGTTTTATAACCTCAAAAATCGCAAACATGCATTACACATTTTCATGCACCTCAAAACTTGATTGCAAGTCAATAGTATAGATATACATATTAAGTTTCTTATGATGCACTTACCTATTTTGTAGATTCACAGAACGAAAAAAATACTGCACATTTACTCTCATTAAAATTTGTCAACCGCCAAATGACTGCATTTTCGCTTTATTAGCATATTATTACACTTTATCAGTATTGGTAAAACCGACGTTTTCATAATAATCATCTGTACTCAAGCTCGATTTACAATATGTACTTTAGTCTTTACGCATGAATTTTACACAAGGGCGGAAAAAATTGGACCAATAGAAACGGAGATTTAGAAACGCACTTTAAGCGCTAAATTTTAAACCGAAAAGTTGTAATGTCAACTTGAAAATTTGAAATTGTCATGATTCAAATAGAGGGAATTAATTTTTTAGTACGAGATTTTATAAAATTCCCTGACAATTCCAGGTTTTCCAGGTTTTCCATGACTCGAAAAAAATTCCATGACAATTCCAGGTTTTCAAGGTTTTCCAGGTCTGTGGCAACCCTGTTAAAAATTTTTTAATTTCAGTTTGAATTATTTACAAATTAATTTTTAATTTGGAAAAACTTTACTTTTAAATTCTAGAATTTTTTGTTTGGAGAATTATTATTAAAAATAATTTTAGGTACTAATAATTATTTTTATTTAGGGCATTTCCATAAAGTTAAAAATTTTAATTTGGTTAAAAAAGGTAAATAAATGAATTCCACTGAAGAAAATACATCTAATTTTATGATTCAAGAATTCTTTTTAAATAAAATAATTTAAAAACTATATTTTGAGCCATTTTTATACGCTATATGAGTACAAGTGTAAATTCATCTTGCACTAAGAGAGTTATTTGAAAACAATATTTTACTGATTTACTGGCAGAGTATAAATAATTTTTCACTTTCATAAAATACTAGATATTCGAAAGAACTCTATAAAAGAGTTTTTAAATAATTTTCCTGTAAATTTACTATTATTTAATGTAATTTAAAACTTTTAAGCAACTGCCCAGATAGCTCGTGGGCCGATTGATAGGACCGAGCGGCAGGCTAGAACGCACACGGAAAGAAAAAGTCTAAAGAATATTTTAATATATTATAGAAAAGTTGGACAAGATGGACAATTTATAATATTTATTTGATTTCCTGAAAATTATTTCAAGATGTCTAAGAAACTTTATGTTGCGTATGATAAAACGTTTGAAATGTATTAAAAAAATTATAAATTTTAAATATTCTCATATAATAGGAAAAATGTTTTTAACTGTCGTAAAATTATTATTATATTTTATGAAACTATCAATATACAGAAGTAAAATTATTTTAATATACTTATAAGAAAGATGAGTTCAGATGTGTATTCTAGACAAGTTTAAAAAAATTATTATACTGTATGAAATATTTTGAAGAATCGCGTACGCGTCAGTTGCGCAGTACTCTGCTGCGCATATAAATATTCCACATATACCAAACGCACGCGTATCGCGTAGACGCGTAAGGCTTGCGTATGCGTATACTATACGCATACGCAAGCCTAAAGGCCTTTCTCCAATAGGTTTTGAAAAGTGTGCGAATGACTGCGTTGCGTTGATTTTAGCATGTGTTGCTATAGCAACCGACGCAGACGCAGTCATTCGCACACTTTTTAAAACCTATTGGAGAAAGGCCTTTAAGGCCTTTCTCCAATAGGATCCAAAAACTTTGCGTTTGTCTGCGAATGACTGCGTTGCGTTGATTTTAGCATGTGTTGCTATAGCAACCGACGCAGACGCAGTCATTCGCACACTTTTTAAAACCTATTGGAGAAAGGCCTATACGCGTCTACGCGATACGCGTGCGTTTGGTATATGTGGAACCAGCATGAAAGAGTTTGCCTTGACCACGTGTTCGCGCAGACGCAAATATATGCTCCTGGAGGTATATCCGTTTATGCGCGTGGAGTCTTATATTTAAGGCTTACCTTGTAAACTCCTTATATGTAAATTGTGCTGTAATCTTATCGATGGATATGATCCAAAATATCATGCTAAAAATCCTGATGAAGTAATAGTGTCAGTAACTCAATGGGCTCTTAATGAAGGTTTCTGTTATAAAGTTGAATTTAAATGGAGTTGATTTAAATGAGACCTTTTTTACTTCACGATTTTCTGAAATCTACTCAAGAGTCTTATTTTCAAAACTCTATTTCTACTGCTAATGGGAAATGTATTGTTTTACAAATTGACTATGCAGAGAATTTTGCTTTAAAACATCAGAGAGAAATTCAATCTGCTCATTGGAATCATTCTTATAGTGTACAATTTTCACTGCTTATGCTTGGATTGATGAAAGTCTAGGGAAAAGTTATGCTTTAGTTTCTGATGATTTGAAACACGGAAAGATCAGCGTTTTTAAAAATTTAGAGTTTCTTTTTGATGATCTGGTGGAAAGTTCAATAGACATTGAAGAAGTAAAAATATTTTCGGATGGAGCCAGCCAATTTAATCAGCGTTTTACGCTGTCTCTTCAAAAATAGCTACGGTGTTAAAATTTCTTGGAATTTTTTTGCAACTAGTCACGGCAAAGGCGTTGTTGACGGATTAGGTGCGACAGTAAAAGGAGCAGTTTGGAGAAGAATTAGAGCAGGAGAAAATGTTAAAACGGCTTTACAGTTTACTAATGTAGCTCAAAAAGCGTGCTCCAATATGAAAATTGCTTTTATATCTAAACAAGAAATTGACGAAAATGAAAATGAGCTTGAGGAGCACTGGTCTGTAGTACAAAAAATTCCACTGTTGCAAAAAAACATTTTATTCGAGTAGTAGATAGTTTAAAAGAATATATATCGAATGTAATGTGTAACCTATAATAACAACGTTTAATAAATTTTGTTTCAATTACGTTCAATAAACATATTTTATCAATTATGACAGTTAGTAATTTTTTTCCGAATGTATCTAAATTTTATATTTTCATAATTAATTTATATAACCTTTCAATAATACATTTTGACATTTGTGTATACAAATCCCTATTAAAAAATTGAAAAAAATCCGTGCGTCACAAAGTCAAGTCCGTGAGTCATGATGCTTAAAAGAGTGAAAATACTACAAAATTTATTAAAAAATCATTTATAATTGTTTCTCTGTATCCTTCTGTTTATGTTAGTATACATTAAATATTTTTAATACTTCAGAATTCGTAGAATATTCATATATTATAACAAATTATTGAAAAGTGTGTCCTGAAAATGTCCGTGCGTCACTCTAAATAAATTAACAAAAAAGGAGGGATAGAGAAATGAAAAAATATTTTTAATATAAGTTTTAAAAAGATCAGCTAATTAGATTTAAGGTATGCAATATTATTTTGTATTTTAAGTTTATTTGAAAGTTTCAAATAAGCTAGATTAGTAAAAAGTGTCGAACAAACGTCCATGCGTCACACGTAGAAATGCCCTTTATTTATTTTTTAATTTCTTTTTTGAATTTAATTCGAATTATTTGTAAGTTAATTCATGATTTGGAAAAATTTAGTTTTTGAATTCTAGAATTTTTAGTTCAGAAAAAATATTAAAATAATTTGACTGTTTATAAAATTTATTTGTTTTCTTTTATTCTTTTTAAATAATATTATAATTTAATTTGAATTATTTCCGAGTTGATCGCCGATTTGGAAAAATTTAGTTTTCTTGAATTCTAGAATTTTTAGTTCAGAAAAATATTACTAAAATAATCATTATTAAATTATTTTAATAGTGTCACTATTATTATTGACATATTAATTTTACTACTATTATCGAAATAATAATTAAGGAAATTATTATTTCTATAATAGGGGAGACTGGGGCTAAATGTTAAACTTTAAAAACAATTAAAATTCATTATCTTTCGAACGGAAATAGTTAGAGCATTGCAATTTTGATTATAGAAGGGTGTTATCGCTCTAAATAAATGTCCGAAGTTATGTGACATTCTGTTCATTTTTGTGGTGTCCATAATATGAAGTGTGTTTTGACCCGACATTTGTAAATTTTTGTAAAAGCCCATAATTTTTTTTTTTAAATTTTAATTTATTAACTCTATAACTGTAGGGGAACATAGTCGAGGTCGGCCCACTTTTTGACTTTTGTTTATAACTTTTTTTTAAAATGAATTTGGACAATTGAAGTATATGGAACATCTTTTCTGTACAAAGTAAATTGATTGGTTTTAAAATGAAAAAGTTATAAAGATTAAAAAAAAAATTTGTAGTCTAGGTTGGTCCTTACAGTCAAGGTCGGCCATGTTTAAAATTCAAAGGGCATTAATCGTTAAAAAATAAAATAACATGTTTGGAGTTACGAAAAATTGATTCTTTATTGTTTACAGCTTGTAACTTAATGAAATAACAAAATAATAAAAATAAATATAAATAAAAAAAATTGCACTGAAATATTAATAAAATTAAATAAAAATATTAATAAGATGATCAATTATATTATGAGTTATACAGAATTGCAGTTTTTGCAAATGAACTAGCTCGTCCTCATCTTTGCGCATTTTAAACACAACGTGGCCGACCTTGACAGAAGGTAACATTACTGAATTGTTGTAACCAAAAAGAAATACGTTTCGGGATTCGATTTTTCACTTTGATTTTCTTTCAACCATATGAGTCCCACAAAATTTCTGGATGCTTGCCTTGACGATTCAATTTTTTTTCATCTTTTATTAAGGAGGGAAACCTAATTGCAACTTTCAAAAAATTTATTTTTAATTTTTTTAATTTTCTTAAAGTAAATATATTTAGAAATTTTTTATTATTTTTTCTATTATTATATGACTCTTTGTGACTTTAAAAAAAAATTTCTGCTGAACAAAAAAAAAATAAATTGAAACTTTAAATGCGTTTTTCTCAAAATCACATTTTTTATGATTGCGTGCAGTCTAACTTAAACAAATATTTACCGATTATAATGAGATTTGAAAGTTTTATTCTTTATAAAATTACGAAGAATGTGAACCAACATTTAAGGTGATATCACGATTTTAAGGGTGTTTTTTTGTGTAATTAGTGTAAAAAAAATTGTGAAAATTCAAGAAAAAATTTCAAACACCTTCAAAATTTAAAACTTTTATTATTTTTACCTAAATTGAGGTTCATATTCTTAGAAAATAAGTTAAGAATGTAAGAACATTTTTTTTTAAATTTTAGTTAAAAATAAAAATTGCTACACGTCACGCAAGTCGAGAAAAAATATCAGGACCATCAGTGGTTATGACAGCATATCTGCCTTATTTCTGGTTAAAATAAATCAAAAGAATTTATAAACATTGTTTAAAACACTAATAAAAAGATGCCTAAATTTAATTGAATTTTAATTTATATTTCCCTTCCCCCAAAAATTTTTTAAAAATCCATAAAAATGAGCCACCTAATGTGGTTTCCCCCCTTAATGATTTTTCACATGATGCACAAACCTTTTTTTGAGCTTTTTTTGTATCAACGATGATTTTTCACATGATGCACAAAACTTTTTTTGTACCAACGTCACAGAAAACACAATTTTCGATTCTTCGAAAATGTAATTGAACAAAAAGTTAGGTTTTACTAAGCCAAGTTTCGATAAGTATGCGCGTAGGTGGCGCTAGTGAACTTGACAAAAAAACGCGAATGGCCTACCTAGACAGTGGTCCAACCTCGACTACACTCGACTATACTCCCCTACTACACACGGAGAGAAATCTGCTGCTAATATTACACGAAAAA
Source organism: Leptopilina syphax (assembly GCA_032872505.1). Lineage (NCBI taxonomy): Eukaryota > Metazoa > Arthropoda > Insecta > Hymenoptera > Figitidae > Leptopilina > Leptopilina syphax. The sequence goes on from JAVJHT010000017.1 coordinate 262,385, forward strand.
GCACATTACTTAAATTGCTTAACGTTTCTCTTATATTTTTAGCATGGATTCATATACTTATTGTAAATATACTTTCAATGCAATAAGCATAAGAGACGTTAGCTAATTTTGCACGAAATCTTTATTATAAATACAAAGAGAACGTGCTATAAAAGTATTAGATTCTTCTTATAAGAATCGCTCGAACTCCGACTGATTTTCAGGCGGACTTTATACAACACAATCTTACCTGTGTATACGCACATATAACTAATACACACATATATTTCTCTCTCTCTCTCTCTCTATTTGATATAATAGATAATATTTATTTAATAGTAAGTCCCAGTAAAAAAAGAAGTATTGAGTGGAGCGTTTAGGAATTGAGTGAAGCTCTGAGCCAATACGGATTCGAGTAAAAACCGTATTAGGACGTTTGACTCAATCTTTTTTTCATCCGCCGAATACGGTCTTATTTTAGCATTAAAATTAAAATCACATGACCAGAGTACACATTATAAATTGAAAGCACAATTGTCCTGGAATGTAAAAATGCCGATTTCGATAAGAAATAGTGAATATTTGTTAAAAATTGGTAAAAGCAAAGTTTGACAAGCGCGACTGAATTTACCATGTGAATAAATGAAGTGGTAAGTTTAAATGGACGGAATGGACTAAAAGAAATCTACTTTTACCGACAGAAAGTTCCTAGAGAATTGTGGTAAATTCAACAAAACAATGAAATTTCATTGTTTTACAATTCTCTAGGAACTTTCTGTCGGTAACAGTAGATATCTTTTCGTCCATTTAAACTTACCACTTCATTTATTCACATAGTAAATTCAGTCCCCGGTAAAAAGGCTTGAATAAAAAGGTATTAAAAATTATTTCATCATCAATAAAAAGAAGAAAATTTTAAATACTTCTGAATTCCTTTTTTGTCCGCTAAATTTAATACTTCTATTAAGTCAAATTCTACTATAAAATGAATCCTTTTCAATGCCCAAAGTTTACAATATTAGAATGAATACTTTTTAATCACTTAAAGTGGAATAAATTTGATCTATCTAATGCCTTTTAATTCCTTGTAAATCAAATGCTTGCTGATGACAAAACAAAAATTAACCAATCAAAATCCAAGTTACTTGAGAAAAGAATGAAAAAAGAAAAGAAAATGGCTCTGTTTATTGACAGTTGTAATGTACTTGACTTTGTAACTAGTGATAAATGGCGTCAACTGCGACTGTCCACGTACATATAATCGGGTGCAAATAAAATCCCACATAGCACCGAGAATTTTTCTAAACTGTCTAAACTAGACAGGATCTAGCCCAGCGAGGTTATAAATATTGCGTAGTAAAAGTCATGGAGAATGTGAGATTATTTGAATGTCCGTATAATAAGGAAATATTGAATATCAAACTTGAGCAAAAATTTTAAGGCCAACGCAGAATAGATCTGTAACCGGAATCGCAATCGTAAGCGTAAGAATGAGTTAGAGAAGGATAAACAATATACCTATCCTTCTTTAACTCATTCTTACGGTTACGCTTACGATTGCGGTTCCGGTTACAGATCTATTCTGCGTTGGCCTTTACTGTGAATAATAACTTGACATAATCAGGCAATATTGTATCAATGTTGCATGCAATATTCGCCCAATTATTAAATTTTCGTCTGCAAATATAAACTGAAGGCCAACGCAGAATAGATCTGTAACCGGAACCGCAATCGTAAGCGTAACCGTAAGAATGAGTTAAAGAAGGATAGGTATATTGTTCATCCTTCTCTAACTCATTCTTACACTTACGGTTACGATTGCGGTTCCGGTTACAGATCTATTCTGCGTTGGCCTTGAGCGATTTTCTGTCAAGTTTCAAGAAATTTTTGGTGCTGTGTGATTTTTATGTAAATCACGTATAATGTAAAACTTTTATTAAAACTTTATTTAATTTTAATTATTACTTTCCTTTATTGCACTTACTCATAAAAAATTGACTTCCTGAGCATCACATTTTCCATAAATACCTATATTTAAAATTGAATACCTTTCTACACCTAACCTAAAATTATGTGCTTTTCAATTCCTTTTTTATACCTTGGTCCCCTTGGTAAACGTTTATGTGACGATATTAAAGGGAATTAAAAATCTTTTATTTGTATACTTTTATTTGGAATTCAAAACTCAGGACAAAAAAGGAATTAAAAGGAATTCAATTTTTTCAATACTTTTTAATGCAAGCCTTTTTACCGGGTCGCGCTTGTCAAACTTTGCTTTTATCAATTTTTAACAAATATTCACTATTTCTTATCGAAATCGGCATTTTTACATTCCAGGACAATTGTGCTTTCAATTTATAATGTGTACTCTGGTCATGTGATTTTAATTTTAATGCTAAAATAAGACCGTATTCGGCGGATGAAAAAAAGATTGAGTCAAACGTCCCAATACGGTTTTTACTCAAATCCGTATTGGCTCAGAGCTTCACTTAATTCCTAAACGCTCCACTCAATACTTCTTTTTTTACTGGGGTATATTAGTTAAAAATTATTGCATTTTTATTCGTATTTGAATGTATGGAATGTATAAGCAACATGTGAAAATTGTTAGGTTATGTTATTGCAAACGTCACCGCGTTGTTCGCGTTCCCTTCGTCGAAATCATCCAGAGAAATATATATGTGTGTGAGTTATATGTGCGTATACGCAGGTAAGATTGTGTTGTATAAAGTCCGCCTGAAAATCAGTCGGAGTTCGAGCGATTCTTATAAGAAGTATCTAATACTTTTAAAGCACGTTCTTTTTATATTTATAATAAAGATTTCGTGCAAAATTAGCAGCTGCTTTTTGTTTTTATTGCATCGAACTCTCCGTTACATTAAATAGATGATTTCGTATATAAATTATTATAACCTCAAACTAAAATTCTATTCAGCAGTGACTAATAAAATTTGTAAAGATTCTGCAAGCAATAATAGTAGGGCTGCCACCTTGGCCGGTTTTCGCCGGCCTTGCCGGCTGAAACAAAGCTTGTTTCCCATGTATTGACACCCCCCTCCGTTTGGTAATGCATAGACGGCCGGCTGAAACGTCTGGAAAAGGTGGTGAGCCTAAATAATAGCAACAGATTTCTCTCCGTGCAGCTATTGTTAAATAAACACAGTTAATACAATATGTGACGACCCAGATGGTCTTATCTTTTTTTTTAATGAATAAGTTGTTCTTTTACCCGAGTTCATTCAAATTCGCGCGCCAAAGTAGCGCGCATGAATGCACTTAGCAGACAACTTGCACGACGCCGGCGAGACTTGTTGCTCCCGCCAGATAGATGCGAGCAGTATATGGTTGAGTCCACAATAGGCACTTTTCTTAAAGCGATGCATACCCTCTACATCGATTTCCATTGTTCGAACAATAGAAATCGATGTAGAGGGTATGCATCGCTTTAAGAAAAGTGCCTATTGTGGACTCAACCTATGGCCCAAGAAGACTATATACAGGAGAAGCAACTATAGGTTTGTCGTGGGGCCGTTTTACGGGAACAGGGTTGGCATGAAATGAGTTGCGCCAAAAGTGAATTTGGGCTCTGCGCACGCAAGCTGTCTGCTACATCAGCTGATATATGTCATTAGTATGTGCAGAACCCAAAATTCATTTCTTGCGCAACTCACTCCACGCCATCCTTGTTCCCGTAAAACAGCCCGTAACTCTCTATACAATTGGAACGAAGTTTGCTCTCCTGTATATAGTCTTCTTGATATGGCCACTTGAAAATTTCAACAGGCCAATAAAGAAGAAGAAGATAAATGCGAGCCTTTTGCGAGATTACACTGTAAGATTGCCGCGCTGTAGTTATCGCCACTACGATACTGTATTCGCGCCTTTTTTTTGCCACACAAAAAAAAATTTGTGTTCTGACCCAGAGGTCTCACTATGTGTACTTTATGTTTTTGGGGTCGCTGAATCCGAATCCGAGGTCCATTTAACCCTATCAGTTCAGGGTTTTGATATAACCTTAGAAAACCAATATGGCGGACACCTTTTGAAAAAATTCATCGGATTCGCTTGAAACTCGTTACTCGGGGGTTTTAAGGGTCGCCGATTACAAATTTGATGTCAGTTTTCAAAAATTCAAAATGGCGGATCCAATATGGCGGACACTTTTTTGTAAAATTCATCGGATTCGCTTGAAAATCGTTATACTCAGGGGTTTTTGGAGTCGCCGATTATGAATTTAATGTCAGTTTTCAAAAAATCAAAATGGCAGATCCAATATGTCTGTGTCAGCCATATTGGATCCGCCATTTTGAATTTTGAAAAACCGACATCAGATTCGTAATCAACAACCCCAAAAACCCCTGAGTAACGATTTTCAAGCGAATCCGATGAATTTTACAAAAAAGTGTCTGCCATATTGGATCCGCTATTTTGAATTTTTGAAAACTGACATCAAATTCGTAATCGGCGACCCTTAAAACCCCCGAATAACGAGTTTCAAGTGATTCCGATGAATTTTTTCAAAAGGTGTCCGCCATATTGGTTTTTTGGGGTTATATCAAAACCCTGAACTGATGTGGTTAAATGGACCTCGGATTCGGATTTAGCGACCCCAAAACATAAAGTACACATAGTGAGACCTCTGGGTCAGAACACAAATTTTTTTTTGTGTGGCTGTGTGATTAATAAACGTTTTGTTTAATAATTTTCTAGTGACTTGTTCCTTTTATGTGATTACTAATCGACGTTGTCTAGGATTAGCCGCCACGAGGATCATCCGTCGACCGGTAAGTTGGCTCTGTTCCATTCACTCTTTCTTCTGGCCGATTGGACGACTACTTGGTAGCCTCTCTGAAGTCGGTTCTACAATGAGCACAGTTGTTCGTGTTCACTATCGTGAACGTGTATGTGCTCCATGCTAAACTATATGGAACGCCATACAATCGCCATACTCGCTCGCCGCTGGAACTTTCGCTCAAGTTTTGTGCCTCCCGTCTCGAGTCGTTCCCATCCCCGAAAACTCTTTAAAATTACCATTGCTTTTAACTTAATTCTCGCGACCGGGTTGTCACAAATAATAATTCAGAATAAATGTTCTGTTTCTAAATATAAATTTCGGTAAATTTTAAATATTGATATTAAATTCAATATTAAAATAAAATTAATCAATGGTGTTATTTTTGTGAATTTTTAGAACCTGTATGGCTGAAGCTCCACAATAGAAGAATTGTAAAGCAACTTCGGCTGAGTCAATGCCTCCGGTTGCAAGAATTGGAAATCTGGGTAAACTATTAGCAATTGCAGAAACTGCTCTCAATGCCATTGGTCGAATTGCATTTCCTGAGACGCCTCCGTATGTTGTTAATTTATTTCTACCAACTACTGGCCACGGTGATCCATCTCCATGTAGTCCCATTAACCCCGAAACTGTGTTAATTGCAGTGACGCCGTCGGCTTTTCCTGAACGGTAAAAATTATCATTTTATTATTCTTTGAACGATTTTTCTCAATTTTCATTATTCTTAGAGAAAAAAAAATTAATATTATCAATTTTTTTTAATTGATAGAAAGTTAATCTATTTCTATTTCTCAAATAGAAATAGATTTGTAAAATTTATAAAAAATAAATTAATTATTTTTAAAAAATGTTTAGGTACTAAATAGTGTTTACTAAATTAAAAAATTATTAAATAAATAAATTTCGTTTTTTAGAATGGATTGTAATTTTTTCCTGCGATCTTCAATTACCTTCAAAAGCAGCTTTTGCAATTATAACAACATCGGTGATATTCGGCGTTATTTTCACGAAAAATGGTATTTTCACAGCATCTCGCACCCATAGGGAGATATTTCTCACTAATTCTGGATCCTGAAAAAGTATTTCAAAATTGACAGAAATATGATTTTTTAATTTAAAAAAACGCTTTGAAAAAAAATTTTTCAAATCGGGTGTTTAAAATTATACACTACCGTCCGTGAGTATCAGGACGCCCCTTTTTCATGAGTAGAAAAATGCTTAAAACGTAGAAAATAAGAATGACAAACATTTTTCGTATTTTTTCCTGAAAGCTAATAAAATTATGAAAAGACTGACACTTGACCGAAGAATTTTCGTTGACTATTCTGTCAGATACAAAAAAAATACTGGATTTTGCATGCTTTTCGTAATTTTTTAATTTCTCGAAAACTAATTAACTTTTATTAGCGCTCTTGGTCTTGTTTTAATCTCTATTTAATGTAGAATTTAAATTATTAACTGGTATTGTGAAATAAATTTTTTTTTAAAATTTGAAACCGTAAAAGTAGGATTAAAAAAAACCGCTGCCAAGTTGTATATTTTTATAATTTTGGTGTTCATTTCATGAACACTTTTGCTTCCTCATAAAAATAATAATAATTGAAATATAAGAATTACTTTTTATAAAAGGGTTAAAAATCATTAAATCTTGGTCCAAAAAATGTGTTTTTATATATTATATAAGATGGTAATAATAGTTAAATAATTACACATAAGTTAATAAACAAGAATGTTGAAAAAATGATATTTTCCACAATTCTTGATTTTTCAAATACCAATAATTTCATAATTTCTGCCCGAATCAGGTCAAATCGAAGCGTTTTTTAATGCTCTTCAAGTTGGTAATAATTTTTTGAAGTTACTTTTACATAATTTAAAAAAATTTTTATAAAAGTCTTATTTTTCAAAATTTTAGACTTTTAAAAGTTTAATATCTCCGGTTAATATGGACGAAAAATGTTCAATTAGGGCTTAAAAGATGCGTCTGAAAAAACTCTACAAAACTAAATACAAAATAAAACTAAACTTCTACATTTTTCAACAAAATTTTCAAAAAAGTCCCGAGTCGAACTTTTAGACCTGCTTACCTCCTGGTAAGTATAATTTAACCCTAACCTGCACCTAACAAACCCTTGGTGTTTTTTTCCTCCTGCGTAAGTTCTATTTGACTCTGACAACTCCTTTTTAAGTCCTAATTGAACCTTAAACCCTGTATTGCTTCTACCACATTCTTACGCAATAGGAAATGTTACGCGCGGTACAAGATATTCAACTTATTATTGTTTTGCAAATACAAAATTTTTCATTTTGAAAATTTCACGAAAGAATTCAATTATTTTCTAAAATTTTAATAAATCCTTCGAAAAAATTCAATTATTTTTATAAATAGTAAAATTCTTCCAAAGAATTCAATTAATTTTATAAATAGTAAAATTATTTGCAGGAATTCAATTATTTTCAAAACAATTTTAATTGAATTCCTTAGATGAATTCAAATATTTTAAAATATTTTTATAAATTGCAATTATTTTCTTAAACTTTAATAAATTGTTCGAAATAATTCAACTATTTTTATAAATACTAAAACTCTTTGCAAGAATTAAATAATTATTAACCCAATTAAAATAAAATTAAACGAAAGAATTTAATTATTTTCAAAAATTCCCATAAAATTTAGTTTCAACAAGAATTTAAAATTTTTGAAAAACAATTTAATTATTCTCAAAATATTTTAAAAAAATTCTATATAAGAATTAAATTACTAGCTCAATACAATTTTTGAATATATTCGTCAAAAGAATTGAAATAATTCTATTATTTTCGAAAAGTAATTAAAATTCTTATGATGAATTCAATTATTTTGAATATACTTAATTTTAATAAAATTCTTTAAAGAAATTCAATTATTTTCGAAACAACTTTAATTGAATTTTTCGAAAAAATTTCATGATTTTTAAATATTTCTATAAAATTCTTCATAAACAATTTAATTATTTCTTAAAATTTTAATAAATTCTTCGCAAGAAATCACTTATTTTCAATACAATTTCAATAAAATTCTTCTTCATAAAATTCAATTGCTTTCGAAATTTTCAATTAAAATTATTAAAGAAACTTCATTAGTTTAAAAAAAAATTCAAAGAAATTTTTCAAAAAAATTTAATTAGGATTTTTAAAAATATTAATAAAATTCTTTGCGAGAATTTAGTTATTTTTCTAAATAAAGAAATTCTTTGAAGGAATATTCTATTATTATCAAATTTTTTTAAAAAATTCTTTGCAACAATTCGAAGATTTTCAATACATTAATTTTAAAATTAAAAATATTTGAAAAGAAAAATTAAAAAAAGATTAAGTAACCAAAATGTAAACAACAATTAAATTCAAACTGCGAATAGGTTACCGAAACATGTACTTTTTTATTATTAATTTATAAATATTATTTTTAACTGAAATGTTTTGACATTTTTTTTAAATAATAAAAATATTAATTTATGAATGTTTAAAGGTTATTATTATTAAACAATTTATTTATTTGCTGTAGTGTATTAGTGTCAATTAATGCTTAATTAAATCACTCAACAAGTCACTGAATATAGAGCGTCTGTGTTCAGTTAGGTTCCGTAGCATAGTGGTTAGGGCGTTAGTTTCGTAGTCCGTAGTTCGTAGGTCGTAGGTTCAAGTCTCGCGTGCGTTAGATTTTATTTATTTTGTAGGTTTGCGTTTATTCCGATTTTTCTGTATTGTATAGGTATAAGTATGCAATAATTTAATGATTATATACACCGTTAAATAATTTAATTAACAAATATTAAATTAAAAATTTTTTTTTATATATAAATGGATATGTATTAATCCCCACATATATACTAACATTATTTATGAATTCGCTATTGGTCACGATTAAATTTAAAAAAAAGTAAAAATCATTAAATAATAATGCCATTTATTAATAATTAAAGTTATTATAAAAATTAGTTAAAAATGATCTCAAATATGCTATGAGCAGTTTTTCCAGGGTTTTTGGAGAGGAAAGAATTCTGTAAGTAAGGGTCAAGCAGTATTTAATAAGGTTCTAGGAACACCTGCTTTCCCCCTTTTACCATCTAAATTTGTCGCTAACCAGGGGTTTGCAGGAGGTAATCAGAGTTAACTTGCAATGCAAATAAACTCTGCTTTCATCCTATTACATCCTTACAAACCCTCAGTTTTAAGGAGGTAAGCAGGTCTAAAAGTTCGACTCGGGCGTCTTATTTTCTAAAATTTTTGATTTTTTAAAGTTTAATATTTCCGGTTAATATGAACGAAAAATATTCAATTAGGGCTCAAAAGATGCGTGTGAAAAAACTTTACAAAACTAAAGAAAAACATTTATAAGTGTCCTAACATTTTTTTAAGTTACGTCCAAAAAACGTTTTTTTACAAAATGAAAAATGCAAAAAAAATAGTTAAACTTCTTGAATCGGGCTGAAAATACTCTCATTTTATGTCTCCCGGGGGGACCTACAATTTAAAAAAAAATTGAGGCCTTTAGCTCTTTCTTGTTTTGAGATATTGAGGCAAATGTAATGTTAGTACATACACACACACACACACATCGGGACAAATTTTTAAAATCCGTTTTTTGGACTTCGGAGTTCAAAATACGTCGAAATTTTTTTTTATTTATTTAGAACATTTATACGGGGAGTTCCTGTGCATATATAAAGTACTAAAGTATTAGGCATAATATAAAAAATTTTATAAATATGTCAAAAAATGACAATCCAAAATTTTGCTAATACAAAGCTTCCTTTATGAGGAAGCAATATTCAAAAAATTTTCATGAATTGTCAAAAAGGTCAATGTAAAATATGTTTATTAAATAGATATACTAAAATTTAAAAAAGCTTTTTAATTACTTAATTATTTAATTAAAAAAATTTGTTTGTTGTTGAAAAAGTGTCAATCTGTTTTCCAAAATTTTTTTATCCGACTTTTACAGTTTCAAATTTTTTGGAAAAATTTATATCACAATACCATTAATTAATTCAGATTCTACATTGAATAGAGATTGAAACAAGACCAAGAACGCTAAAAAAGTTAATTAGTTTTCAAAAATTAAAAAATTACGAAAAGCATGCAAAACCTAGTGTATTTTCTGTATCTGACAGAATAGTCAACGAAACTTCTTCGATCAGGTGTCAGTCTTTTCATAATTGAGCGTCTAGATCGAATAATCCGCTCTCCGCTCGACTGTATGCTTACAAGCCAGTCGCAAACATACCAAAATGGTCTAAAAATTGAAATTCAAAATTTTAATTTTTCAAACATACATTCTTGTAGGAAATTGAATGGCGCATTTTTTTTTCCATTAAAATTTTTTTGTCCTACATGCGCGATAAACTCGACTTTCCGTGCATGCATAGCGGGCGGAAAGTAAGCTTTTGCCGCCCGACTACCAATAGCGGGCGGAAAAACTACTTTTCCGCCCGCTTACCAGCAGCGGGCGGAAAAATCACTTTTCCGCCCGCCTCCATGGCCTTAGCGGGCGGAAAAACGACTTTTCCGCCCGCTGCTTTAGCAGTATTAAATAAATACTACTAATTATTATATTATCACTTTCTATTATTTCAAATCAAAACGGAGTCAATTTTTAAGTAAAATTTATCAAAAATATTCGGACTCGCCTTAGGCTTAATAAAAATGTTTCATACACATTTAATAATTAGTGCATATTCATTTTTGAATTTACGGATGCGTCTTGTTTATCGCGCATTTGGACAAAAAATATCGTGTGCAACTCGGGCGGAAAGTTGTCAATTCCTGACCTCGTTCGATTGCCGCCCTCGCTTCGCTCGTGCGGCAAATTTCGAACTCGGTCAGGAATTGACAACTTTCCGCCCTTGCCACACAATATACTATTTTGTAGAACAAATATTTTTTAAGATAATGACCAAAAACTAAAAATTTTAAACTTATGAAATTAATTAAATTTCAAAACATAAATCATCATATCTTCGGTAATTATTATTGGATTTAAATGAAATTTGGCATAAATCTTCTTTTGGGTTAAGAGAAGGCAACGACAAAATCAAAAATAAAAAAATCATCAATTGTTTAACAATTTTTCTTTGTTAATGAAGAGAGGTTAGAAATTCTACTTTCTCAACTTTGCTGATAAAAACTCTGCGGGGAATTTTATAATTCAGAAAACTTCCAGTGAGACATTTATTTATTAACATTCAAGGAAGTTTTTTGCAAAATTTCAAAAAGATTTGTTAAAAACTAACGAAAATGTGAATAAATTTAAAAAATGCGCTCGGCGTTAAACATAGTCACATCAACCCTATATACTCACCTCGATACTCACATATGTATACAGTTTCTGTTTTTTCTTCATAAATACAAAATTTCAATGAAAACAATAACAATTTTACCATTTATTAATTTAACAATTATTTAATAATTAAATTATAGTTGTTTTTACATTAATAATTAATAATTTAATGAGTTTTATTATTGTAATATTTAATAAATAAAAAAATTAATGCAAAAACAAATAAAATATTTTTTATAATTTATAATATAATTTTTTTCAGAAAAAAAATACGAAAAATTTTTGTCATTCTTATTTTTTACGTTTTAAGTATTTTTCCACTCAAGAGTGGAGTTTTTAGAAAATGAATTTTGAAAAATGATTTTAAAAATTAATTTGATAGAATATTTTAAATAATTTGATTTTACAAAATATTTTGCAAAATTTATATTTGAAAATATACTCACGGACGGTAGTGTCCCGAGTCGAAATTTAAGCCCTACTTTCACCCTGAATTTTCAGGGGCTATTGAGTGTTAGGAGTAGTAAAGTAGGGTCTAATTCTAATACAATTAGACCCTACTTTGACTCCCAAAACAGGCGGAAATTTGCCAATCTTCCATTTGGAGAAGCAAAGTAGGGTCTACTTCTAAGAAACCTATACCGTACTCTTAAACCTCGTAGACCCTACTTTCATACTCCTAGACCCTACATTCTAAAAGAAAATTTTGAATTATTTTTTAATGCATTACTTGAAACACTGCAAATGCAAAAAGTACTCCAAATTCATAAATACTGATGTGTTTTATAGCGTCTATATACACTTCGTGTATATAGACGCTATAAAACACATAAAATTCCACTTTTACTCATCCCAAGTGCTTCATTTGAATCTGAGCAAATCTTCAAATTTTTCTTTTTCTAATTGTAGGGTCTAGGAGTATGAAAGTAGGGTCTACGAGGTATAAAAGTACGGTATAGGTTTCTTAGAAGTAGACCCTCCTTTGCTGCTCCAAATGGAAGATTGGCAAATTTCAGCCTGTTTTGGGAGTCAAAGTAGGGTCTAGTTTTTAAAAATTGTATTGAAATCAGACCCTACTTTACGACTGCTAAACCTGAATAGGCCCTACATTTTCAGAGGCTAAGTAGGGTCTAAATTTCGACTCGGGGTAGTTTTTAGAAAATAAATTTTGAAAAATGATTTTTAAAATTAATTCGATAGAATATTTTGAATAATTTGATTTTAAAAAAAAAATTTGCAAAAATTTATATTTGAAAATATACTTCTACAAAAACTGGACAAATTCTTTCTTCTGTAAATAATTTTACCTTTTTAGGGTTCCGTATCCGCCATCCGGTAGAAACCCTATTAAAACGGTTACGGAAAATGACCATGTACCCCCCCCCCCCTACCACTCTCAGTTTTTTCATCTTGAAAGCTAAAAATTGGTACACGTATGTATTTTTACGCGTAGATTACAGGAAAAATATAGCGAACATATTTGGTTTTGATCTTCATAGTGTTTTCAGCGAAAAACTAAAAATTTCGAAAAAACGCATGTACCTCCCTCCTGGCGCCCACAGTTTTGCACCTAGAGAGCTGGAAATTGTCATACTTATGTATTTTTACGCGTAGATTACAGGAAAAATATAGCGGAAATGATTAGAATTGATCTTTATGGTGTTTTCATCGAAAAACTAAAATCTCTTCTTGTAAGCTCGAAAATACTTTATCCCTTGCTGGTTCTCATAATTCTTTATCTAGTGGACTGGCGTTATACATTTTCATTTATTTTCACGTGTAGATTTCAACCAACATACAAAAAAAATTATTGGAGTTCAATTCATATTTGTTTTGATTTGGAAAAAAGTGTGTACGCCCCCTTGGTTTTCACAATTCTTGGCTTATTGGACTGCTGTTTTGCATTATTTATGTGTTTAGAAATATTATAGGAAAAATATTCGGAGTTGATCTTTATATGGTACTTAACGAAAAAATTTATATTTTTGAAAATTTAGTAAAAAAAAGTATGTACTAATTCCTGGCGGTTACAATTCTAGTGGACTGCAGATTTATGTTCGTATATATTTTTATATTTAGACTTTAAGAAAAATTCAGTACGGGTACGGAACCCTTGGTTTTAGTGCGAGTTCAACACGCACTTGTCTGGTTTTTTAAAAATTAATTTGAATTAAAATTTTAAAATTTTAAATGTTAAATTTAAAAAAATTATAAAAAGATGTTTTTAAAATAATAAATTAAAAATTATGAAACAAAAATTTTTTTAAATGTTTGAAAATTTGTAATTTTTGATTCAATATTTTTTTTTACTTTTTTCCTATTTAATTGATTTAAATTATTTAATTAATTATATTAATTCTAAACCTGTCCACATGCTAAGCCCATTCCAGATTCGCCCATTCCATGGGGACAGGATAAATTTAATTCCAAAGCATCAGCTCCAGCATTTTCGGCTTTTTTTGAAAGTTCCGTCCAATCGTCTTTATCGAAACTGCACATTATGCTAGCTATTATAATCTGTAATTTTATTTAATAAACATTTTTTATTTATTCTATTCTATTCTTCGTTTACTGTATCTGCTGTTTCTGAGTCATTTCATTAAATTTTGACTAAAGTCGTTGCCGACTAATTTAAAATAATAATAATATTTTGCAGGAATGATTTTAAAGGTATTAGGGTGAAAACATAAAATAATTATTAGAATTTATAAATAATGACTTAGTTTATTATTATAAATTGATAGAAACAATTAATAATAAGAAATATTAAATGAAAAATGATTTTAAAATTCACCTGGCAAATAACCTAATTTTGCAAATTTTATTCACTAAATGTGAGAAACAGAAATCATTAAATTAAATAGAACTTTATCAAATATAAAGTACCTGTGATTAAATTTTAGTTTTTCTTATCACTTTCTTTATTTTTTCTTTACAAATGTGAAAAAACAAGCAATTCAAATTGGCACTTTGCTTATTTTCACGATTTTGAAATGTAAATAACTTCCTTCCAGAAAAATGAAAAATTACGAAAATTGTGCAATAGTTAATTGATCACTAGTTAGTGCTCAATTAATTATTGCACAATTTACACACACTGGAAAAAGATTTTTTTGGTCCCGAAGCTATTTTGCGAAATAATTAACTTTAAACTTTTCAATATTTTATATCAGGTTAATACATGTAATATTTTTAAAACTAAAGTTGGTTTAAAATGATTAACCAAGAAAACCTAACTTCGTACTTTAAAAATCTCATGTATTAACCTAATAAAAATAGTGAAAAGTTTAAAGTTAATTAATTCAGAAAATAGCTTCGAGACCAAAGAAAATTTTTTTCCAGTGTGTGTATATCTAGTGATCAATTACGAAAATTGGTCAATATTTATATTGCCCAATTTTCGTAATTTTTCATTTTTCTGGAAGGAAGTTATTTACATTATAAAATCGTGAAAATAAGCATAGTGCTAATTTTAATTGCTTGTTTTTTCATATTTATGAAGAAAATGATAAAAAAAATTAAAATTTAATCACAGGTACTTTATATTTAATAAGGTTCTATTCAATTTAATGATTTCTGTTTCTCACATCTAGTGAATAAAATTTGCAAAATTAGGTTATTTGCCAGGTGAATTTTAAATTCATTTTTCATTTAATATTTCTTATTATTAATTGTTTCTATCAATTTATAGTAATAAACTACTTAGTTTATTTAACTTATTCTTAATTAATTCTAATAATTATTTTATGTTTTCATAATAAATTTTGTGTTTTCTTTAACATTTTCTAATAGATAAAAAAGTGACAGTTTTTACGGCCTCATATACTTGAGATGCTTATTTTACAATAAATATTAAAAATACTTGGGGGGACCGTACACCACTTTTGCGTCTTTTTTCAACATTTATTTTTTCATTGTAAAATGTATCGAAACACTGGGCTCTTTTCACACATATTAACACACATATTGAGGATTAAGAAAAAAATAATTTTTTATTTATTCTGCCCTTCATGGCGACAAAATGGCGGCTGAACTGATTGTCCGGTAAAAACTGGTTGACACGGTATCTCTGCTTCAAAATGTCAGAAACAAAAAATCCAAAGAATTTCTTAAAATATATGATAGTGGCTATGGCATGAACCACAAAAAATGAATTCGAAAAAAATGAGAAAATGGCGGCGGTTTGAATTTTTTTACCCCTTTTTCACCCCTAAAACGGTAAGAAATGGGGTTAAAAATGAATGTAGAATGTTGGTTGAGGTTCATGCCATAGCCACTGACATATATTTTAAGAAATTCTTTGGATGTTTTGTTTCCGACATTTTGAAACAGAGATATCGTGTTAACCAGTTTTTTCCGGACAATCACTTCAGCCGCCATTTTGTCGCCATGAAGGGCAGAATAAATAAAAAAATATTTTTTTCTTAATCCTCAATATGTGTGTTAATATGTGTGAAAAGAGCCCAGTGTTTCGATACATTTTACTATAAAAAAAATAAATGTTGAAAAAAGACGCAAAAGTGGTGTACGGTCCCCTTAAAAAATTCTTTTTGTTCAGTGCTCCCAATACCTTTAAAATCATTCCTGCAAAAAATAATTTTTTAAAATTAATCGGCAACAACTTTACTCGAAATATAATAGTATGACTCTTCTTGTTTATTATTTTAATAGAAAACTAAATTTTTTTAAATGGTTCAATAAAAAATTTTATTATTTTAATTATTTTTCTATTATTTATCATTTTAAAAAAAATTTAACCCTAGAAGGAATAATTGGGGTGTCTGGATACCCCACGCAACATTCAAAATACGCCTCTAACTTAAAAAATGATTTTTTCACTTTCAAACCTTAGCTATTATTAAATTTTTTTTTTAAATTATCAAAAAATGAATGAAACCATTGCTTTCCTTACTAAAAAAGCAATCAAATTCACTATACACAATTTTTTGTATGTCAAATAGAAACCTTATAAAACAAGTTTAAAGCGTGGCGTGTCTGGACACCCCAGTTGAGGGGCTGATAGTAAAAGTGGTTTAAAAAAATATTGGGAGCAAAAACGGGGTAAAATAATTTATGTATTTATCAATAAGTTTATTATACTAATGATTTGCAAAATATTAATTATAATAAGATAAATTACAATAAATATTTTTTTATCATTAATTCCAATTAATTTATCCACAAATTACAAAATCATTTTAACCCGTTTTTGCTCCCAATGTTTTTTAAACCACTTTTACTATCAGCCCCTCAGTTACTCCTTCTAGGGTTGAGATTACATTTTTTTCTAAAAAATTTAATTTTTATCCTGCACTGAAAAAAAAATAATTGGCAGATTGTGCTTCTTACTTAGACAATTTTTGCCGAAGTACAAAAGCAATTGTTTCTGTTAAAAAAAACAATTTTTGCCTTAGATAGTTAATAATGTAACAAATTCTTGCCATTTATCAAGTAAATTGTTTACATATGTCAAATTGAATTTTATAATTAATTAAAATAATGGATACCAAAGTAAGACATTTACTACTGAAATGGAATTGAGAAAATTTTGTTGAAATATTTAAAGGTACTAATTTCATTTCTTTTTAATAAAATTGTTTATGCATAAAACTAAACCATTTTGGTTATAAAAGTTCACACATGCATAACTGTTATTGAAATTGATGAAGTAGTTCTATTATTTTCTTTATTTAATTAAAGTAAAATATTATTAATGTAATACACTCGAATCTCGCTATAACGAGAAGTTCGGGAGTCAAGTCTCCCTCTATTACGAGCGCAAGAGAAGAAATGAGAAATCCCCACTTTTAAAATTCTTCATTCATTTTTTTTAGTGTTTACAATTTACATAATGCCAAAATTACAAACGTAACCTAGATTAATTTGAACTTTAACATACAGAAAATTTATATAAACTAAAATTTTGAAGATGTTTGACTCATTGATATAATTTGAAATAAGAAGTGACTTTTTATGACTTTTTTATTTTTATTTTATATAAATAAAATTGATTTTAACCAAATTTAAACCAACTGAATATGCATTTGTTTATAAATAGTGGGGGTACTCAGGAGGAAATTTTTCTCGCTATACCGAGAGACAGAGCCCTCGTTATAGAGAGCGCTCGTTATAGAGAAGGTCGTTATAGCGAGATTTGAGTGTAATAAAAATAAAAGTTCCTTTTCACTCGAATTGCAAATATAAAGGTGACTCCACGTCAGAAATATTACCATCTGCAAGTGGTTCTCAAAATTTGACAAAACTTGGAAAAATAATAGTTTAATATAAGAGCTAAATGCAGGCGAAAATTGACCCAAGTTCCTGGAAAAAGATAAAGTTGCAAACGAATAAATAAGATCTTCTTTTGTTTTGTTAGAAACTTCACGCTTTCAAGCGGATTTTTAAGATTAAAAATCGATTTTAGCCTGCATTTTGGCAGAAAAATCTACACAATTTCTATAATATTAGAGGTTACTGATTTTTCTTTTTTTTAAATGAATCCTTATAGTTTTGCGCATCAATATATCGTAATTTAATTTGTCAAAAACATTGAGAACATTCTTCAATTTGCAATTGTTTAAAAGAATTGTTAATAACAATTATAAATTTTCATTTTTTAGCAATCGGTTTATTTCATCTTTAAAGTATAGACTTTAAGCTTTAATTTAAAAAAATTACTTAGTTATCCTTATTTGTTTCAAAGTAATAATAAAATGAAAATAAAATGACCCAAAATTTCAATACCTGATTACTTCAAAAATAAATTTTTTTTTTTTTGAAAAATATTTTAGGGGAAAAAGTGTACTCATATACACTGAAAAAATTCTGTGTGTCTGCCACATGTGTGGTGATGGCGCTACATTCTCTTGCCTCGAGTGCTCTGCCCTTCGGTTTTCGGGTGCGTCAACGAATCTCGAGAGCAGGTGGCCTTCCGGAATAGACGGGAGGCTGTCATACCGATATCTCGAGATTGGTGCAACCCTGTATTGAGCACGCGGTATTCTCTCGCGGTGAGGTAGTGTTCCCTTGAGAGCTAATCTCCCTTCCGAAATCGGGATAGTACTTACCATCTGATCTGTGTGGTAGCGACATTCGTAGGTAAGGTAGCGACACAGAATTTTTTTCAGTGTATCTACCAAAAATCATAGATGACTTGAAAATTGGAGACAAAAATTTTTCAAGTGGCCGGTTTCACTTATTTTGTCCCTGAAAGAAAATGTGTTCCATATATAATAATACCTACAATAAATAACATTAAATACAATATATTTAAAAAATAGATTATTAATTAATTAATTATCTGTGTTTAATTAAAACATTATATTAAGTAATTAATAATTGACACTTTTCTGCAAATTAAATAATTAAAAAAATTTGTTGTGCATTAAAATTTCATTCAATTTAATACTATTACTTATGTGTTATAAATTGTTTTGTAGTGAAGTTGTGTTCAATATTATTCGATATATTATGTAATAAAATATTAAAAAAATATAACAAGTTTCTTTTTGAACGAAATATTGAAATATTCATAACACAATCAGTAAAGTATTAAAAATATACCGGTATTACATCAGTCCGTATTTCGAAATTGCCCATTGCCGCGTAGTACACGGAAAGAAAAAGTCTAAAGAATATTTTAATATATTATAGAAAAGTTGGACAAGATGGACAATTTATAATATTTATTTGATTTCCTGAAAATTATTTCAAGATGTCTAAGAAACTTTATGTTGCGTATGATAAAACGTTTGAAATGTATTTAAAAAATTATAAATATTCTCATATAATAGGAAAAATGTTTTTAACTGTCGTAAAATTATTATTATATTTTATGAAACTATCAATATACAGAAGTAAAATTATTTTAATACTTATAAGAAAGATGAGTTCAGATGTGTATTCCAGACAAGTTTTAAAAAATTATTATACTGTATGAAATATTTTAGAGAATCGCGTACGCGTCAGTTGCGCAGTACTCTGCTGCGCATATATTTCCACAGTGAGAATGTCCACTATTATCGAAGGACCACCTGCAGCGTGCGTTGCGTAGCTAGTTGGTTGGGGTTGCGTTCTATTAATATTAGGGTTGTGCGTTTCTATTCCGGTCGTTAGTAGATTTTCTGTTAGGTAGGCTATCATTAAGTATAAATAAATGTTTAGAGTTTATAGTGTATGAATTCTG
This sequence comes from Leptopilina syphax, assembly GCA_032872505.1. Lineage (NCBI taxonomy): Eukaryota > Metazoa > Arthropoda > Insecta > Hymenoptera > Figitidae > Leptopilina > Leptopilina syphax. The sequence goes on from JAVJHT010000017.1 coordinate 281,663, forward strand.
GGTGCAACATCAAGATAGGTGGTGCTTTAAGAAAATTTAAAAACTAAAAGGTAAACTATATAAATTTTTTTAAAATAAATTTTCTGTATGACAGAAGTCATTATACATTTCATTGTCAGCTTCAATATTTATATACAGTATAGTAATTTACTTTATATTGATTCAACATATTTACTATATTGTATTAAGAATCTTTCAATGAAAATATAAAGATTAAATATTTCATAGAAAGGCTTTGTATTCTAAAACAGTATTGTAATTTATTTCATATTGATCCAAATTTTATTCATATTTGTCTTTATTTTCTTTAAACTTTATTGTAATTGTTTATGAATATTAATTTAATTTTACAATTTTTATTTCAGCTACTGAGACTTGAAAGTATTTAAGATTTTAGAGTTCCATGCGAGCGTAGCATAGTGGTTAGCGTGCGTGATTTCGGTGCGTGAATATTCGGTTAAGCGTAGGTTCGGTACCCCCAAGCGTTAGGATTTTTCAAATGTGTATATAATTAAAATAGCGTTAAGTGTATAAAAAAATGTGTACAGTGGACTCCCTGGTTAAAAAACCGGATAGATTTCGAACTAATCCGAAATTTATCTGAAACAATGCGGTTTATGGTCAGGTTTTTGTCACCTGAAATTAATCCAGAAAAATCTGAACTCTATACGGTTTTGTGAACAACTAGTGAATCCGGAGTTGGTCCGATGAAGTCCGAAATTAATTAATTAATTTTAACTAGTGAATCCAGAATATATCCGAAATAATGCGATTTATTGTCAGGTTATACGGTTTGTATACAACTAGTGAATCCGGAATTAGTCAGAAACAGTCAAAAATTAGTCCGGACAGTTTAGTGTTAACCCCTTGGCAATCGATGACGTGTATAGACGTCATGATGCAGGTGGGCTTAAACTACAAAAACACACAGATTTGTCCACAAATTTATACTCGGGGGTTTTCGGGGTCGCTGATTACGAATCCATTTTCAGATTTTAAAAATTCAAAATCCAATATTGCGGACGACATTTTCAAAAACTCGTCCGATTCATTTAAAACTCGTTACTCGGGGGTTTTCGGGGTCGCTTATTACAAATCTGATATCAGATTTTGAAAATTCAAAATGGCGGATCCAATATGGCGGACATTTTCTGAAATTCATCGGATTCACTTGAAACATTTTACTCGGGGGTTTTCATGGTCGCTGATTACGAATCTGATTTCAGATTTAAAAAATTCAAAATGACGGATCCAATATAGCGGACGACATTTTCAAAAACTCGTCCGATTTATTTAAAACTCGTTACTCGGGGGTTTTCAGGGTCGCTGATTTCGAATCCGATTTCAGATTTAAAAAATTCAAAATGACGGATCCAATATAGCGGACGACATTTTCAAAAACTCGTCCGATTTATTTAAAACTCGTTACTCGGGGGTTTCCAGGGTCGCTGATTTCGAATCCGATTTCAGATTTTAAAAATTCAAAATGGTTGATCCAATATAGCGGACGACAATTTACAAACTTGTCCGATTCATTTAAAACTTGTTACTCGGCGGTATTCGGGGTCGCTGATTACGAATCTAGCATAAGATTTTCAAAATACAATGTAGCGTTTCGAATATGGCTGACGCCATTTTAAAAAATTTATCAAATGAATCCGATAAATTTTAGAAAATTTCATTTGCCATATTGAATCCGCTTTTTTGAATTTCCAAAATCTCAAATCGGATTCGTAAATCAGCGACCCCGACAACCCCCAGATAAAAAGTTTTAAGTTAATCCAATAATTTTAGAAAATTTCGTCCACTATATTGGATCCGCCATTTTGAATTTTTAAAATCTAAAATTGGTTTCATAATCAGCGATCCTGAAAACCCCCGAGTAATAAGTTTCAAGTGAATCCGATGAATTTTTAGAAAATGTTGTCCGCCATATTGGAACCACTATTTTAAATTTTTAAAATCTGATATCGAATTCGTAATCAGCGACTTGTTACCCTGAGTAACAAGTTTCAAATGAATTCAGTCGATTTTTAATTTTCATGTCCGCCATATTGGATTCACCATTTTGAATTTTCAAAATCTGATATCGGATTTGTAATCAGCGACTTTAAATACAATAGTATGCTCGATTGCGCAAATTTTAGTTTTCTAAAAATTTGTCGACATTCTGAGCCCACTTATGAGATTTTGGTCTTGACTGCGAAGGGGTTAATAAAAAAATAATTATACAAGTTACACATATTAATTATTATTACTTTATGGTACATTCAACATATTTTTCGATTTACCTATCGCAGTTTTATTTACATTAACTTAAAATTTCTAACGCTTGGGGATTCTAACCTACACCTATCTAACATTATATCGCACCGAAATCGAATACACTAACCACTATACCACGCTCGCATGGAAGTTCAAATTCTTAATAGAATTTATCAAGTGCCACGAAAAGAAATTACAAAAAAATTACACATCAGTGTTAATTATAATATTAAAAAAGATAACTAATAATACTAGTGTAAAATCAAATTGACTGCAAAAGTAAATATTTTATTTACCATAAGTAAATAACCTGAATAAAAAGTCGGTCCGATTTCGGACTAATCCGGAATTTGTCCGCAACAGTACGGTTTATTGTGGAGTTTTTCACCCTGAATTAAGTTTAAAATCAATACCGTTTTTTATAACTATTGAATCCGTAATTAGTCCGGTTTAGTTCGAAGTTAGTCAGATCATATGCAACTAGTAAATGCAGAAAAAATTCGGTTGGTTTAACCAGTGAATCCGCAGCTAATTCGAAACAGTCTGCTTATGGTCAGGTTTTTGTCGCTCAGAATTAGTCCGGATAAATCCAAATTCAATACGGTTTGTGTATAACTATAGTGAATCCGGAATTAGTCCTATCTAGTCCGAAGTTAATCTGATAATTCGCAACTTGCAAATATGAAATTATTACGATTAAATCCGGAATTAATCTGGCTTTGGTCAGGTTTTTGTCATACGAAATTATAATTATAGTTTGAATTTATTTACATTTAATACAAATTGTTTTTAATAAAAAAAATTCAATATTATACCAAAATCATTCCGAATTAAGGGTGCAGTCCCATGATAGCGTTTTGCGTTACGTTTTGTAACTAGGCCATGAGTGTCAGAGAGATGGAGATATATGTTTGCTATATTTGCACTCACGGCCCAGTTACAAAACGCAATGCAATACGCTGCCATGGGACTCCACCCTTAGTCTTTGAATTAGTTTATTTACTCTCCTTACAATAGGTAGGGTTCGAGACTCAACATTCTCTAAATACAACTTAACCGAAACTCAACTCTCTCCGCACGCTCTCAACCTTCCGCTCTTAACCTATCGCCAGTGCCGGGCTTCCGTTTCCAGTTCCTTCTATGCCCATGCTGGCTTCGACCCAATTCGCCCACCCTTTTTCAAAAACCATCTACTCCTTTCTCACCTCTCTTAAACCCTCCAGTCATTCACTTTTACCCATCTATCCATCCATCCAAGCAAAATCTTCTGACCTCCTTCTTAGCCTATCCCTGTCTATCACACTTTACATGCTTCCATCACTCCACCCGTATCCTCCCTCACAACATACTTTACCCCATCCACCAAAATACAATCTTTACTCATTCTTACCTGTTTCCCATTCACTCTCTCCATCCACGCTCTTTCTCTCAATAGCCATAACATTCTTCTCTCCCTCCAACTTCTATCCTCATCTATTCTTATTACACTTCCTTTCAGTCTTCCTTTCACCCTCATCACATCCATTTTCTCTTCCTCACTACCCAACTCCACCAACCATAACTTTGGTACACCATATTCACCCCCTTCCTAACGCTTGTACCTTTTTCAGTGAGACATTAACCCCTACCCACGCCAACACTTTTTCCACTGCTCTTTTACCCTCCAACACACCTACATTCACACCTCTGATCACTACATTCTTTTTCCTTTTTTCATTTTCTACTACGTCCACTCGTCTTGACAAATCTCCCATTTTCCACTTTAACCTCTTATATTCACTTCCCTCAACTTTCTCCGTCCCCTCATTCACTTCCTTTATAAATTTTTACAATCCATTCATTCTTCTCCACATGCTTTCCTTTTCTTTTTTCCACTTACTATCCCATTCATTCCACATTTCCTGCAATTTCTCCAACCTCTCTTCAATTTCCACTATCTCTTTGTCCCTTGATTCCCCATCCTCACAGATATCCATCAAATTTCCATTCACTTTTTAAGCTCCTTCCTCAATCGCATCGTTCAACATCCATACTAATTTTAACAAATCCATGAAATCCTCACACGTCATCTATTTTCCATTCTTTCCTATCCCCCTTTCAAATACTCGCGCCTTTTTCTTATTCTCGCATACACTACTTGAGTCAAACTCATCCATTCCAGAAATCTACCTTATCACTCCAATGCTCAAAATTTTTCCACTGTCTCTCTCTCTTCTCTCTCACTTTAAGCAACCTAACCTTACAAAACACAATTCTCTTTTTTACCTTTTTTATCACTCATACATTCACTACTCTATACAAACATACCTTTCCTTTACACTATCGACAATTACACTACACACTCAACACTCTACACTACCCACCCTTTATTAAAACCTTTAAATTTCTCAAAAAAAATCTTAACTTTTTCCAAACGCGTGTACACCGAAACGGTACCGGAAACGGAAGCCACCCTTAGTCTTTGAATTGGATTGAATATGGTTTTTTCGGACTGTCTGTGGATTGTATATATTTACTGTAACGACCCTGTCCATTTTTATTTTTGTATTTAGTCGTTTGCACTCAAAAACCCAATTTGGAATTTACGCCAATAATCGGCACTGGATGGCGCGCCAAGCGACATCCATAGCCGACGATTCGCGAACTGCCGTAGCACGCCAGATAGATGCGAGCTACCGCGAGCGACGTGTAAACACGTAATCTTGTAATCGCGACTTTACGAACAATTGTCGCGCCTGTAATTAGTTCCTAGTGTAATAATAATAAATATTATATTTTATCGTTCATTAATAACCCGCATTTTGGATTATTTCTTCGAGTGCCAATCCAGATTCGCTGTATTGAACCAATCGAGAGGAATTGTCGTCTACCGGTAAGTTCGCCTTCGCTCACGCAATTTCTCTGGTCATTGGACGAGCAACAAGTTTGTCGCTCTACTGCTCACCAGGACCGTGGATCTCTCACCGTTGTTGTGCCTCCCGTCCGAGTCTTACCTCCCCTGATTTTTCTTTCTTAATTAAATAAATTAATTACGTTTAGCCAAAATCTCGCGACAGGGTTGCCACAATTTTGGCGCCCAACGTGTGTTAATTTACAGAATAACGTTAACTTCTCTGCCAAAATCGCATTTTTATCTCAATTTTGACATCATAGTATACTAAATTTCTGTATTAAAAAAAACCTCTCTTCTAACCTTTCATATTAAAAATTTCTTTTCCCCTCAGCACGCTTTCTCGCCGGAAATATCCAAGATGGCGTCCCTCATGGTTCACCACGAGGCAAATTCCGCCTAGGAAGCTGCTGTTTCAGTGCCGCATGCGCGATAACTGGCACCCTCGCCATATTGAAAATTAAAAGTTCCTTTTCAATTTTTCTCCTTTTCGCGCATAAAAATGGCACTAAATAGTCGGTGAGAATTCCACGATTCTCAAAAATAATAATTTATTTTTTCTATGCTCGCATCTCTCTCACTTATTACGGCATAACTATCGCTTCTTACGCTTTTTCAAAATAATTTAGGAATTGCTTCATTATACAAATTGCAAATTTTCTTTTGTATCGTAAAATTCAACCGCTTGTTCAAAAAAAAAAAACAAATTATTAAAAATTTTCTTCGCATGTAAATAAATTCTTTCTGCGCTTGATTACTCTTTGCTTTGTAAAATTGTAAAATTTTCAACGACTACCAAAGGAGAATAATCGCGCTCAATCTCCAAAATTTCGATGGTCCTTGTCTGACGCAAGAAAGCCCGTTCTAGCCTCGTGTTCCACCAAAAAGTAAACACAGCTGTGTTTACCACTTTTCTCTTTTTTTGACGGCCTTGATCATAACTCAAGCAAATTAAAATTCTCAACGAATAAAACATTTTTTAAAGAAATTTCTATTTCACGAATTAATTAAATAAAGTTACTTAATTCTATTAAAAAAAAAAAAAAAAAAACTTTTCAATAAATCAAAAAGAAAGATTTTGTTTTTTTTCGTACCGATCCAATGCCACCCAAAACAGACAAACAACCAAAAGGGGACACCCCGAGACCTACAACGCGCTCCATGTCAAATTCGACATTTTTTAAACCGTCAAACCAACTCCAACGATCACCTGCTAGTGATCAACAACCCACCACAGAACCACCGAACGAAAGACAAAAACAATACAAACGAAATCCTACAAACGGATTCCTTAACCGAACATACAGATAAACCGATAATTTTTAATTGACGACAAAAGAATTAGTCTCAGATCAATCTGAAACATCAAACACAAAAAGTGAAGAAACTCCCTTTAACAAAATCTAACACAATGAAAATTAACAATACAAATACGGGAACAATAAGAAAAGAAAATAAATTCTATACGCCGCAATAGAGCCTACCATGTCCAAAACTCCCACAATAATTAACAAAAACCCTCTCCGGTATTCGCGCGGAACAAAGTCGATTCATCCAATCGACTTGAACAAACAATCAAGGAAACGTTCGAACGCCACTTAAAACATTCAAACACCTTGATCGAAAACACTCCACGCGCAAAATCGCGAAGAAATAAAATCATTTAAAGAACAATCAAAATCAATGTTTCTCGACTTTCGCGATACAAAATATGGCAGGAAAAAACTTAAAGCCACCAAGAAAAAAACATCGCAAGCAATCGAGGCATTGCGATACGAAACAAATAAAACAATTGAAACCCTTTCTCAAAAAATTTTAAAATTACAAACAAACCAAACGCAGTCGCCTTGGCATGATCCGAGGTGGGCATTTAACGTGACGGAGGAGCACCAGCCTCCCCTCACTTCTCTCCCCACCACACTCCCTACTACCACAGTGACTACGGCCACTTCAGGTGCTTACGCTCAGACTACAGGACGAAACGTGGCTAGCGCGCACGCCCTCTCCACTATCTAGCGCAACACCCGCGAACAGGAATCACCTCCCACCACGAACATTGCAATTCAAGCCGACTCCCGAATATCAAAATCCTCTCGCCTCTCCTCTCATCAACTTCTACGATTACAAACACATATACAACCCCCACCACCTATTTCTAAACCCCAACCGGCCCCGCGTACATCGGTTCCCAATATGCACAAGAT